>JACJUY010000316.1:120307-145791 GCA_014220935.1 Platorchestia sp. MABIK
GCTTCTACTGTTATCGCTGCTACTACTGCTTCAACTGTTATCGCTGCTACTACTGCTTCAACTGTTATTGCTGCTGCTGCTGCTTCAACTGTTATTGCTGCTGCTGCTGCTGCTGCTGCTGCTGCTGCTGCTGCTGCTGCTGCTGCTGCTGCTGCTACTACTACTGCTTCTACTGTTATCGCTGCTATAATTACTATTACTAATATTTTTGTTACTATTGCTGCTATCACTGTTACCTTTGCTGTTATTATTGTTAATTTTCACTGCTATCATTGATGATTTTGCTGTTATTATTGTTAATTTTCACTGCTATCATTGATGATTTTGCTATTATTATTGTTAATTTTCACTGCTATCATTGATGATTTTGCTATTATTACTGATAATTTTGCTGCTATTTACATGTAATTTGGCGGCTAGTACTTGCGGTTTTGCTGTTATTAGTCTTAACTTTGCAGTTATTCAGTTAGTATTACTGCAACTATTGCTGCTATTTTTGTAACTATCTCCCCTTAGGGGGATACAACTATTGTATCTATGGGAATTAGCGCTCCCATGGGGAAATGTGAGGGCCCGAGCTGAGAGTTAGGTAGGCCTTCGTCTTGTTGAAATACAGTATTTATTTTTGTAATGTCAAGGACCACCTTTTTTCGGTTCACTGCTGTCCGGTTTTTCAGCACCTCTGACTTTCTTCATCAACTTTTATCTTGTTTCATGAACTTCTTTCTCAACTTACTGTTTCGATGCTCCTCCTGCATAGATTTCTCATTCACTTATCTCCATACTGAATGGTGCCTTCCTCCTTCCTCTCTTCGATACGCTCTTTTTTGTAGCGGTTAGGGAGGCTTAAACAAACTTATAATCGAATCTTATCTTTTGTAACTATCTGCAGTTGGGACCAGAACAGTTATAGGTGATATGATTATTGACTCTCTTGTGCGTTCACTTTCGTTATGGCCGTGTGATGACCGCCGTTGCAATTACAAATACACAAGATTGTAAACTGACAATTTATCTTCTTAACAAACGTGTGATTTTTAAAATATTGCTATGATATACTTGCATGTAGGATTTTCCCATACTATCAAATTTCTGTTCGTTTCGATCATCATTGACCGTACTACAACAAGAGCAATTCTCAGCTGAGAATCATTTATAGATGTGCTGATTTTCTCGGAGTGTGCTCACGATGATATGGATGCCTCTGCTCCTCCGGTTCCGCGCACTGCTGCGTCCGTGCCTCGGAAATTTCCGTTCCTCATGAACTCCAGAGTAAGAATACAGCGCGCACGCTGCGGGCCGTTTCGGACGGCATTTTTGTACAAAGATCAGTCATTTTTCAAAATAATTTATTCCATTTACTTTGTTAGCGCATACTTGTAGCTTATGAGTGTCGTCAATACTCGCGACGTCCTCTTTGTTACTTCGTTTTATTAGGTGATTATTGCGCGTGTCGAACTACAGTAATCATCCGTGGCTGTGGTTGATCAGCTCTGTTCGGTTAAATTATATTTGGACAGAACTATTTGAAATGATTTAAGGTAAGGTTTGTTTATATGAAGCACTGCTTTATTCTAAAGAACGTTGCTATCAAGATGCTCAAATTGCTAGCAAATGTAGATGAATCGCTCCATTTTACAACATTATTTGAGATACTTCTTCTGTTATTGGGCTCACCTTTCTTCGTAGCACTTGAGGATTGATTTTTTCAGTACACAAAACTAGTGATTCTAAAAATACACGGCTGACTCTATGATTTAATTTTGTAACGAATCAAAGGAGATTGCATTTTGAAATCCACGACTCACGGCTTCTACACACGATTATACTTCAACTTCAATGTGAACAAGAATTCCTCCCGTTCTGGTATGTGCGACACAGGGCATTAGACGTCCAGTGAGCGAGGCGATCACGACCGTCAGTAGCAGAGTCCGGCGACTGGGTAGAGATTTTTGGCGGCAGTTGGGCAGCTGCAGTTGTAGCGCGACCTGACCTTATCTCGCGTTACTAATTATACGCTGCAGTTCCTCCCTCCTTCCTTACTGTCGCTTGCTGACAGACCTCACCACTTCTGGCTGCCCTACATTCACGCCTACTACCTCCCTATATTATACAGCTGAAAGTTCCTCTGGTGGTGCTGAAACATGCTTATTGCTTAGGCTTGATGCTCATCCGCAGCCATTCAGCTTCATGTTATAGATGGCGCCACTTTCACTAGAGATGGCAATTTCACTCGAAACTGTGATGAGAAAGTAAAAGACCAATTTTTATTCCTTAGGCTAAACTTCTTGCTGTTGCATCAAATTGCCTATGCAATTCTTCGTTGTTTTTGCATTCAAAAACTACAAACAAGGAAATTTAATTCCTCGATATTATACCTGTGAATTTTATTTTGCCCAAAAAGTGGACAATCCTAAACAACGGAGATACCGTTGTTTCGATTCTTGCAGCGTTTGAATGCAAGCTGATCACAATCTACATTCCATTTGTTGATGCCTCACGGTCAGCGGACATAAACCTCATTTTCAGAAGAAGGCTACGCTGAAATGAGCGATCTACTAGTGTAGCACTGGAATGAACTGCAGACCCTCTATTTCTCAAACAAGTTGATTACATTCCTTCAATGCGTCAATAAGCCACTATCGGTAGTTAGTTCCACAAGTTCAAGGTTCTACATTCCCTTTCATTAATCAAGTGGAGGCCGGAAGCGGGCTAGGACAGCCGTAGTGTGTGTGTCAGGCTTATCAGTGGCCTCATCTCCATAAAAGCACACAAGCTCCTCCAGTTCTGGCGGGACGAGCACAGCTTCTTTCCGGGAACTGTTCCTGCTTACCCCACCAGTTTACGCTACTCTTCTATGTCGGCGGATCGATTATTTGATCGTTTTCAAGTTTCGGTTCTGGCTTATCTATTTATTGACATTACTTCGCTTTCTAGTTTCTAGTTAAGAAATGTTTGCATTTGTTGGAGAGAAATTTTTGTCATTATGTTCTCGAGCCGGATTTCAGTGCTCTAATAAAGTGCTGAAACTTTTTATGCATAAGGCCAGGAAATTAGACGAGAAAAAGTGTGTCAAGGAGCGCTCAATTCCAGCCAATTATTATAATTGTTCGGAAATTTTCTGCCTTGCAGTATCAATTTTACTCCTTCAGCCAACATTGAGCTGCTCTCTGAATTAATTGTACATATTTATTAAATTGGTCACAAAGATGAGAAATATCATGCTCCGCTGTAAGGATGTTTTGCCTTGGATTACTCTCACGTACTCAAATTTGAAGGCCTACTTACACTGCAATATAGGCAGGTTCGACTCTCCTGGGAGTTTCAATATTAATTAAAACAATTACTTTTTTCTAGTTCATTGTCTGCGTTCCGATATTGCATGGTGCAAATTACTTGAAAATGAAGTTGAAATCAAGTTAAAATAAAAGTTGAAAAAAATAACAAAGTTGAAATATTTAATAAAAACAAAGTTAAAATAACTAAGTTAAAATATTTTCAAATGAAATTGAAAACACTTTCAAATGAAATTGAAAACACTTTCAAATGAAATTGAAAACACTTTCAAATGAAATTGAAAACACTTTCAAATGATTCTGAAAGAATTTTCAAATGATTCTGAAAGTATTTTCAAATGATTCTGAAAGTATTTTCACATGATTCTGAAAGCATTTTCACATGATTCTGAAAGCATTTTCAAATGATTCTGAGAGCATTTTCAAATGATTCTGAAAGCATTTTCAAATGATTCTGAAAGCATTTTCAAATGATTCTGAAAGCATTTTCAAATGATTCTGAAAGCATTTTCAAATGATTCTGAAAGCATTTTCAAATGATTCTGAAAGCATTTAGCGAGATCAGGCACATTCTTAATTGAGTGTGAAATTAACTTCTTTCTTTTGTTTCCTTTGCAGGTGAGAATAAAAAATGCGCTGGGTTGCCGTACCCCGCGTCATGGGTGAGTACAATTCATGAAATGGTTTTCGTAAATTTTTGAATAAAATGTCTTTAAAACCTACAACGTGGTTTGAAAAATTATTTTATATCAAGGAGAAGTACATTTTTTGGAAAAAAATTGAGAAGTTGACTTCGGTGTGCGGTAGAAATAGTGTCAGTTATGCCACGGAAATGCTACCTAAGAATTGGGAAATGAACGCAGTCCATGGTCAAAGGTGAGATTTTTGTGCCTTTTTAGGCTTCGTTTCCTTGTGACGGCCTAGACCTCAGTGTGAACGTCCTGATCATCCTTGAGGCACAGCGCGAGCTATGCATGACCGTGCTCACCAGCGTCTCGTACGCGCGCACATTGCTTATATGTGACCAAATAGACTCATTGCTGCTGACGCTTTTGGGATTTAGAGGGAATAACTGTCCATGACTCAGCCTAATCATCTCCATCATAGGAGTTACGATGAAACTTGATACATGTATCCGCCAATATTACTGATACTTTGAGAGATGAGCGATTGTTACTTGACTTGAGCTAATCATGGGCGTACACAGCTTCACACCGGGTAACTAACTCTTTTGGAGGGCGGATGAGCCGAGGTGATCGCCAAAAAGCAGACTTGATCTTTAGTCTACGGATACTGCTGCCATACTTTCATATACGATGAATGCCTCTTGTGACGGGTCCTACATGAACTTCGTTCGCCATGGAGAACTTGAAACTTGGTGCACGTGTGTTTTAACATTTTTTTTAAATTTTTAAAAAAACTTTGAGGTTTAGAAAAGGAGCTTAGTTGGTATTATTGATGTAGGAAGTTATTTTTCCTTTTGATGAGAATAAGATATCAAAGAAAAAATTTAAGTGTTGCCAATTCAAGTGAACTTTGAAGCCTTCTTACTTCACTCATGCTAAATTTGTTTTTGAGATATTTGTTGTACAGTTTCATTTGTATACAGAGTAAGTAAATCATTCATTCTGATAAATATTTTACGATATGCACGATTTAATTGTCATTAAGTTCCGTGAGAAAAATTAATAATTTTTCCATTCACATCTAATATCCTATCAATTATACTAACTACTAATATTTATTACAACGGTTCTGGCCGGGGTCACCGAATCAACCTATTTTCCACCGAAAATCCTCGAAAAGTTGGCCTTCAATGTAAGATTTGTCCATGAAGACCAAATGATAGAATTTTGGTGTGAAAAAGGTTGATCTAGCAGCCGTTGTCTTACGCTTGTTCGTTCAATGCCTTTTGTATTATGAGAAGGATTAGTTCCTCCAAGGAAAAATATAGGAGAAATGCCTTTTACATAATGAAAGAAATGCCTTATAAAATGAATGGAATGGCTCGTATGTCATGAAAGGGAAGCCTTCTATGAGAGGCATGAGTTCGTCTCGACCGTCTCACCTCGCGAGGGTTGCGATGTGCGCAGAGCCTCTCGCCTGCAAGCGCGTGAACGCTGCGCTGCTACGCCGCGGTGCCCTGCAGCGGAATTTACGAGCCTTTAATGTAATAATGATGGCTGCTGCGTACATGTGCTGCGTGATATAAACATCTCGCTACCCCTGTGCTGCTCTAGGTTTACGACACGTAATTCAGGATGACACGTCTGCCCTGCTAATTTGTGCCACTATTTCACGAGTCAACGATGCATCAAGTGAGATCAAAGTGTGCAAAGCTGAAGGACGTGAGCTCAGGCGCCGCTTATCTCATTCCTGCCTATTTCTCGCTGGTAAATCTTTTCTTTCATCACGTTTTTGGGGTTAAAAACAAGTGTATTTTGCTTTCTTTCATTGTGGTGAAGAAGCATCAGTTTCTATTGAATTTTCAGAGAGCCAGTTTCGAATAACAAGTTAGATATTTCGAAAGTGAAAGGTCTTCCGTCGGTGGGTTTGTGTCTACGAAATAAAACATATTTAATCTCTACCACGTTTTATTAAACTGTCTGCCCTAGGAACTTAATCGCTTTAATTCTGTTAATGTCGCGCTTAACTCATAGTTCCGTTTAAAAAAAAATGAATAAGGTTAAATATTAAAGTGACCTAACTTACCAATGGTTTTGAAATACTTCCGTTGAGGACAGAATAATTCGTTGCACAAATACTAACAACCATTAAAATTTCTTCTTGTATAATACATTAGAACAGAACCCTGATGATATTTTAATGTAAAAGGTTACCCTCTTGATTTGACATTGTTTAAATTTGTTCAGTGCTGGGTGAATTTGTTCAAGTCACCACATGCAAAAGCAACTTTTTCACATTATAAATTTCATATTTTTGGGTAAAATGTTAAGAAACCTTTTACCATTTAAAAATACCGTTCTTAAAATGGATGCCCATACCTCATCAAATAAAAATTCCAGGTATGAGTTCTTTATGGGAATATCGTGATCTTCTGTGATTTTCAGGAATAAATGTTACTAATTAAATAAATGCCTGTGGTTTGGATGGAAATAGATTCGGTATGCCAGTTAAATCGTCCCGAGTGCGGTCACGGTCAGGAAACGGCCGAGCTGAAGCCGCGAGTGTTGCGTTGTTATGTTTATAGAGCGAAGCTCTATAGCATAAATAGGGAGCCGTCTATTTCTGTGCAAGCGACCGATGCTGCTGCTGCTAGCTGCGATAGTGTCGAGTGGTGTCGCTGCATTGCTGCCCTTGGTGGTAGTGATAGTTGTGTGTGGTGTATTGCCGTGGTGGTGTGTGGTGTATTACGGTGGTGGTGTGTGGTGTATTGCGGTGGTGGTGTGTGGTGTATTGCAGTGGTGCTGTGGGGTGTGTTGTCGTGGTAGTGGCGTGTGGTGTACTGCCAAGAGTGGTGTGTGGTGTATTGCCGTAAGAGTGGTGTGTGGTGTATTGCCATAAGAGTGGTGTGTGGTGTATTGCCATAAGAGTGGTGTGTGGTGTATTGCCATAAGAGTGGTGTGTGGTGTATTGCCATAAGAGTGGTGTGTGGTGAATTGCCGTGGTGCGTGTGGAGTGTATTACGGTGGTGGTGTGGGGTGTATTGCCATGGGAGTGGTGTGTGGTGTATTGGTTTAGTGGCGTACTCTATATTGCGAGGACTGTGTAGGTTGTGTGTGGTGTACTATAGCGATAGTGTGGTAGTGGTGTGTCGCGGGTGGTAGTCAATAACGAGGATGTTGGGGTACATGTATTGCAGGTATCGGACGTAGTGGTAGCGCGCATAGGAACTGACATTTGAAGCGAGCGTTAAGTTGGTAGCTGACAATGAGGACTTGGAAACCTTCGCTTGAGGTACCCGTGTCCGAAGTGGTTGCTGTGGTGGTTGATGAGTTGGTAGCTCTTGTGGTGTACGTGGTGGACCACCACAGGTCTTCCGTCGGTCGGTTTGTGTCTACGAAATAAAACATGTTTCAATCTCTACTACGTTTTATTAAACTGCCTGCCCTAGGAACTAAATCGCTTCAATTCTGTTAATGTGGGGTTGAACCCGGAGTTCTGTTTTGAAAAAAATGAAATAGGTAAAATATTAAAGTGAGCTAACGTAACGACCACCTCATGAACCACCACTGGTGGTGCTAGCAACATAGGTTGCAGTTGCGGTGGTATTTAGTAAGTTGGTTTGGTAGTGCTGGGAGACGTATTAAGAGCGTTGCTGTTATGCCGATCAAGTATAGGGGTGCAGATGTTCTGGTGAAGACAGAAAAGGGGTGTAGGTTGTGCGGGTGTGTAGGAGAGGGAAGCTCTCGTAGCTGCGGAACTGAAACGTACATTGCGTGATGTTGCGGTGTCTGGGTGGCGGGTGTCATGCGCTTGTTATTGCGACTGAACTGCGTGGCTTATATTTATGATTTCAGGAGTAGAACTTCGTCCAAAGGCTCACATTAAAGTTAGTCCTCAAATATACGTTACTGCTGTGAAACTTGCCTTTTCCACCACCGATGGTTTGCAATTTCGTGTAAAAATGCTGATTTAATCCATTGTCATTTATTTTATTGATTTGTCACTTCTCCCCAGCTGAAATTTTATTATGTCCTTGATCATACCGTGATTTACACCACTTTTCATGAGAACTTCCGTGTAATAAAATGTCTCAAATCATTCTAAAATAATCGTTAATGTTTAAATTCCTATTAACTCACCCAAAAACTGATGGAGTATTTATATCAATACAATACAGAACACCGAAATGCAATAAAATTAATATATTATGTAATAAAATCTTTCGTACGCTGCTTTCCTTACGTATGTACAGAGGCTGCAGTATTTGACTTCGCGCGAACTCGGTATCTTTTGGAAACGCTTGAATCTCAAAGCACATCAGCAATGGAAGCAAAATAAAGCTGGTAACGTCCAAAGCAGAGAAAAGCACAACACTAACTTAGTTAAGGAAGCATTTAAATGTCAATGTGGCGCTTAAAAAGTGAAAATACAGATTATACAGTAATCGTCAGTGATCAAGCAAGAAGAAGAAAATCTGTCTTGTGATGGACCGGTGTCCTCTCACTCATTCTGCTCTCGCGGTCTGGTTTTCTCGAGCGGAATGTTGATGAGGTGAGGCTGCAGTCCGGCGACTTCAGGAAGCTGTCCTGGCCACACATCTCAAGGCCTTCCCAATGCTAACGGGACAATTCGCTGTCTCGTTCTAACATTTAACTGACGAATGGATTAATTAGCGAGGATACAAATGTTGATGAGCTGTATGATTGTCAGAAAGATTAATGTCTTGCTATTGTTCTGTGACGCGGTAGTTTTCGGGATCTTCACAGCTTCTTACGTTTGCTGGTGAGTTCAGCTGTGATATAAACGTTGATGCATCATAGCGTTGGAGGTGTGGTAGTGCAGGGATCGCAAGTGTAACGGCGTGCGGAAGGCGAAACCAGTTACGTAAACTTTTCCGCAATTCGAAGGTGTAATTTGAAGATGTAACCGCAGAAGCTTTTAGCTCCATCATGGTTGAAGCGAACATAAGTGACTTGACAGAGCTTTGTTTTTATTGCTTTAGTTTGCAAGTGCATTGCAGGCAGAACGTGAGGTGTTGGCTGCAAACTTTTGCATTTTTGGTGATCATTCATGTGAAGGTTATCAGCTGTTACAGGCTCGTTAGTACCCACGTAACGACCATTATTGCACTCAAGGCTGTGCTTAATTGCCTCATGCGAAAAATACATACTTTGTTCAACTTTCAATTGGTATAAATTGGACTAATTTCCTACTAAGTGTACAAATGAGTGAAATTTAGCTAGAGTTTTGTTGAAGAGCATTTAATTATACCGGAAGTACGAAGCAGTCTCGTTCGAATTAAGTAAAAATTTTACAGCATTTTAATGAAAATCAATATGTAATGAAAACAATTGGGGCGTTGATATGTCTTCTGAATGTGGGCATTTACTTACATGTATGACAAGAATTCTGCGATTAGGTGCTTGGCAATATGTTGGGTACAATATTGTAACAGTAAAATGGTACGGAATTATTACGTCGAGCGCCGAATTACACAAAACCAAGATGTTGTCTTGAATTAGTTTCACCGGTCGGCAACAGCCCGGCATGAGAGGTAATACATTTCGTAATACATTTTATAAAATTTGGTTAACTAAACCTTCTTGTGGGGGAAAACTCACCATCAAAGGACATTATTGTAAAAGTTCTATGCAGCATCAAAAAATTAACTTGCGCCCGACACTTCCATTTCAACCTTGAAAGAAGCGTACAACAGACTCCTACGTTGAATGCAATAACAGAAATATATTCAACAAAAATTTTTCTAAGTTAAGAATTAGAATTGCGCTAATGAAATGCTGATCTGACGTTTCCTGGTGGTAAAAACCTGTTTATAATAATAGTAATAATACTTCACCATGAGCATGTTCGTTCAGATATTTTTCTCGGTGATGGTCAGTTCACCAAGGTGACATTTCTGCTGCGGGTTGCTCGTGACGTGATGGTCTCCGACATGTTGGATGGTCTCCAGGCGCTGGATTCTTGTACTCTTTATTTTGTCGTAGTGGCACAGGTGGCAGCGTAAGTTCTTCGTAGTGGACTTGCGCTGTCATCTGTACCGCATGGGTGAAAAAAATTGAGCTGTACGGTTAATGAACTGCTGTGAACTGTGAAGTGCTGTGAAATGAACTGCTATTTGTATGCGTACATTCGTATTTGTTTGTGCATTCATACATTTACCCACAACAGTTCTTGCAAATTCTCTAATCAATCGACTTGCATTTGTCTTGTAAACTTGGTGTGTGGGCTAAAGCGTGCTCATTTAAGCAATCAGCTAAGTATAATTTTTCATACGTATATTCTTTTTGTCCATGCTCGCTCGAAATGATATTTTTGAACTTCTGCCACAACAAGTACCTATGATGTTATTCCCTGATTTCATGAAATCCAAAACTGATATATCAATGTACGTGCAAACTGTTACAAGTGTTTTCACCCAACAAAAGTTCTGATCTTTATTGCTTCCATAAATTAATAAACACTTTTCAATTTCAATTAAGCAGCTATAGGATACATTTTTATGCTTTTTCTCTCCGTTTTTGAACAAGCATTAAACTGGTCCGTCGTGGCACCTATTTATGTTTCTCAATTAAAGACATTTGCATCATGTTTCGAAAACTACTTAATTTTTTCGAATTTGGTAACTTTATAGCAACACTAATGAGTTCTTCTATGGTTCACGTCCTAAAATGTTCTTGTTAGTCTTGTGTGATGCAAATCACTATACACTCTTTAGAATGTTATGACAACCAAATCTTGGTGGTCACTTTCACGTATCACTCCAATTATGTTGTACATGTCTTGGTAACCGTTGTAGAATAATTTTCATGTTTCTAACTCATGTAGACTGTTTTTTACCAATGTTATTTGCATGAAAATATAATTTCGTTGCATGATAGGACATTTTCTCGAAGTCCCTTGATTGGAATACTAGTTCTATACGTAGGAATAAAAATATAGTTCTGAATGTCCACCTCGCTGCCTTAGACACAGGATTATTTTGATCAACCCGTTTTACTTTCAACAAATAGCTATTTTACAAGTCACTGAGATCGTATTTCACTGCAAGTGTGCACCAAAAAGAGTATTCTCAACGATACATTGTGACGGGAATCGTGTTTTCTCTTTTGATTGTAGTTACATATTACATTAAATTTTGATTCAGCAACACTAGGGATACATTGCTTTCAATCATTTTTTTCGACTAGTGACATGGGTATTACAATACTCATGTGTGTGTATCATTTAAGTGTATTTTCCTTACTTTGAGATATTTTAAAAACCAATGATATTTGTATCATCTTTATGTATATTTGTATCATCTTCTCATGGAACGCTGAGAACAAACTTTTTAGGGTCTCCATCGAGGGATTAAAATATTTGAAGCACTCACGTGGTTAGCGCACAGTCCAATTTCCATCAAAGAACATGTTGTAGCTCTCTTTACTCTATAAAAGCTATGAATATTGATTTACGCCTATGATCTCATCTTCTACAAGCTACCTGCATGTCTAGCAAGAGACTTATGTCTCCCAACAGAGGGAGTTCATTGTGATTTCAGGTATATCTTCGATAGATACGGAAAGTTTACGATTGCCATATTTACTTTCACGTAATTAGTTTCATTTTGAATTAAACAGCTCTTTTTATCGCATAGCATCTTGAAATAGTGCAGAATAAGAGTAATAATTTAGCTACAATGCATTGAACCTCACAATTATGAATTGGTAACTGAGAGTAAGTGCACAGATGACAAATTGGCATCTGTATTCCAGTCACACTCTCTTACCTGCTTCGAATAGCACATGGACCTTCTCGGTGCGCCTCACGAGCGCTTCCTGGGTGCATCTCCGCTTAATTCAGCGGGTGAGATCGTGGCTGGCGCCTTCGCTTCAATTTATTTTAAATACTGTTAAGTAAATGACACTCGTAGCGAAAGTTATATTTGATACTCAAATCGCAGTTTTCCGGATTTCAGAGCACAAAATGACGAGGCGAGCGAGATGGCAGATATTTCTTTGTCGTGTTATCGGGCGTGGATAGAGAACCTTTTAATCATGTACCCATTTTTAGCATTAGGAAAGAGTGAACATTGAAAATATTCCAGCACCAATTCAGGTCGATTAATGGCTTTAAATAATTTACGCTTAGGTTTTATTTTCTTTCTAACACGAAATCTACAATAAGAAAATAGTTTAGAAATAATACTACCTGTTTTACCTGAGCTGACATCAGGGTTTGGACTATCTAAGAGCTTTCAATTTCTCAGGATCATTAATAATGTTCACAAGATAATCACGTTCTTTTATGAATTACAAAAACTTATTCGACTATGAACAAGCAAGCATGTTTGATACATTTATAGAAACCATCGCATTTTACCCACAAGACCAACCCATCTAATCTGCCACATGCTTATCAACGTCACATTTTTATCACATCTTGCGAGTATTTGATGCCATTTTTTCTCCCTTTCATCGTCTAATTTTTAAAAGCTAGTTCTAACTTCGGGAGAAGATCCGTAAGTGCATAGCTCAAGACTTCTTGTCCTCTTCAGTCCACTACGCGAAGATCGGCACGAGGCCGGATATCTGTACGTGTTCCTCTCGTAATCGCTCGGATATCGGCGCCCAAAAATCAGCGAAGGTCGGATTGTGTTCTAAAAAAATAGTTGTGCACTTGTCGCTCCAGTTTGAGAAACTCTCTGCAAAGAAATTTTATAACTTGCTGCTGCTCTGACAGTCTGAGGATTGTTTCTTTGAAGTCCCTGATTTAATTTTTGTTGACATTACTGTACGAAACTTATAAATGGAAAGTGGACAACTTTCTCGAATAAATGGATTTTAGTATAAATAAACGGTTCCCACAAACATCACGAGCGAATTTTTACTGCAGAGTTGGGAGACACTTTTCATGGAGTCTTTACGCGAATACTTTAAAGTTTTTATATCTCACTGCGATGCGTTCATCCTGCTGTCCATTATTCACTGAAGCCAAGAAGCGTCTTCTCATCGATGATGCACATCTATCATTTTAAAACCTAGCTTTCAGTCGCCATCCTCTACCGCGGGAGCGTCGTTCTCTTCGACAGCGCACCTTGTGCCCCCCGAGCTGTAAGCGCCACTTAACTGAAATTTATATGAAGGCTACTGCCTTTTCAATCGTCATCAATAAGACTGCGAATTTCAGAGATGGTTGTGGCCTGATTAATGCATTCGCGTGTGACGGCTGGCTGTGCGAACGAAGCTCTATGAAAAACCTTTAGTAAATATACGTATAATGCTCTTTCTTTTGGTTACATTTACTCGGATGTAGAACGTTGATCCTCGTGTGTTTGATGAAGCTCACGGTATCGTGCAAGAATATGCTATGTGAATATCTAGGGTGTAGCAATAAATTTGTTAGGTTTCTCTCGAAATCAACTGTGGAGGTTTTCGTGTGAGCGCTGACTACCAGGCTTGAATTATTGCCTTTTTTATGCATTCGTTTACCTCGGTAGCACTAAGTCGCATATTTCTTATGCCGACTACCCCTAGTTCATGGCTCCGTGCTTCCGATACGTATTTCTGTTTGGTTGTTGAATTATTTTATGAACAGTAATTATTCATTCTTAGGACCCAAAACATTCCGCAATCGCTTACGTACTTTTTTACAGAATGACTGCTTTTGTGAGAACAAAGAAAATTTGTACGTGTAGAACCAAAAGTCTCTATTTACGTTTGAAACGTGAATCTATATTTGGTGAGGTTTTATTTTTGATCATAAAAATCTATTAGATCACCAGCAATGACATTTGAATGCAATAAATTATAACAATCGCTAATCTGATATTTCATTTGTCTTCTTCGTGATTATTAACAAGTTTAACTAGCTTCAGTATACAATTCCTTATAAGGGTGAAATTAATAACATTTTTCTTAGCATACCAGATGTCAGGAGTTTACTTACGAGGAGAGACAGCGAGCAGAAGTTGAGCAATGAATGAGAAAGGGTAGAGGAAGCTTGAGCGGCAACTGCACAGGGAAGAGGGCTGGAAATGGTGCATCATTTGCATCCTCTATTGGTGGGACCCTGTAATTAGTTCATTTTAATAGACGAGAGCCCGACGACTCTTCCGCTGAACCGGCGCGGTGCGAAGTCTCCGTAGGTGCTCTCACTGCGGCTAGAGTGTTGGAGTGAGCGAGCGCTCGCTGTCTCGGCGATACAGAAATATTGGAGAGACTTTCTCTGCTACTTCAGGGTTCACACCATCAATTTAAACTTTGGTGATTATTGTTTTTCATCTCCTTTTGCCTTAACTTCTGCCCAAATGTGTGTTGACCTCCCATTATCGATGGCTTTACATTGTCTATGAGTGTTTCAGAACAGTGTTGGTTTTATGAATGGTCCTAAATTTTAGGTAGTGCGATCCATTAGCAAGTTCGTGGAATGCGACATAAGAATTTTTACATCAATCCATTGCTAGAAATATCATACGCTAATCTAAACGATGTCAATAAGAGTACAACACTTCAAACAAGCTACTCGTGAAATAATGCAGTCAAGAAATTTTGAGGAGGCTGAGCTGGTGCCACATTCTTCGTTAATTACCATTGTAGTCTCGCGGTAATAATCTGTGATAACACAAAAATCATCCAAGAGAAGAAAAAGAGGTTACCTAAAATTATTCCTTACCAGTTCTGAATATTATCAGCCCTAAAACGTGTAGATGACCGGATCTTACCTGTGCTCATTATATATTACAAAGAAACACTAACGCATCCTAAATGCCAGAAATTGTCCAGAGAACTAAAGGATATTTTGTAGTCAGCTAGAATGAATTATTTTCTATCATTCAGATCAACCAACGACTTTTGAAAGTAAGTTTGGAAGCCCCTGACAAAGGCCCCCTGATAAGTTCCTACTTCCTCCGTTTGAAAGTATATCAGTCCACATTACTGATATGCCACAGCTAGTGGTCACGGAAAATAACTGTAAAACGTAAAATAAACTTAACACTAGCGGGTGTAATTACTTGAAGAGACTACTTTCACAAATGTTCAGGAGTGACTAATTATATTTCACGTGTACGTTTTAGTTGGAATATTTACAAATCTGGAACAGTTTGAGATTTGGCCTCGTACCGTGAGATTTTCTCTGTGTTAGGGAATGTGATGGAATCATTGCATACTCTATTTCTGAAATTAAATTTTTATTAGTGAATTTCATTAGCGATAACTTACGATGTTCCCCGAGCAAACTTATCGCATAATTTTGACATTGATATTTGAAAAGGCGCGTATTGGCTTTTATGGAAAAAAATTGGAGTTCATTCCATTAGTATTTCTCATTCCTTTGAATGGATTTTAAGCGTAATGTGAAAAGTGGAGTACGAGGAGTGAAAAAGAAAGTACGAACTGCGAAAAACAGTAACATCATTAAGAGCGAGTCCTTGACTTCGCTGACATGAGTTCATGTTGCAGTGTTGCCGTACACGAGTGACGAGCAGCCACTCGTTCTTGCCTCTATGTATACCTCACCTCCTCAAGTTTCTGAGGACTTGTTCTTACATGCGTTGTGGACGCTGCAAGGAACAAGTGAAATTCTCCGGCATGCTATGTTCCGCTACCAAAACATTCAGAACATCCCTGAGACGTGTTTTGTAGAACTATGTAGAGTAACAACTTGCACTTTACAGCGTTTGAAGATTTGTTCTCTGTAACTCGGTAGATAAAGACGATTCCCGGTACTTCGTATGAAGGTTCAACATTAATTTCCGATAATGATAGATATTAGCATTGTGGAAAGACTAAAGGTCTTTCGCTCAGGAAAAAAAGTAGTTGTTCGATAATTGTTTAAGCGCTAAACTTACTGAATTCAGTGGTTTACTCTCTATACTTTGCTGTGGCGGAATGTACTTGCAAATTTTAATTGTTCATATTTAAGTTTAAAGATTAATTTGAAACGTTCATTATTTTTCATTTTAATTTTATGCCTAAATTCCAGAGCAGTGTCTCCAATTGGGTGTCAGATGTACTTGTCTCACGCGTGTTGTGGGAAACTTATGCCTATCTGAAATTAAGTCTCTTCGCGGAAATTTTCGTACTAAACAAGGAAGAATAGTAAATACTGCGCGTAACACTACGATTTTCGAAAACTAAAATACTGGGCGCTTTTCTGCCATGTGTCTTCTGCAGTTGATAATGTGGCATTGTCTCAGCTTTAAAAAAATCTTGAATTCATTCTTGATCAGCTTGGGAAAATTGCCTTTAGCTACATCAACTACATCGTGCAACTCTATAGCCTCTGCTGTTGCTTCTGCGCTGCTGCTTCATCAGCACTGGTAGCGACGGAGTCACATGAGCTGGTGCGTGAGCTATAAGCACAGGCTGAGTGAGGTCACTCGTAGGTCAGTATAATTCTCTGACCTCGTCTGCGTAAAAAGAGCGACAACTCGACGTATAGCTCATTAAAAGGACAGAATGCCGCGTTAAGGAATTTCTTTAACTTGAAGCCTCACCACTTGATCTGAGTTGTGGTTAATTTCAGCCGACGCAGAAGACTGAAGGACGCCAAGAGAATTACCACACAAAGCCTGAGTTTACGGCACGTCCGTGCCATGATCGTGGTAAAAGGACATTGCTCTCTTGCATTCTGCAGCAGCTGACAATGTATATTCTCAGCTGTTTCGATTTCAAGGTTGTGTGCTCAAAACGAATCTTGAAGTGCAAGAATATTGTACAAGCAGAAAACGATACTTTTTAACTCTTTCATGGGAAATCCCCTTGTCGTAATACTTGCTTATTGCGGGGACTTTCTTCGATTCTTTAAATTTAATGTTGGAATATTTGACGACTGTCACCGTTACTGAGCACCGCTATGCCCGATATTTGTGATCTCATGAATAAAAATTATCAGAAAATGATAGAACGTGTGTGATGATTCGAATGTGTTAATTTTTGAGCAAGAAAAATTTCTGTCGAAATTAATGCATGTACCGTGCATCTAAACTATTAAAAAATTATTCACCATTTGTAGTCTTCATTGTCAAATGAACCCGCGCTGGTGTGCAAATCGCTTCATGTTTCACCTGTTCAACTTATTCATTTTCATCGCTGTCCTGCGCTTGATCAACTTAAGGCCTTCTAAGTAATTAATTATTTGAGTGTTTTTCTTTCTCTAAAGTGTTTCTTACAGTATAGTGTATATTTTTTGCAAAATATTAAATTTTCATGCCAAAAACGAAGCAGAACTTTATGTCCTGAAAATTTTAGCTCCCCGAAATGTGTCGTATTTGAATTAGCGTAATTCTCTCCGAAATAATGAAGTATAATAACAGTAGAAATGGAAGCTCATGAATAATATAAAACGTAAGACAGGTGGTGAAGTTATTCAGGTAACAATTGTGCGTTAACATTATTCACGCGTATATTTAAATTCCTGCATTTTATGGTTCCCTATAAAAAGAGAATGTCTCAGTTTTATAGTGGAATCTGCTTTACTGAGTATTTTCTAATTGTGACCGTTTATGCGGGTTTCATATTTGTTTCCACTTGCTAATAGGTGTTAAAATGTTCAGGAAGAATTTTCGTGGGTGGTTCGTGTATTTAACGCTTTGCAAATTATCTGCTCGAAATATGCAATGAAAAATGAGGCTGGAGGACCGTAGAATTATTGTTCTAATCCTTGTCGTACCTGGAGGACGCTTCGCTTGCGTTCGTTGTGGTCAGTCTGATTAATTGCAATAAAAACTCTGTTTTGGTCTGAGGAGTTGAACATGATTTTAAAAGTAAACTAATTTTGCCAGCATTATTGCTCTAATGTTTTATTCAAAGCTATTTGATTCCTCCGTTAAAAACAAAAAATTGTCACAAGAGCGCTGAGACGTATTGAAATAGCTTTACTTTACCTGGAATTTTTATATAAACGTCGAATTTAGTTTTTTAGATCAGTTATGAAATTTGTCTGGAATTTGTTCGCTGTAGATCTCTTTTTATTTCCATCTACAGTGTTGAAATTTTTGAGGAGTCAGAGAGTACGATTCTATTTCTTTAAAAATTTATGTCGTAATTCTTGAAGTAGTTTTAAAGTTACCTGTTTTAAGAGGGGCGTCATGTCGCCTCGAGGAACTGGCAATTGTGTCGCCTGGCAACCCTTGTTAGAATTTGACGTCTCTCTGCAAGTCGGATCTTGAGCACCCGATTTGCTGTCGCGTTCGGGGAATATTTAAAGATTTACAAAATCGGTTTTCTACGAAACCGATAATGTAACTGTTACAGAGTCATGTTTTGTTTTGACTTTAACAAAATAAGACAAAGCTGTAAAGAGAACCGTGTGCATTGTAATGTCTAGTCTGAACGATTGAGCGGAGAAATGTTGGATGTTGGAAAATTGTTTTTTCTTTGCCATTTCACGATCAAAGTTTTGATGACAAGCATTTTAGCAGTGGTTGTGGGAGAGGATGTTGAGCGTCAATCCAATTTCTGGTGCTCGCGAGTGTATCATTTCCGATGCTTATATTTGAAATAACCATGACGTTCATGAGTAGCATTTTTTCACTGCATTTCATAAATACCAACGCTCCTAAATTCCATATAATTTATACGGCATTCTGCCCGCTGTTTATTCAATGGTTATCTGTCTAATGACATAAATCGTGAAGTAAAAATAATACAATTGATTGTGGGGAGCAGCGAGCTACTATTAATAATTTTTTGTCAAAAGATCACTCGAAGTTGAGGTGTTCACTGCATTTTATTTGCGCTGGGCCTTCTTCAGTTCTCACATTCAAAAAAAGTTGTTCAAAGAATGAAATAAAGACGAAATGTGATTGTTCCAAGTTGTGATAAATTGGGCTAATTTTTCAAGTTATCCACGAATGGCAAAATAAACAATGTGTTACAAATTCTAATGAAGGATAGGGAATTTTCCGGCCAACGTTTGTCGTTAAGATTTGACAAATTATGACACATGAAAGTATGCAGGAAACTTTAAAGAAGCAGCATTTACAGAACCTCATACGTTCAAGAACTGAAAGATAGTCTAACAGCGTGGGATTTAATAAAGATGCGGAAACTGTTCTGTATTATAAAGTTAGGTTTACCAAACATTTAAAATATCTCGCTTTCAGTTGAATTGTAAACTTATAGGAGTAATTCATGATACGTACGAGTTTGTAGCTTTTGTTCGATTGCGGTCACGTAAAGACCTGTGACAAGATCAGTTAAAGTTAAATGTAACATTTCAAATTTCTTCAGTTGACATACCTTCTGTGAGGAATTTTTCATTCAAATGGGGCAAGAAAGGATTTAAAAACGTATAGAGACATAAAGTTAATTGTTGCATTTGAATTTGTCAATATTTGTTGCGTTTTTGGTTGATTGAAGTCTTGCATATCTAAATCGCGTAAACAAAATGTTTATTATCTGGCTTGAATCATTCGCACAATGCTGAACATATTGGATCCTTTTTTATTTTGTATTAAGTTTAAATAGCTCAGCTTATTTCACCCTTTGTGTAGCTACAGCCGCAACTACTTTTCACTCATAAAGTAGCACACACCTACTCACCTTTCAGTAAGCCCCTTTTGGTTAGCAGGGACGGGGGCTAGTAATTTTCATTGCAACACCCAACTAATGATTACTACACAAGGTATGCCGGCCGCACCGTTGCCGCAGAAGCACGAGTAGCACAGTACGAAAATGCTTTATTTTTCACAAACACCACGCAGGATATGACGGGAACACTCGGTGACCAGGCCACCCTGGCTCCGCAGTCGCCTTCAGCAGCGGCGTTACGGACAGCGGCGGCGGCGGCAGCAGCAGCCGCCAGCCTAAAGGGGCTCGTGTTGTTCACATCCGCACTGGGGCGCCCCTTCCCCCGGGCGGGAGGCGGAGGGGATGATAGAAACTCGGGCTCAATGGAAAAACAAGTTAGGAGCACGAGAGCTAAAGCGCCGTAGAGGACAGACACCTGATAAAAGAGGGTACTGCACGCAGGAGACGCGCGCCAGTAACCTCGGAGTGTCTTCGATTTCCGATTAAATCTCAGGTCACTGCTTATACTTCACTAATTACGCATGCACGTAAAGAACGTGTGTTTTCGGGAGAGGGAGAATTTCCTCGCATGGCGTTTAGATTTCCCTGATTTCGGCCTAATTAGCTGAATTTTCTGAAACCGTTCCAACATAGAACGTGAACAAATCGCAAGTGCAATGCAGAGTTGTCTTATTTGTGCTGAAAACTCATCCTTTGTGTGTCTTGTGTCTTGAAAATCTACGTATAAAAGCTCATAAAAATATGTATACGGATAAAAGCGTTAAAAGGGGAAAAGTTGTAGCTTAATTACTGTATTTAAATTGTTGTAAGCGAGGGTCAGCTTTCCTGGGTCGTGTTCAATTCAATATTTCCTAGAACATGATTCAGCTCTAACTTTGTTAATTTTGTGGCAAAAATAAAAACTACTGATGATGGAACTCTTTGTATTATAAATCGAAGTTATTTTTCAGATGAGACACATTGCGTATGTAAAAAAAGGCTATTTTATTCTTCATATTTGTTGCGTTCGTGAGAAATTACAAATTGCTAGTCGATGTTACACTCTCGCTGAGGGTTCTGTGTACGTGGAGTTGTCGAATTTCGGATTTTACAGAATCTGTGTGAAATGTGAGTTAATTAATTGCTAGCAAACTACATCTGTGTTTTCATCAAAAAAATACATTAATTTTATAAATATGTTTACTGTAATTATAGCTGAAGACTGCTTCGATACTTTTGTTGACATTTTGACACTCAACTTGAATGAGCTCAACCAAAATTTATCGAGTACAAGAAGTCTCAATTTGTTCGAGAAAAATTTTATCCTGATTTGCTATTCGCGCGTGCATCAACATTTGTTTATTTGCATAGTGCATTAACAACACAGATTGTATTTATGAAAACCGTACTCCAAAGGAAAAAAGTTACGACATCCTTGAATTTGACATTGAAATACATGAAAAATTAGAGACACTTTTGAGCAGAGATTTTGAGAACTACATCCTATTGGTACATCTGAGAGACCTTGTCCTTGAGGAGTGTAAATGGCGGCGCTGGGTCTCCACATGTGGGAGTTGAAATAATGCTTCTGCTCATAAAGCGCAACACCGAGCTTACAGAGAGCGTAAAACTGTCTGACGATCGAGGAACTTTCAAATAGGCTTCTGTCCTTGAGGAGAGAACGAAGATTTCTAGATGTATCGTTATTCACGTGAGAGGAACCTCTTAGTTGAAATCTAAGCAAAGCTTTTTTTACCACGTGAAGATTTTGTAAATAGGCGAGGTTGTAACACTTGTATAATGGAAATTAACGCTCTCAGGAGAGAGAGATATCAGGTCTTAAATTTTGAATTAGGGATTTTGACACAGAACAGGTCTTTTGTTCCTTTACGGACTATCTTTTTAGGTTCACCATTGTCATTTTTCAGCTCCTGCTCTTTCTGCAATTTTTTTCTTGTTTCGTAAACTTTTTTAAATTTTCCTATCTCCATATGCGAGCAATTCCTTATGAGAAGACACCTGTTCCCATTCCCTTTATACCATAGTAAATGTTGCCTTTCTCTTTCCTCTTTTAAGAACTCGTTTTTGTTTGGTTAAAGGAAACTTCAATTAACTTACAATCTAATCTGTGTGTTTTTATTAGGCTAAGAATTACAGTGGTCTTATCTACCCTAGCGCTTGATGTTTAAACCTGTTATATCTAACAGCCAAGGTTAGCTTGTAATTGAGCATACGTATTTACTCTGTTGTGTTCTGTTGCCTATACGAAGGAAAGGAGATTGAGAGCAGGCTACGAGCAAGTGGTTACGCAACTCAACCAGCGAATGCTGAAACAGACAATAATATTCTACTCGTGCGTTTTGTAGATAATTTTCAATGATGTAATAAGCTTTCATGATTTTGTGAGCCTTGTTTTTCCGAAGGTGGCATTTGAAGGAATTTTCATTTCTGAAGGAATTTTCATTTCTGAAGGAATTTTCATTTCTGAATGAATTTTCATTTTTGAAGGAATTTTCATTTTTGAAGGAATTTTCATTTTTGAAAGAATTTTCATTTTTGAAGGAATTTTCATTTCTGAAGGAATTTTAATTTGTGAAGGAATGTTCACTTCTGAAGGAATGTTCACTTCTGAAGGAATGTTCACTTCTGAAGGAATTCACACTTCTAAGCAAACTGAATTCTTCTTCACTCTGAATTAAGTCCGCAAGGAAGATGGTTGTATGTTCGATATTCTGCCCGTAATATTTTGAAACGCATCACACGTGGCACTCGCGTTCAGGTTTGCCACATCGGTCTTTCTTAGGCAGAATTCTTAAATTCTTTGTTTCTTTTAAAGTGAACGCTTGACAAGTGTAAAAATTTAGGCCTGAAAAGGCCAATCTTGCAACGGTGTCGTGTAAACAAGGGACGCAAGCGCGGGACTGGCGAAGGAGGAGTGACGGTGTCGCACGTAACGCTCCCAGAGCCCCTGCAACTCCTGGATTTAAGGATAAGGAAGAAAATCCTCCCGCGGGGGAATCTTTGATTGACTCTTGGGGACCTTTACCTGCCTCACTTGTAGCGTTTTGCTGCCAAACCTCTTCTGAAGCTCTCGGGTTTACACGATCATAATTGTTACAGGCACCACTCTGATGACTTTGACCGGCAGCGTTGAGAAATTATTAAGCTCTTTACGTTCGGCGTCAGAAAGAGCGCTGAAGTTGTAAGAAACCTGGTTTGTAAGCTGAAACTCATTTCTATACACGAACCGAAACTTACTATTAATTTGACTCTAAGATTTCTGGACGGTATGAAGCGAAACTATTTATTAACGAATGATGAAGTGTGTGACGCGTTCTTTCTCGCTGCAATCTTAGTTCTGACTATGACTATCGTTACAAATTTTCATACATACATAGGCCATTCCTGCGGTTTTGCTTTCACAGGCCAGGTATCGTCCCGCGTTCAAGCTCTACTGAAATATCTCCTCGAATTTGTCGCGCATAACTGTGCAGAATGTTTACTGACAGCCGTCAAAACAGATCCATTAACTCGCATATATCGAAGCGGACACACGGCTCGCTGCTCAGACCTTTTCACCAATAGTTGAAATAAGTGCCATTGTACGGGTGCGGGTGCGGCTCACGTTTCTTTGAAACCGAAAGTTTGGGAGACCTCTTGGGATGTGAATGGGTTGACTTGTCTGCGTCTCAGTTGAAGGATGTCCTAATTTAAAGATATATTCTATAGAAACTGTTAAGATTTTTTTTGTCGGTTGTTCTTAGTTTCTTTTTAGATTGCCGGCTCAATTTCTAAGATCTCAGTTCTTTTGTCTCAATTATTTGCAATGAAATCATGTAGAAGTGAGTATTTAATTACCGTTATATGAGAGCAGTTTAAATCACTGCTTCAACTAAGAACACTCTGCCCGGCTTGGCAAATATCGCATCTTCGCGCTGTAACGAGTATTCAAGAATTGTAAGGTGGATCGCGTACTTTAACGCGTATTGTGTCTGGCGGCAAGTGTCGATTTGCTGCACGCCTATTGTGGACCTCGCAGGTCCGCGAGCATTATAGTACTCTTCTCTAAGCAGGAATCCCTGGGGCTCAAGAGGGACCTTAGGTGCTTTTTACAGCCATTTGACTACCGTTCACCGCTTCGGGATGTCTCATTTCGACGTCTGCCTTGCTAAGTAGAATGTTTCAGTCGCTCTGGCTGCTGCTCTCTTTCTCTCCTAATTGAGATTTGTTCGTAGCTGAAGTTCTTTTACACTCATGCGTTCCATTATGTTGACTGCTTTTTAAATGGTCATCAATAGACAAGTTTTACATTTTTTCTTACAGAATTGAACTGTACGAAGCATTGAGGTGCTAGATTGACGCATTTTACTGAGATTCCCTGTCATTCTCCTGTTTGTGCGGTGAAGCAATATGCTTTCGCTTTATTTCTGAAGTCAACATAAACACATTCGGTACCGTATAATAATACTCCGATTGAAATTGAGTTACAATACGCGTCTGCAATCGTGGTGTCGCCGCACAAACCAAACAGGCGCTGTAAAACGACTTCGTCCCTTTTCCACACAGCGCAGAAGCCTGCAGTGCACTCTGTAAAGTGCATTAATTAGAGCAGCGCGAGAAATCTGGTGAGTGTGCAGCGTCATGTCCCGAGCTGTGATAAAGCATCACTTGTCATACTCCTGAGAAGCTGCTCACTACTTCTCTAGGTCACTCTCCTTACTTTGTTCCCGCCCAGGAGTGTGCATTGTGATGTCCTGGTCAGTTTACTAAGTGAATGGCTCGCCGCCTCGAATATATTGCAACCTGAAGGGTTTCCCGTCATCTTAACTGCAAGGTTTTAGCACATTCCATCTTATTTGCCTGGTTGTTTAGGGGGATGAATTTGCCTGGTTGTTTAGGCCTTTGTTATCGGTGTCAACAGTGGTGCCTGCTGTCCATCATTTGTTTTCATTTCATCGTGTTATTTTTTATACAGTGTGTCTCACAAAAACCTGAACCGAGTATTTATTTCCCCTAATCAGTTATACCGTTTCTATAGGTTAATTTAGGAAAATTATTTTGCTAGAAATTAAATGCTTTTGGTATTCTTATGATGGTATTACTGATACGAGGAAAATAAATACTCGGTTCGGGTTTTCGTGGGATATACTGTATTAGTTATTACAATTCTTTGTCGTAAATGCTGGAAGTCATTAAGAACTTCCAAGAAGCTTTTTTCAAAGAGATAAAAGCAAAGCCTGGCGTACTTCTCTTTTTTTTTGCAGCTCTTGGAAGTAGAGAAATTGAGAAAACACGAATATCGCTTTCGCACTTCAAAATTCTTTTCCTAAAAAAATGCATTTACCTTCACATTAATGACTTTGAAACTTCTAAAAGCAATTTTTCTCTGATCACCTTTCCGTGAATTGTAAAATTCATAAGTTCTCTAGATTTTACTAGCGATTTGTTTGCACAGGTCAGCACGATTTTGAACTACGAATCGGGAAAATTTTGAGTTTCAACGCTAATCCTGTATTTGATTTCAAACATGTGGGTTGGAAGCGTAGGAATATCAGCAGGTCTTATTTTTCTTTTTATTCTTAACTACTCAGCTAATGGAAATTCGTCCGTTTGTCCGTGTATTGCCGTTCTCTTGAAATCAACGACCAGTGTCCGCGACATCGTTTATCATGCGATCGTCACTGGAGGGTGTACAGAAGCTTTCATGTATTCTCTCAGTCCCGTCCATCATGCACTAAAACTGTTACTTTTTCCAGCGAGCCCCGCTGCTCGTAACTCAATCTACCGTAACTCGATGAATGAGTTCCGTCAAAAACTTGGTAAATTCGTCGACTAGCAGCGTAGCACGGATACGAGGGGAGGAAACAGTGCCGTGCTCTCCGTACATAAAAATATACGCGATTGATGAGCTGCTTCCAGTGTTCCTTGAACCTTTGAAGTTACTTTTTCTTCAACTGCGCGTAAAATCTTCGACAAATTACTCACCACTTAGTTACTTTACAAATTTGCAGAATTTTTTCAGTTGTATTTAGATACTATACCATTT
>JACJUY010000316.1:156600-178837 GCA_014220935.1 Platorchestia sp. MABIK
TGTTGCTTCCCTTCACCAATGTCAAGCTCTTATTTTTCTGCTACGGTAGAGAAACAGATTAATTTTGAAGACTTATTGAAAACTGTTCCCTAAAACTTGATTTGAGCATTGTAAGGATAATCTAGAATTTACTCTCTTGTACACAAGGTAAGTTCGTGGACCTGCGGGAGATCTTCCAATTCGGATTAAACTTTCATACTTCGCTAAACACCGGAGCCCGATCAAAGTGTTCGAGACTCCGATTATAATCCGCAGAAACATTGTTCTGAAAACCACTGTTCGGCTCAAGTTTTCCATAATCTCTGTTATGGTAGCGTTCCCTGCAGTCCTGGCCTGAACAATTCCTAACGGTTTTATTCGGTGTGGCGGTTGCATTAGGCTTGCAAAAGCAAAACAGCTACCTTGTTGCTCTCGGAGCAAGCGAACGGAAAATTTTCTACCATTTCCAATGCGCTTGCTCGACCTTGGAAAACACTTGGAGGATGCTCAAAATGGGAGAATGTTTTCTTTAGATTTGATCTCCTAATGCGTAAAAACGCGTATTAATGTACAGCTCACTGAATTCCATTGAGTGATGATTGTTGCGAAGACTACATTGACCGAATTCAAACTTCTCAACACAAGCGAATCTGCTCTGTGTTGAGTCCAATGCACTAGGACAAAAACAAATGAGTTTAGCTGATTCTCGACGTTCTGAATAATAGACTCGGTTTTTAGAAGTGAAAAAGAGTTACAGGCTTCTTGATGTGTCGGAGCAATTATGTTGGCTTCTAGTGGATGGTTTTATAGTTTCAATGATATAAATTAGCTGGCCAGCGATACACAGTTGCTAAGGTTAATTTCCTGTGGCAGTGTGCAGGTGGATGCTCCTAATACTTGTGGAATTGATCACTCTCGACCACATTAATCTAGTTCAACAGAATTACAATATTTTCTCAGAGTCAGGGAGTCTTGTCAGGTGCTGACTCGTGCGCCATAAATATCGTACCTAAACGATCATCTTTTATGGGCAATTAAGGCTTTCTAGAGCACTAATTCTCAGTTTCAATTGGCGTGTGACACGGTCT
Organism: Platorchestia sp. MABIK; assembly: GCA_014220935.1. Taxonomy (NCBI): domain Eukaryota; kingdom Metazoa; phylum Arthropoda; class Malacostraca; order Amphipoda; family Talitridae; genus Platorchestia; species Platorchestia sp. MABIK. The sequence goes on from JACJUY010000316.1 coordinate 157,668, forward strand.
CTGTGATACTACCACGCGCGATTTTTTTGTCGCCTATGCTGTTCTTTATTGGGACGCTGCCGAGACGCGTCACGGCTTGGCTGATCGCGGCACAATGTAGCGTTTGCGCCGCAGAGACAAAGGTGACTTTTGTTGAACGTTACTACGTCGTTGGTAGCCTTCCTGAATATTAGCTTATAAGTTCTGATTAAAATATGATACAAACGTTCAAATCAGAGAAGTAGATTCAAAACGAAAAATTGGAACCCCGACCTTTATTTGGTTGTTATTCAATGAAGATATAATTATTTAGCATGATCAAAAAGAAGTTTTACCGCCTCTGATACTTCATGTTTTGATCTTGATTTCTTTTTTATTTGGCATGCTGTTGCTATTATTGTTGACGGAATACTCAGTAAATTCTGATCGTGGAGAGTAGGTATGCATGAAATAAGAAAATTAACTGGGAAGGAAATAAAAACTCTTACTTGTTGTCTAGTATTCTGACCCTCATCTCACATTCTGCAGTTGCTTGTGCTTGCGTCAAAATGTTTTAAGCATAGATGATTGAAATATTCTGATAGCATGCAAGTCTTCTGACTGCTATAAGTTGCCCGCTTATGCGAATCTAAAATGTTTGTTAGTTTAGAACGAATTATGTTAGTTGATTCGTGTTAGTCGTATGAACCTCAGGAGACATGCAACTGTGTTACATTCCTTGAAGTGTGACCCTTTATACGAGCGTTTAAACACCGTGTGTAATAGATTGAACAAAGGCGCCCCGACTCCGACGTGCATTATTTACAAGGCCCGCCGCTACACAGAGCGTTTGTGTTAGCGTGAAGTGCCCCGGGCTCGTTATCATGACGCTAAACGTCCGCCCGACTCCGTGCGCCGCGAGGCAAGATTGGGCGCGACGCTGCGCACGGAGACGCTCTCATCAATAAGCGCAAGTATTTAGCGGGAAATGGCGGTGTCGGCCGCAAATAAATAAGTGTTCGCTCTCATTCAACTTGAATACCTCGGGGAACGTCTCGCGTGAGGGTAATGGCACTCGTTGGCACTCGCTCTGCCACCTTCCTTGCTTAATTGCGCTCGTAAGTTTCCTGCGCTCACTCTAAATTCTGCTCAAATACGTCAAGATCTCATTAGCTGCGCTTAACTCTAACCCAAGATACGTCAGGATCTCGTTAAATGACTCTGTTTTGTGCACCTTACTTCCGTTAAGTGCTCGTTATTCTGATCTGCAGCCAATATTAGTCGGGTGCCTTATTTACCTCTGTGCATTTGGAAGCGAGTTATTAATATCGTAAATTTCCGTGCGATTTAACTGTGCTTTAATTTCTTATTAAGGATTGATTTGAAGTCTAATGTCTTGATTTGCTCATTGGAGTTAGGCACGTGAGGGCTTATTGACAAATTACTTCGAATTTACTGTAAAATTAATTCTTTCAGTATTTTAGGTTTATTCGCTAACCGTCAACTGTTCGCGAAACAGGCGTATTAGATGAGATTATTTTCTACTTGAATATAACTTGTTTTCTCGGTAAATGCTCTGTCAATTTTTCGTGCTCCGATGCTTAGCATCGTCAGTAGTGACATAGTTTATTCACTACTACTACTGTTGACGGGATAGGTTTCTCAGAACTGTCTCTCTCCTGGTCTAGTTGTTCAGTGCATCTGAGCGTCAGACCTGGCGAATGTCCTATGTATAACCTTTGTATTTGATAGTTTTGACTTGGCCTAGCACATACTTACCATACTTACAAAAAAATTTGATCCGCAGTAGCGTTTAGGTGAAAAAAACGCAGCTACAAAGTTCGAATAATGTTGCTAGTACATCAGCTTCAAAAAATGCACATACTGATGCTGCCTTTATTAAAATTCGTAGAGATTTTTGCCTCACAAAGGGTTTTTTAAATTTAAAAATTTAGAGATGTGCAATTCAACAGGCTTGTGCTATGCGTTGAGTGCGTGGCAGAGGCTCAAAATTTCTGCGTTTTGTTTCAGAAAAGTTTTAGTCTCACTTTTTCTAATATAAATACTGTGCCGATGAATTTAATTTGGGAATCAGGTGCTACTTACTTCAAAGGCAGCAACTGCATAACTTATCAGCAGTACAAGTCCTTCCTTATTTTCTTTTATATGCTGTTCTGAAATTTCTAGGGATGCCGTTTTTGTGTTACATATTATATATTGAATTAACATTGTAAGGATCTTCAGATCATTCATAAGTTAGAGACTATCAAATTCATACAAATACATCTTGCTGCTAACAAATGCATCAAAAGCGTGGTTAGCGACAATATCAAAAAAATAAATTCAGCGTGGTAATATCATGAAATTGAGTTTGATTTTCGAGTCATTTTGGAGCATGCTGGAATTAATCATTGGGCAAAGACCTTTCTTGTCACCCTCGCATGAATTGGAAGCAGCAAGGGAAGGGAAGAGCACAGGAAGGAAGCCCCTCGCGAGCGAGGTGGGAGGACGGTGCGGGTGCCGAGGAGGTCGGAAGAGCGTTAAAGCAGTGCTTGTTTTCCAAAAGGTAAACCCCACGCAAAAAGAAACCCGGTTGAGAATAGCACAGAACGCAGCGGGAGGGGCAAGGGAGGAAACGAGTTTACCTTAGGGTGACTAGAAAATGCAAATACTTGATGGCAGACAAATGAGTGTGTACTTTCAAGAGTTGTTCTTCTTCTTGATACTGAAATGAATGTAATTATGTTGTCAGATTTCGTAAAATGTTTTGAAATCATTTAAATTCTTTATTGAATATGAGTTCCATTAGATAATTGTCATTCTGTAAAGTTAAAGTTATGCATTTCTTAGACTTTGTTTCAAAACTTGTTTTATTCAGACGATATTAAAAGAGGAGCTTAATACAACATCAAGTATATTCTGGAAATTCCTAACGTGTCAGTATCCGAATTAGCATTGTGTAGCAATGCCTGCGGCAAAAATGACACAGTATACTAAACAGCTAGTATTAATTGAACTGTTAAGTGACATTCCTAATTTTCGATTTCTGATTTATAACAACGTGCTTCCTGCTCGTGTTGAAGATATTCTTATGAATAACGAGCACCGTTGACAACTGTAGCGACTTCCATTTTTAAGGTCTCCCCTTCTCGAGTTGTGACTCAGATGACGGGCGAACAAATTCCCCTCATTTGAAGTGACAAAATTCTCAAGACGTCATAACGTTTCAGTCGTGCCATGCGAGTGGGTACAAGTGCGCTCACTGCACGCCAAGTCGTCGTGAAGATTTCTGCGAGATTGTTCTCTTATTACTGATGGGCATTCTTTGTCATGTAGCACCGATATTTTGTACCGGTAGAGTATTATACGTCAGGTTGACTGTACCAATGCCTATGCCAAAACTGTGCCAATGCTACAAAAACCGATGAACTGTTAAATATGTGCAGAAAATTGCGTGTGTTCCTTCTCTGAGATCCATCAGGAGATTCAATCATTGTTTCAGTGGAGATTTGCTGCCCCAGGAAGGAAAGTGTGATGTCCCAAGCTGAGGCCAAGGTTGACCATCGTTACCTTTAACCGGAGTATTTTTTTTTTTAGTTTCGTAACGAAACATTTGTTTGGTGCACTGCTGTTCTTTTTTCAGGATCTGTAACTTCAAACTTTTCTCTTGTTTCATTAACTTCTTCCAGTATTACCGATTTTATCCACAAAAAATCCTATGCGGGAACACACTCTATTGTGCATAGACTTCCTGAACGCTTTATTCCGCACTAAATGATGCTTTCCATTTTCCTCTCCGTGGAACATTTTATGTGGTTAGAGACTTAAATTAATTTATCTAATTTAATCCTGCTATTAGAATCAATAGATCGTATAAGGTTTTGAACGTTGAGACTGTTAAAGAACAGTTGCGGAAAATGCTTCCACGTTTCTGCTGATGATTTCGCGGAAAGTACAGAGATGACTTCGAATTAATGCTCGGAATAAACTTTATTTTTGTGTTAAGTTAATTACTCGTTTATCTAAGTGAAAACCAAACCTTCCTAGCAATCTAACACTAAAAATGCTTCAGGCGATAAGGTTGACAAATAATGCTTGCATAAATAATTCACGACTGACCTTGCTGTCAGTAAGATATCCTTCTGTCAACGCTAAAGCCTCCCGACCACTTGAACTTGTCACTCGAGTGTTGGCTGGGAATTCGCTCAGTAATTTAATGATCTGTGCATAGAGTTACGTGGGATAACTCCTATTGCATGACTAATGTCAAACATTTTACTAGATCGGTAATGAATTTTTTTTATTGCTGCGTTACCCTATATAATGAAATGGTGCTATATTCACCAAAACAATTACCTAAGAATTTAATAGAAATTTTGGTTTCTAGCGTTATCTCTCCCTTTGATTCATGAAGAACCTCATCCTTTAGCGTAAGCGCGAAACTGTGTGGTGCAGTTCGAAGTACTCCCGAAAGTTGCGTTTTCCTGCAGCCTATAAACGAGCGTCGGTTTTTGGGGCCCGAGGTCTAGGAAGTGAGGAGAAGAAGTCCAGCAGAGCGGATGAAGAGATGCAGCGAAGAGCTCTCGGTGCGCACGGGAGGGCCGGACCAGGTCGATTATCTTGCGTAACTAATGACAGCAGAGACTGAAGTGGCTTTGTTGATGCTGACGTTCGATCCATCAGTGAGCCTTCGGCCGTCAATGCTTCATTTTTCACCGAGTGCGTCAACTTGTAGACTGACGGGGATACGCGTGACGAGTTCCCTTCAAACTGCTTCTGCATGTGTCTTTGTCTTAGTCTGTTCTTCTCATGACAGTTGGTGGTGCGTGCTCGTGCTGTATCCCGGCAACGCTGGTCTTGATTGTGACTCTGCGCGATACCCTCCACTAAAGTTATCATCGATCCAGTAACACTTCAAAAACTCTCATGAAAGAAAATAACGACGTTTTTCACTTCATGTATGACTTTTATTGCAGCTTTATTTCAGTAAAGTATAGTTGCTCCGAAGAATCCTATCGAATACATGGGATGATCGAAATATCTACGGATATTCCTCCCCTATTTTGATTGCAATTCTGGTAAATTTCTTCAGAACATCAAATTGACCGGCCGCCCATAGCTTAACATTTAACAACTTTTGTATAAGCAAGGCAGGGTTTCTCCGTTGAGTCCTTTTCGAGACGCTTCGATGTTCAGCATTGCTCCGTTAGTGTCGTTATCGACGTTATGAAGGGGTTCTGTGAGAGCCATTGCCAGTCAAAAGTGCATCGAGCTCTTTGGGGCAAATTAGGGACTCGAGAGGCGCCGTCGAGTGGTGGCTGCTCATTAGGAGTGACTGCAGCTGGTCCCTCTCTCAGGTGTCTTCAGGAAGACCTTAGCTTCGAAATGCAGTGACCAGTAATTTAGCAGCGAATGTTTGAGACCAATGTTATTTGAGGACAGATATGTGAGACATTCTTGGCTATCATACTGGTCATTTGACCGTACGAAGCTACAAAACTTGTGGTGAAAGTAGTTTAAAAGAACATGAATTTTGTGGCTGGCGTAAGAATTTATTTATTATAAGCTTGATGTCAATATAATCCCATTAAACCACAGCCTCCTGTTCCTTGAACGACATGGTGTTAATTGGTGAGCAGAAGATTGTTCATTTTTTGACGAGATCCGCAGCTAGAAGCGATGCTTGGCGCCAAACTGCCCGATGTTGACCGGCTTTCTCAGTAAGTTAAAGGATTGAGGCGCAGAGCAGAGGCAGAGGACGCTCGGTCCAGAGCAATTAGGACGTAGAGTGAGCTGGAGTGCTCTTGATTAGCTCCTGCCGGAGGGGCGCCGATGTGAGGGCCGCTCACAAACCTTGTAGCTTTCAATTCAGCGCTCAAGAACCGAGGCCTATTAGGCGTGCTGCGGCTTGAAAGAAACTTGCGCTCGCTCTCTACAGCTTCCACCAGTCATGAATACTTGTTAAACTGTAACGTGCCCGAAGTGTTACTCGTAAAAGTGTTTAGTTTGAATGTACAGGTTTAGGAGGTACGGTCGTGAATTTGTGTTGAATTAGTTCTGCACTGAAGGAGGGTTGAATGTGGTATACGAAATTTAGATAGCGCTGAATTAGATTTCAACAATATTTAACCACCTTTCAAGACGACCAATACACTTGCAGATAATATTAAGTACCACTAGAGTTTCTTGACTGCCAAATATGGCAGTAGAATCTTGAGGTGATAGGGTTTGTTCTATATTTGTTATTTTTATAGTGGCGTTCTCTTTAGTGTCATTTTTGTACCATTTGCTGCCTTCGCAACCTCATTTCTGCCCTCTGTTTGTCTGATTGGTTGATGGTCTCAATCTGCATTCCTCTTTTAGCTTTTTCTCATAATGCTTTCCATTCAGTGCTCGCATGTTTTTTCATTTCGTTTGAGTACCATTGAGATTGATAACCATTTGATTGATTGAGACCTGTAATCCGATTATTGAATTCTATCAAAAAAACGTCACCAATGCTTTTACTCTTTGTATAAAATGTGTTGATATGGTTTGAGTAATGCCGTCACTTTTTCTGTCGTTCTTTTCGTTGCCTTCTCCTTTGAATTAAAATAATTGTGGTATGTAGCAAAAACGTTAACATACTGGAAAAAATTTCGCGGGCGTTATGCACAATGATGGGCGGCTTCAGAATCTCGAACACCGCTGAACAAAATAATTTGATGGTGTTAATTCAACGAACTGTTCATAATACTGCAGTTGCTCTGGTTAAGTGAGATTTCTTATGTCGAATTACTTGTTATGGACTCATGAAGTTGATTGCCGAAATAAACCACAACAGAGAAAATGTGAATAAGTATATGGCAAGCCTGAAATTTTACCACAAATATAGGGTTGATGGTGATGCTTCCTGAATAGATTTTTGGCATTATTAATCATTTATAGATTTGTTTTTTTACATAATTGATCTTAGCCATGATCATGCGCACACAAACTAGAATCAGGTCACTTATTTGAGTATGTTTCAAAAGCTTTACGCTGTTCATTTCATTCTATGTGAAAAAACAGGATCAAAGTTTTCGGGTTTTTAAATTTTTTTTTGCAGCTTCACGACAGAACTTCTTGGTATATTTAGGAAACAAACAAAGTACACGACCAGCTTCTGGAGTGCAATAACTACTTCAAAAATGGTCAATCTCCGGTGCAATTATAAGACATTTTTGTGGGGTAAATTTGATCTTTTTCAAGTCATATCTAGGGTGTCTGAAGTTGCCTACACTTTTCAAAGCAAGGTGCTAAAGTTTCTTTTTCGTTTTCTCAGATAGCTTTTCCTAAAGTGAAGAGTGGTTCAAAAAGTGCTCGTGTTTGTGGTCATTTACTGAACTCTTTTCTCTTTCCTTTCTCAATAATTGAAACGGGAAATTGTGTAATTGAGTCACACATGAATGAGTGCCTTTCTTCATTTTTTATAGAACACTGTACAGAATAAGTTGTTCAATGAATGAGGTATTTTTTTGAATTTCTTTTACGTAAATCCTTTTTATAGTAAACATTCGTTCAAAACTCCTAAATTTAGCGTTGGGTCTTCTGTCCCTTTCCGATTTGGCGATCTCGTGACAAGTAATTTGATTTATATTTTAAAGTTGCCGATTTAATTTCTGCAAGTTTCTCACACGCAACAACGCTGAGCCACACCTCTGAAAACACAGTAGGACTTTGCCTCACGCGACTTTGTTACCCGAGTCTAGCCCTCTCAAAGAACACCTCAGCATCCCCTCGCCTCGAGTTATGCGCCGGATCTGGGTGATCCGCTTGAAGCAGGTCAAGCAATCTGGCGACCCTCCGTTGGATATACGTCGCCTCCAGCGCTACACCCTCAAAACTTGTGTGCCACGGCCGGCCACTTCGAGACGTGCGACGGAGCGCTTCCAAATATTTTCAGGTCCCCTCACAATCATTTTCTGAACACCAGAGTTCGTCCCCAAAAGATTTTTCCATACATTTGTTTACCTGTTGGGCGTTTGTGAATAACTCCACAGTTTAGTTCGAGTTTCTGCATTTAGCTTACTTGACAAGGGAAGGAAACTTACGTGGAAATTGTGACTAAAGAATGGGGAAAATGACCGAACTCCAAATCTATGGATATTAAATATCCTAGAGCCCGTTTTATTTTCCTGCAGTGCAGCTTGATAAGGTTGCTGCTCAATGTAAGTGAAATAACTCTCATGTTGAACTTTGAGTTTTTTCGTTGTTAAATATTACAATTTTCAAAATTTCTGCACATATCGTAAGAGAAAACATTTTCAATTCATAAATTCTAAATAACTTTTTGTTAGAAAAATTAGCTATCATTTAATTCTTACCCCATCATTGGTTCATCTTGTTTTGTTTGAGAGAACTGTGTTCATATCTTTCTTTTGCTAATACGTACGTGCGATGTCAAAGAAAATTACGAGCAGAATGGCCTTTTGAAGTTGTTTACTCTTTAAAACCTCACAATCATTAGCTCGTTTGTGATGATTTACGATGTTTTTCCCGTGATAAATGCTTTATATGCCATCATAAATAATTTCGCTGCATCGTGAAAATGATATCCTTTTCCCTGTAAAGGATTACGCCTAACCCTGCCCTCCATCTCAGCCGCTCCCCTCTCTCGATCTCCTGCAAAGCCCGAGATGCTGACAGAGCGCTCCTCGTATCCGAGATACGTTCGCTCGATCGGAAGAATAAACTTGCGAGCTTTTTACTCACGTTTCAGCGAACTTCAAGGGAGGCTTCGCGCAACAGGTCACCAAGCATCCCTGTGGTGTGGCCAGCAAGAAACCTCTCGCGCTCAAGCACGGCACTTTTTGCGCTCCGAGTTCTTGAGAACATTTCATGATTTGCATTCACTGGCGTCAGCATTTCGAAGTTCCCTAGAAAAATGCGCAGTGTCTCAAGCAAGGTAAAAACTTTTTGATTCTCGGGAGAACGTTTGATAAAGCGTGAATGGCATTCCCAGTAAAGATCCAATTCATTACATTTAGAAAATTAGCATTTGTTCATGCATTGCGTGCTCCTTTGAGTGCGGTCATTGCGTTTCCAATATCTATTAAAAATATATCGTATTAAACTGATTGAGGTACATGATTCTGCAGCAGAAAATCCGAGTACGACAAATGTAGAAATGTTCAACGCTAGTATGAGACATGGTAACGTAAACATTAAGCGCCTCTGAACGAAGTAATTTTTTTTCAAATAGTCGTGATCTCTGCTAGGAACTCCAACCTTCATGTGTACCTAATGCTTCATATTTTCAACTGCCACCCTCATTTATTTTTATTCACTGCTTTCCGGGGTTCTGGCGACCTCCTATTCTGAGCCTGTATCCTGAACTTGTCGCTCAGAAGAATCTCGCTGACGCTCCTTTACAGCCTCCAAACTTCCCTCAACTCGCGACAAACTTGTCCCTCTGGCTTGTATAAATTTGTTGCACATTCGAGCACCTTTCAATGCCCTTAAGTTCAGGGCTATTTTGTAAACGAGATGAGCCATTTTAAGGAGCAAACTTTGCTTGCGGTAATCTCATGCTTGAGTGAACGGGATATCGATGGGTAACTGTGTGCTATAGTTCCAATAGATTATTTTTGCTTGCAGTTGATGATCCAATGAAATGGTTTAAAAGTCTTATTTTGTGTAGTTTCGTTCGATGTTTTGCATCTTCATTTAGAGTCATTGCAGGTTCATGTCGATATACGGTCGACTCAAATGAGCAAGACTCTAGCTAAGGATTTTGATATACTGAGAATGATCGTAAGCATTTTTCTTATTAGGTTCACTTTTAAGGGAACGCGACACAAAAGCCACTGCTAATTAGCTGGAGAAGGTATCAGGTACACAATAGAAGCAGTGATCCTCTTAGGCTGCGCTCCAGAGGATACTCCCTTCTGTCTTGGATGCTAGCCAACAATGAACCCTCAAAGGTCGCTCCCTTTTTTTCAAGTCGTCCGTGCAGGGTGGTGGAGTTCGCCTATAATATCGGTTCTGCAAAGCAAGGACCAATGATATTTTATTGAATGAGGAGTACTACAAATTACCGCATCCATTGGAGGGTGCAATCGTCGGTAAAATCGCAAAAATTTAAACCGTTCATGATGATTTAATCTCCTGCTTAGTTGAAGAACCAGAGGTTCTTGATGCAATTATAGACTGGAAATACTTGTTCTTATCGTGTATTCTGAAATATACATTTGCGGGAACAGCTTTAGAGTCCCAAGAATATTCAACTTGTTTCACTAAATTAGGCTGAAGCCCTGAATTATGAGACCTATTTCTCATCAGGCGACTAATTTTGAGCTGCAAAATTAGTCGCCTTATGAAAGGAAGCCTCACCTTCGTGCGAATAGGATGAAGCTGTCTCGGAAATGATTAGCCCACTGTGAGCGTTCTTTTTATACATGTATGTCATTAGCATAAATATTGAGAATATAACTTCCCCTATTGTAAATTTTACGCCATCTCAATTACTGAAGCCTCGTTTTACTGCAGTAGTGATAGCATTGTGCTCTACAACGGAGTCATAAAAGCATGCTAATTTGGCAGGCTTGTTTTATTTTCATCGGATGTTCGTGGTAACCGAAACCTCTGACAAAGAATTCCATTTGGAAGAGGATCTTTTTAGCTCGTGATAGTTTCATAAATGCTCATCCGAATATTTCGTTCCTAGTTACATATTTTTCCAGTTTGTGAGTGAAATTTGATGGAGAGAGCTATTCGTTGAGAGAAAGCTGTTCTGTTTCAAGTAATTAAATTAAAACCAATTGCATAATAAATAAATGAATATTTATGGTTTCATCTGCCATTCACAGCTATCCTCCGTGAACGAATGTTAGAGAATGAGAATTTGAGATTGAATTAGGCTGGCTAGTTGTGCACTGTATTCTCACTGATTAGCAGTCTGTAAATGCAGACCATTCAGAATATTATCTCGTGAGGGTTTGAATCAACCGTATAAATCTGCACTCCATTCGAAACCTAAGGTAATAAGGGAATCTCTGTCTCTATTTTTTGTCAGTTTCCAGAATGTTCCCTGGTAGTTATGCTAACTGATGCTTCTTCCAATTTCGTTGTCTATAGGATCGTTTTTTACAGTTGAACCTATCTATGTTCTCCTTCCTCCACTATAATGAAGAATCCTCATGGATAACAATACATTTTATTCTACTTACCACAATCATTAAAATCAATTCATGCACATGAATGTTCTCGTTTGCAAATCGACGCGGCAGCTTAATCACGAGCGTTAGTAGCGATGTGTGGCAGTTTTGTATCACATCGGCAATACCTGGCTTGGACAACTGTCGTTTCTGCCTCTATCGCGGCGCTAAATTGCTCTAAACTGGAGGGTTTCGAGTATACTGTGAGACTCATCCGGTAGCGGGGGCACTTAGTGGAATTAGCAGAAGCTCGCTTCATTTGAATATTGAGAGCGGCTCGCCAAGTGATGACAGCGGTAAAATTGATGTGCTTACGGCTAGTGTGGGCCAATAAATCGGACACTCGATTGAGCAGTTTAGATTTGGCACTGGCTCGACGACGGGACGTGAACACGGCGTCACACGAGGGGTGGGTTATTTGAGTCAGAGTATGGTCAAGTGGAATTCTATTGCCGGGATATCGTCTCCATCTGGTTCTCCTGCGGTGTATACTGGAGGCGGATGAGTGCCATGACGGGCTTACTCAATTAGAGAAGCTAACGCTCGATTTACTTTGAGTTTTTCGCTTTTAAAAAATTAACCAACAGTCCAAGGCCATTTCCAGTTGAGAATTTTCTCCAAAAGATTTTCGTCACAGTGGAGATAGAACTCTATTTGTTAACGAGCAAGATTGATCTGTGTGAGAAATTGATGTACAAGATTGTTTGAACAACTCCTGCATGTATCGGTTACAACTGCATACTTGAAACTGTCCCTTGAGTTGAGTGTCGAAATATGTTGCTCTGAATAGATAAAATATGCGCTATTTTTTGCGCACAATTGTCTTAGATAAACGTACCGTTAGAAGTAGTAATATGTAACTTTTGAGAATGGTCCATTTCATACTTGCCAGCATTAACGTCATGTATAGTGATATGGGTAAATTAAAACAAAATCTTCAGTTATAGCTCAAATTAGATCTTCACACACCAGTCGAGAACGCCTACTGAAACATAGGAGCTTTGTTCCTATTTCTATACTCTTTAACAGCCGGAAAGAGCCGCCTCTTCACACGCAAGTTTTCAGTCGAGCCTTTGTGGTGGAAAACCGCCCACGCTCCAACATTACATATCATACCGAGGTGAACGGGCATTGTCCTTCAGCGTATCGTGAGAACTTGCTGCTCCTCACAGAGCTTGTAGGATTCTTGAGCTTTACCCAGAAAGTAAGGAGAGAGGACATTCGCATAGTGCGTGTCTTCGTTGGTGTTTCTTGGAAAATTTACGTCTTTCAGTCATGTCATAGCTACTCATCGTAGAAATAGGAATATTTTTAGATGAGGTTGTTGGTTAGCATTGTCGTCTTTTCATAATTTTTAAACTATTTTTGGCGAAAGACTTTTTCTGTGCGATCGGCCTCCTTCTCGAGTACCTCCCATACATGATCACCTACGTTATTTTTTATGTATTTCGTGTGTGGATTCGTTCCATGCTACTCTTCAAAAGCTCTGAGAGTACAGACGGTGGTTGAACTCTTACGTATTTTAACAAATGAATCCTAATTCAAAAGCCGGAGGTTTAGTACCATAGCTTCTGTTAGGATCAGTGTGCCCTAGCACTATTTAAGAGGGTCTGGGCACTCGTGCGACTTATTCAGGAATAGGATGGAAAACATAGAGTTTATCTATTCTAGGGAAGCTTCAATTTTGTTTCTCGGTATAAACAAAAACTTTTCCTTTTTTTTGAGAGACATCCCCTCAGGGGGATAAAACTATTGTATCTTTAGGAATTAGCACTCCCAGGGGGAAAATGCGTGAGTGCTCGAGCTAAGAGTTAGGTAGGCCTTCTTTTTGTTGAAATAAAAAATTTTTGCTGTGTTAAGGACCACCTTTTTCGGTTCCCTGCTGTCCTGTTTTTCAGCACCTACTACTTTCTTCTTCAACTTTTATCTTATTTCATGAACTTCTTTCCCAACTTACTGTTTCTGTGCCTCATATGCACAGATTTCGCATTCCCTAATATCCATACTAAATGGTGCCTTCCTCCTTCCTCTCTTCGATACGCTCTTTTTTGTAGCGGTTAGGGAGGCTTAAACTAACCTGTAGTATAATCTAATCTGAGAGACACACCGGAGCACTGTTCATTTCACACCTTACAATAGTCTGTGCTACTATACTACAACTTTCCACTATACTCACAAATTCTCCGAGCTTGCTGCCACCAGCCTGACAATAATTGAGGTGAATAACATAATTTAATACTTGAGGTGTATGACACAATTTTTTACCGTTTTATTTTCTAGTATGTTCGTTGCAATTCTCTAGCTTCTATTCCTTTATCATACTTGTTTTTTTTTTTAATTCTATGTTCTTGTTTGCATGCAATTCACAGCTTCCTCCACCGCCACGTAGTCTGCTGTTTTTGTGCAGCCGCCTGCGCGCCCAGCGATACGAACGCAAGTCGATCGCTGCAGTTCAGTCCCAAGGCGCCACAATAATTTGCATGGCGGCACGTTTAGCGATCCCGATGTAATTTCGAGCCTTCAAAAATAACACTCGTCATTTACATGAAGCAATCGATGAGTTCATGTAGCTCAGAGCTCGTCTCGTATGCTCGTGAAGCTCATGCTTGAAGCTGTGATACGCTAGTTTGCCTTCGACGTGGTGAACACCAGCGGCATCAGCAAGCACAGTAGGGATGCTGGATAAGCTTTGAAGTCTTCACTCGTTCCTTGCTAAACATTCTACATCATAAAATTTAGTTTTTTACGTTCAGTAAAAAATTTCATAGGGTTTTCACAAAATTAGGCAGAAATTAACATTCTCGCAAGATCGTAAATTTCTGAGTTAATGAGTATAGTACTTATTAAGTTCATTCCACGCAATTTGTTAGTTAGATGACGTACTCAATTTAGAAACCAGCGCTTGCATTAGTAATCACGTTTCAGGCAACACTAGCTATCTGCACCTCTTTTCAGCGCCAAAAGTGCGTAAAAGTTAGTAACACGAGACGCTAACGAAAAGACAAGAGCTCAGGTATATTATTTGATGGCATAGTGATGGTTTCGGAGAATCCTTCTCAAAATGTTCTAAATACTCTTAATTTATCCTAATTTATTTGCGTAATTTAAAGTTTCACCGATCGTGTCCCGACCCAACAAATGATGAATTAAAATCCTTCGAAGTATTATTGCATGGTATGAAAATAGTGTGCGTTGATGCTAGACTCATCCGGCAATCTATACTCGATTATCACTGACATTAATGAAGTAGCAAATCCCACGTATACTAGCTGTCATTTCAGTGCTTGTGTATTTACTCGTTCGATCCTTCTCCACCATCTTCCAAACTTCAGACATTCGGAAGAAATTGGTATTTCGTGTCACGAGACGGAGTGCGTGTGCAGCTGATGTTTTTTCTCTCGGCTGAAAGTTTCACTGGGAGCCTTCGTCTGCCGTGTCGCGTCTACCCGCCTGATCGATCAGTGCACCACACCCCCAAAACTGGCATGTTTTCTGTCTCAAATTTTCGAGTCTTTGCTTTTATTGGCAGCGAACTTGTTTTGCATGGGCTCTCTTTACTTCATAAATTTAAAGCGTTGTTTTTGTTGCCTGCAGTGTATTTCTTGGGCTTAAATTTTCAGCATTACTTTTATTGTTGCTTTGTTACTGTTGCTTGATCTGAGAAGTGAGCCCTTAAAATATTTAGTTTCGTACCTCAGTTGTTTTAATCTCCCACTTTAGGCATTGCTATCTCCTGAATGCGTGAGAATTTTCAACAACATCGTAATTAGGAGCGCATGCTGCGAAGTTTTCGCCGTCGTTTGCGTGTGCTACCGACGGCATCAGACTGGAAGTTGAGGAAAGTTTTGTTGTGCGCTTCACCGCCGTTTCTTGGACGATGTTCAAGCACAAGTTCTCAGACTACTCCAACTTAATCAATCGCGCCCAGACTAGACACGTTGGGCGGAGGTGAGGCTGGGCTGCCAGTAGAGGGGTGCACACGTATGGCTGCGTTTGAGTGTAGACGGAAGTACAAACTTCTTACACTCGGGTCAAGCTATGGTCTAGTTCGGTATTGTATTATATTCTTGAATACCATTTGTTGTTTCAAGGTTTTATGTCTGCATAAAAATTTCACCGCGCGTACGAAGGAGCTGGATTTTTCGAAAGTTTCTCCCAATCAATGACGCTTTAGAAAAAATTAACTGAAAAATATGTTCTAGTTGACAAAATTTTTGGAAGGCTTTTTTTAAAAACGCTGTAAACTTGTTTTTTATTTTTTCCGTTTTATGTCTTTGGAAAATAATCAACAGGGATAACATAGTTTAGTTGAAATTCATGGCTCAGTATTTGATGTTCAAAATCGCTCCTCATTAATATTACATTTCATGGCATCCCAAGTCACCTCAGCTGTAAATGTGAAAAGCATCATTCCCTGCACGTATTCCTAACATCGTAGCAAGCATAATGCTGAATCCTGAAAATACTACTGTCGGAGTCGTAAAGCGCCCACGTGTCGGTATAAACGCTCTTGCAAATAAAAAAATCATTTTGATGACGAGGCCAAGCTGTGTTGGCGAGTACACGCAGTAATTATTGTAAAGTGTTATTTGCCGCATATAATTAGCGCGGCGAAGGGAAACCTGGACTGCGACGTTTATATTTGGTCGTCACTGACATCCTTGGAATTGACATGCTTTGTGATGCAAAAATATCTTCGTAATTGCTGCAGTGACAAATGCTCCATGGAAATAATTGGAACAAGGACAAAGAAGAGACGAAGCACAGATTGGACTTTTAGTCGTGCAATGACACATGAGCATATGTATTGTGTAGAGCTATTTGTTCTTGAAACATTACACGGTAGAAAACCTCAACCCGTAAAATGGATTTGTCGCCTGAATTTTCGGACGTTTACTCGTGAAATAAACTCGGATTAGTCATGTTCCCTTTCGTTGTTAAACGAGACCGAAAAACATTCGAAAAAACTATACATTTTAGCTTCTGAGTAATCATATTCAGATTTAATGAAAGTGCTTGGACAGTACAATTTCGTTCTTTCACGTACAGGATTGCAATATGTTAGTCGAATTTCTTCGAAGTCCTTCTATGCATGAGAACAGACGCTTCAACGTGCTCCCCATTGTCAAAATGGTTCAATTTCTTTCGAACTTTTGTTTCGAAGATCTTGGTGACTTTAGGAACACGATTACAATGTGAGAGTATTATTGTTTGATGGCTCCAGAGTTACCCGCGGAATAGGCTCAACAACAAGCTTCCCAATTATTATTTTATTGTTATGATCTACCAGAAATCCGAAGAATCTTTGTTTCTACCTAACGGCACTTTGAACTGTCGTTCGCGCTCGGGAGGCCTTCGATTGCGTTGCCTTTGGCCGATTATAAAGCGTTTATGACTTTAGGACCCCTGAAACTGAGGAAGCTGAGAAAGAAACTGAAGCTACAATTGATCTCACTGAATTACAATGTTCTTCAAAGTAATTTTGGAATCAAATTTCTTTTTTGAAATGTCGGCATATAATTAGCGCGGCGAAGGGAAACCTGGACTGCGACGTTTTTATTATATATAGTCAAAAAACTATTTGCATTGAATGGTGTGTTGGTATTAAGTATAGTAACTTTTATTCTCTTGACGATTTCTAGTCGAGATAAATTTGAAATAAAACTCAAAGAGATAGTCGTTAGTTATTCACATGCATCAACAATGTACAGTACCTGACATTAATTCATAACCGAATTCCAATTATTTAATTAACACGATGCCTGATTCATATTACGAATAAGTGGGAATAACCGAGACTAATTTTTTCCGTAGAAGTGGAGGTGTGCTCGAGATGATGCGCAAATCGAGAATTGACTGTTTGGTTCACATATGGCTGTGAGGAGCACGCTTGCTCATTCTGACAGTGCCGTCAGCCTCCCTTGCATCGTGACCTCGACTTCCTTCTCTTTCTCTCGTATTTACTTGCACCGTTTTCGTCTTATAATACTGAGCACATACCTGTGGACCCATCTTTCT
The DNA here is from genome assembly GCA_014220935.1 of Platorchestia sp. MABIK. Taxonomy (NCBI): domain Eukaryota; kingdom Metazoa; phylum Arthropoda; class Malacostraca; order Amphipoda; family Talitridae; genus Platorchestia; species Platorchestia sp. MABIK. The sequence continues at coordinate 174,821 of JACJUY010000316.1, forward strand.
CTTTTTATATGGGTTCTATTTGCAGTTCCGCACTTCTCACTCAGCAACTGTGGACAGGTGTTGCCCTTCTTCAGTCGTAAATGCGGTAGATCTCCCATCCCCTCCCGTAAGCGAGCTCTCCGATGTATCCCCTTGCTTGCCGTGTAGCACGGGCCACGCTTCCCTTCCAGTCTCGCCCCAATCATCTCACTGCTATCCGCGGAGGGCCGCTTTAAATATGTCTCATGTTTTTTAATGTGACACCGAACGGAAAACTTTTGTGGGGAAAGCCGCTCCCTCCACAGCGAATTCCGGACAAACTTGCTCCGACTTTTAGTGGAGCTTTCAACAGATCCGGTCAGACCTAAAAGTTACGAGGATATGTTAAAAAGCTGCTCACGTGATGTACCTTCAAAGGAAAGGCAGATGAGCCGTGATTTGCAGCCCCGAACCATTAATATGTTCAACAGAGACTCCACGAGCTTGAATTGCAACAGAGGAGAGAAGGCTCCTAATTAATTGTTCCCTTCCGTTTTCCATCGTCTTTAAAAATTAATTCATAACAGGGAAGGGCGTACAGAAATATTTCTTATGCTTCAACACTGGTGACAGCATCTTCATAGTTCGCTTTTTCGAGATTCTGTCAGTCATAGATCCAAAAATATTTTAGAATACATATCGCATAAAAAATATAAAATGGGCCAATCACCACATGAACAGCATTTGAACTAAGATTGTGCCTTCTTTATTTTTAGAATTTGTCGTTTTTCGACTTTCGCTTGTTTCCATCTCCAATATTTTTCTAAGCGCGGAGCCCTCTAGCCCTGGACGTCTCCAGCTCTACTCCATTTCTCAAGCGTTACTGCCAAAGTTTTTCAAAGCCTTCCTTCCTCAGGTCACCGTTATAGATTTGATTTGCATCTCAGTTTGGCCTGGATGATTTCAGTGTGACAGAAGGCGCTCTCAGCTGAAGTCTAGGGCGGTCATGAAACTTTGTTCATTTTCTGTATTTAATAAGCAGTGCGGATCACGCGGAGCTTCTAAGTTTTCGCAGAAAAAATAGGCAAAATTCGGTTATATTTTCTTCCTTCACATCATTCATAGCAACGGGCTTCGTAGCCCAGAGCTGCTCTATCATCGATTCTATGGTCGGCAAATTTTACGAGAAGAATTCACGCGAGGGCTTTCATTTGATTCTCTAATTGCTGTATTCATGGCACCATTCCAAAAGAAGGCAAAATTGGCGCTTGCTATGGAAGCAACTCGAACTCTCCGAAAGGCAGCGTCAAAAAGAGGAGAGCAAGCTCGCTACAGCGACGACAAGTCGGTCATCCTGTATGTGTAGGAAAAACCAAGCCTGAATTTAACAAACTCCTTCATTAATGTTTCACCTCATTCATGAGTAAGGCCAAATTTTCTGCGGCGTACATTAATTGTTAATGAAGAACAGTTTGAAACTAAGCACAATTAAATGTATTTTTTGCAAGGTCATTGAAAGATTTCTTCAGACTATAAAATTTAAAATATTTGACTTGAAAAAGTTATTTTTAATATTATAGTGTATCATGAAGTTCAATATCCTCCTACTCCAATAACTATATTATTTATTCCTTCAATGAAGGAATACGCTTGTACCAGAAATGAATTTTTATTACGTCCGTAAAAGGAATATATAATTTAATTACAGAAAAGTGTTCTTTCCGAGTTAAATGCACAATGCTCCTCATATGCAAGTGCAGCTTCACATGAAAAATTGCATAGTATTAAAGGATTTTTCAGTTATCAAACAGCGTCACATCGATATCTATTGCCTTTGATTGAATACAAGCTATTTAGTGCATCAGTTTCGAGTCTTTTCGTTTGACGACGGAGCGGTCCCGAGTGAGCGCGTAAAAGTACGGCGTGTGCATCAATGTGTGGCGATAAACAGGCGTCTCTGGTCGACCGTGTTCGCCACTTATCGAATTTGAGCTTGGTCTGCAATTGATCTGTTTCAAAAGATGGGGGCTTCAGCAGATTTGAGTTGAATGCACTGATAGGTCGGGTGAAGGCTGGCAGCGCGACTGCCGCTTTCGCTATCTGATTAATCATCTTTTTGAGGGCACTCCACTGATCCAGTGGCTGGGATTGCACGTCCTGCAGTGGCCCATGTGTTCTTCCACCTGCCTTTGTGCTGACTAGGCAGGGAGAATCGTTCGGGTGCGTAGCGGTTTTTTTAAAATCACTTTTGCGTCATATATCGTTAGATAACCTCACACAGAAACAGACCATCGAAATTTTTATCTTTCGTTGCCACTTTGCTTCTTTCAGCTTTCATACCTCCTCCATCATTTCGTCTGCGTCTCCTCTTCTTTCCCTAACTTGTTTTTCCTATTCGTGATGTATCCTGTGTGGGAACACACCTTGTGCATAGATTTCATGCTTCCTACACTTTATGCTAAATGCTTCCTTCTCTTCGGTGTCTTGAAATAAGATTACTTTTGTTGTGGCTAGGGAACTTAAGCTGACTAATAAAATAATGATATAATTTAGCATCATCTTCTAATTGGGAAAATCGATATTATTATTATTGCATTTTATAGCATTAGCAATTTATACTGGAATCATCCCATCTATGGACACACCATCTAACTGCCCGAGTTTGCAAATTAAAAGTGCAATCAATTAATCATCTGTTGTGCACTTCATGTCATTGATTGTCATTCTGAGTCATGTCATTGAAAATCAACGGAGGATGCGTTCATTAGTTTACACGTTGCGTGAAAAGCCGAGTTCACATTCAGCACTAGCTTGATCTTAATGTTTTAAAGTGATTTGAAGTTTTCAAATTTTAAAAGATTGTTTCGTGCTATGATACTTAAGGCTGCAATCTAATCGCTTCACCGAAGCACTTTTCCATCTTGGCGGCTGCATAAAATAATACGCACGCGAGTATCTACCTGTCGAATTTTGTGGATGCCCAAACCACACATTTCAATTCTCCATGTACAACTATTACAATGAAGAAATAGAAAAACAATGCCTTTTCTGTTAACATTGTCTTTTATTCACAACGTTCTTCGAGAAAAGTGATGCTCGGGAGACCATGAAAGCTCACTGACAGCAGGGCAGAGCTTTCGCGAGGCGTTCTCTAAGCCCTATAAGCATGCAACCGTTGGTTGCGGCTCGCACTCTTCATTTGCTACAAATTGTAGCCATTCGACGCAGCTGTCTGCGAGATCTTTGAGGTGCCCTAATGAGATCATTGCAGATCAGGTGAGCGCCGTGACCGCCTCAGCCTGCTACGACAGATGGCCAAGTCTCACTTAGTGTCGCGAGTTTGGTGCGCTCACGGTCTTGTCGTTGCTTCCTCTGTTTTAGACTAAATTTGCGAAGCGTAAATTACAGTAATGTAACATTGAAGTAATGACCGATATTTTAGTTTCACTGTTAGTCAGGAACTCCTTTGGTCGTTCATTTTCTATGACTTATATTGATTTATTTCAAGATTTTTTGAATACATTGAGTTTTGGATTTCTATTCTTCTTACGAACTTGTTCAGGACACATCATCAAAGACCATGACGCACCATTATCGGATTATACTTGCGCTCTAAATGTTACCTTGTTACACTCATTTGAATCTACGTCTGCCATTTTTAAAGTTTTACCATGCGTGAAAATATTCTCCTCACTCATCACACATTTCTCTGGTGCCTAAATCCAGGTCTTATACAGGTCGTACAAGTGACTGTGTGCAAGCGCGGAAAAATTCACTTATGTGTCATGGTATATTTCTATCCGGGTTTATGAGTCTGTGAAATAGAATAAATCAACGCGCCTCCTGAAATTATCGCCGGTCTATTGCCGTGGAAGTTTGGTGAAGGCATTCATCATTTATCTCAGAAGGAGGGGAGGGCATCTCATGGCTCATTAGGTGTCAGCGAGGCGCTCTTAATTATGGCGCAATGCACAGGTGACAAGCGCGGGGACGGTGGGGGGCGGATGTGGTGTAGGGGGAGGGTGTGGCGTGGGGTGAGGGTGTGGCGTGGGGTGAGGG
>JACJUY010000316.1:178944-208289 GCA_014220935.1 Platorchestia sp. MABIK
CGTGGGGTGAGGGTGTGGCGTGGGGTGAGGGTGTGGCGTGGGGTGAGGGTGTGGCATGGGGTGAGTGTTTGGTGTAGGGTTGGAGGGGCAATTATAAGTGGGAGCTGGAGCGGTTATCACGAATGAGGAATAATTTTGACCTAAATAAAAGCACCAGCGCTCGACCATTTGACGACAGTGTCTCCTTCCACCGAAAGATCATACCCTTGAAATAGACTAACGTTGCTTCTGGAAAATTTCAAGAATACAAATTTTCGTGCACAAATCCGTCAGTAATAACGCAGTTCTCTAGGATACTTTTTGAATCTGGTGTAGCGATAGACGTGAAACAAAACGTCACCCGACAGATTATGTGGCAACGGATTTGGTTGATTTCCTTTCAATTATCTTCAGTTTTATCCATCTGCAACGGCCCTTGTTCTGTATTTTGAAAATTCTTGTCAGAATTTTATGAAAAGTTCACAATTGAAAAAAAAGCTACAGTGAATTGCACGTATTGCTCGCTACTCGTTCAACTGTGGCTTGTCGAGCGTTTGGTGATGGATGACTTCCTGGTGGTGATTAGACCGAAAGGCGGAGCGTGCAAACGTATCTTGACGTTTTCATTCCTGTGCTTTGGCTGTGCGGCTGTAACGTTAGAGTCTACTGGAATATCCTAGACTGTTACTTCTTCTCTTCCTCGCTACAAAATGCACTCTTTCATTTCGTCCAGGATGTTAAATTTAAATAGTACACACATTATAAATACGTATTTAAACCATGTCACGGTCATTCATTGTTGGGATGCCTAAACTTGGTCAGTAGTTTGTAGGTGACGACTATTGTAGTACCCTTACGGACTTCTTAGTAACAATTAATTGCTTTTTATTGTTTTTGTTTAATTAGGTTTGCACTAAAAAAATAGAGAACCAAGATTTTGATGAGTATCAAATAAAAATTACTTTTTTATTACCCAACACAAGAGGAGGGTAAGCTTTTTTCTCTGAATTACGTCGTTCGAAAGTTAATTGAAAGAAATCGGGGGATTTTATATAGCTCCTGTAAATCCTTAATATCGGAATAATTAATTCAAGCATACGTTAGTATCAGTTGAGTCAAACTATTTAGTACTAAAATAAAAGTTCTGAATTTTTTAATTTGGTGTCTGAGCCATTTGTAGCCTTCCAATATATTTGATTCCAGTGATCATTTTTTTGTTTCGGCACCACAAACTCAGACGAGGAGGCTCTTTCCTGTATTTTAGAGTGTAGCCGCAACATGAGGTGTTGGTGCAGTAAATTTCCAACTCGCAATTTTGCATGTCCAGCAGCTCTATCTGACCGGACCGCTGATCCCTACCCCACCGCGCTGTCCTCTCCTTAACACTGTACACTGCAAGGCTTTCACGGAGCCGTGTTCCAAGCCTCTTTGTTTTTGTACTCTTTCCCCCTGACTTTTCCATCGCGTTCTTATCTGTTACGGGCTTTGATTTTTTAGGAGATTTGCCTCTGTAACGTTGTTGCAGTTTGGCTGCGTTCGCTTCACAAAAGCGGCGGTAAAGCATTTACGAATATTTCTCTTCGCTATTATTCATTCTGTGCAAGTTTCGTGTTCCTCGCGTATCGCTGTTGTCCCAAAATATTTATCCTTGCATATCATTGTTTTTGAGCTATTCATTCTGCAGCTTTTCTATACGTCATTCAGTGTTTTGAAAAAACAGTATATTTTCCATAATTAGTGAAGAAAATCTGGTTAGGCTTGTAAACTACTACTGTAGAGGTCACTATTTTTATCAGTGGAAATATTCCATTGTGTTTTGCTTCGTGTTTACCTTTGATCGGTAAAGTGAAATTTTTTGATGCATTTGTGGTCGAAGCATTCATTACAAAACTTCTATTATACCTACTTAGGCGAGGAATTTGACGCAAATTTTTTATTGAATCGCGTGCCCAGTTTTTCTTAGTTTCTTACATCTTTCTTTTTAGTCAATGATGAATTTCAGTTCTGAAAAGTGTTCTAATTTTTGAAGGTTGTGTTATTTTACCAAGAGGATTACTTCAAACCATGAAAAATATGCGGGAGATTTCAAAAGAATTTTAAAGATTTGAATTACGAAAACAGGAAAGAGCGCGCAATTGACAAGTTTATGAGCAAAATATTTCTTTAATTTTGAAGCTTTATTTTAACATGAACATTTTATTTTTCAATTGCTTTATGCAATATTCGAAGCCATTATTTTAGCGGCCATGAGTACTGCATTGATATACTAAGTTTCAATTTTTGGTGGCTTGTTGAAAACCTAGTACTTACACGTACTTCTTGCACCATTTAAGATTTTATTGCTATGTGCACCAATCCCTCGAGATGCGACACTTATTGGCCATAGATTTGGCTTAATACATTAACTGATTTAGTAGTCACAAAAACCCTAGAAAATAAGCATGTAAGTAGTGAACTCAGGTTTGAAATTTATTGACTTAAGAAAATTTTCAAAAGTGTTAACGCGCTACTTTCGTACGAGCAACAATGCCGATGTAAGTGTTCAGATATATTTTGGTACTAGTCGATTTCACCGTTCATCCTTAGAAATATCTCTCTAATTCATTTTAGTTTCAAGCTCAGGCACATGTCAAATATCCTTCGTGAAGTCACAGTGAAGCCATTCTATGTCGAAAAGTATAGCCCGAGTGAAAAGTCGATCTGAGATTAGAGAGATTTTATGGAAGCTTATTAATGAGGTTTCTTGTAAGAAAGAACGTCATACGCTCTTCGAAAGTTTAACAAGGTTCTTTCCTTTCAGCAATTAGTTCCAGCTCTAATGCTTATTTAACATTCGAGTCGAAGAAAAATGGGAATTCGTTGCAAAACTTCCCTGTCGTTCAGTGCTGTAATCGAGCTCAACTTCCGAATCGTTCGAATAATTTCTGACGAATCTTTGCCTAGCTAACATAATGCTAATCATGAAGCGAACTGTCAAAAAACCGTTTCCGGCAGCGAAAGTTGAATTTCCAGATGAAATAAAATACTTTTCTTTGATAATCTTGAAGTACAAGTTTCACCAACATATTTACGTTGCTGTGAACAGAGCTCTGAGCCTTTGTTCTTTAGAAATGCATTTGAAAAAATTATGTAATTACTCCTAATCACTCATTTTTTGAGTAAGAAATTGGCATGGGAAGAACTGCCTTTATACTTTAACGAGAAATCTGCGCGCTAACGAAAAAATCATAACTCCTGAATGCACTTCAGACTTCCTTTGGAAAACTTTCGATGTCTGCCGTGTACCGAGGCAAAATAGCGCGCTTAAAAATGCAACCCAATGAGAAGGGGATCAATTTTTCTCCCTTCAGCCGTAAAAAAATGACCAGTATTGAAAAGTAAGGAGATTTTTGGGGATTTTTGTGAGACACCTCATTGAATGAAAGGTGTTGGGAGGGCTGTAAAATTGTCTGATGAGGTGGATTGTTTCTGAGGTGCTTCTTTATTTTTTGAGCAATGTAAGGGTCTTAACAGAGGGTGGCAGTAGAAGAGAAAAAGCGAGTCACTAACACACGGGAAGAAATGTGTCGCAATAACGAAAATAAAATATTGTCTCAGTTTAGAAGAGTGATTATTCACCTAGATTATCAATGAATTTTGAGTCTGTGTTCAAGCTGAACACTTGTAATGAAATCGTTTTGGCGGAACTGAATACTAATACATTATTTCGTAGGGCATTCTTTCACGCATGCCTCGCTGTTTTTTTCCTTACTGAGATAAAAGTACTAAAAGCTGGACAATTGTGATTTTATTTTTTCCTAATTGCCAATTTACCCACGTATTTTCTATTGATTATACATCCTTTCAGATTTTTATATCCTTATTGTTGATCCGTTTCCTAAATTTGAGTGTTTGCTACAGTTCACAATTTACCAGACGCAGACGTATTTTCTCTTCAGTGAAGCAATCGTTCTGTGTCGAGCCCAGTCTTCATCCTCTAGAGTTCTCCGACCTTTTACGGAGGAAATGTTGCGCTCAGAGATGTTACGAATCATAATCTAATTTTCGTGGCGTCCTGGAGACGTTAAAATGTAATTTCAACGCCCACCCGCAGGAGAGAGAGTAAAAATAAAATGCTTCTGCGAACGTTCTCAATTTGACGCCGCATTCAAGTTTTTCATTCAGGAAATCTGTTTTCTGCTTCCCAATTTTTGGGGATGATTCTTTTCGCTTTGAATGAAATGCTACAGCACGGGCTTAGATTAAATTTTGTCTCAAGTTATTCTTTAATTCAAATGCTTTTCCGAATCCAAGTTTCAAGACAACGGCCACTTTATGGTTTCTGTTGAGAGCCTGCTTGTAACTTAGACAATAACTTCTACCGTAAAATGAAGCAGCTTATCGCTTGCATCAACTACATCAATAGCAAGCAGTTACTGTTTGAATCCTAAATGAACTCTCAACTATTGACGGATTTTATCTTCGTTTTTGTGTCCACGACTTTAGGGTAATGTTCGTCAACATGTTGATGCTTAACATGAATTCAAGAAACTTTTCATTCGAGGGTACTTTTGAAAAAATTTTCGTTAGATTTTCTATTAAGTAACCTGCCTCATATCCTAAGTGAAATGGTATGAACTCTCATTGTCGTAAAGCCCATTTTCGATTTGGCGATTGCTGTCGCATATATGGACAGCACTCGATCTTCTGATCTCCGGAATGCAATTTACAGGTCGACAAACAAGAATCTTCCTAAGTATTCCTGAGCCTCCCTGTTGTGGATATCTCTGAGACTATTGCCTCGTACGTTAAATCCGCTCAAATTGTGCTGGAAACCTGGGAATTCTTTTCAAATATCCATGAAATATTAGAGAAAATTGCACTGGATATCCTCTACCTGGAACTTGTATAGGGGCTTCCATTTGTGACATCCGAATTTATGGAACATTTTCCAAATTCTTCTGCGTTATTTAGAGGTAGCAGAAATGTAGCTTCATAGGAAGAAATTTGGTGAATGCGAATATTTGCAACAATTCCCGAGTGGGAGTAAAATGCTTTTACTTATTTTTTAATTGTATCCAAGTGCAATATTTCTAGATAAATAATACTTCTGTTTCTAACTTCTAATTTGGTCATTTGATTTGCACGCGGGTAATGTTTCTGTTATGTTATTTTTTGAGTGCTGTTAAAAGAAGAATTTTACCAAAAAATTAAGTCATTATTTTATAATTTTCTCGTATTTATAAACTTTCGTTACGAACTCAAAAAAGAACAAATGAATACAAACATTTAGCTTCTAATATTTTACATCGCAACAATGATACACACGGAATTCAAGAGCACCAAATAATACTGGCCAGGTTCACGATCAGTTGGGCTCGGAGAGGTGAGCAGTTGAGCACACACCCAGGTTAGCTGGCCACGCGTGTCGTTCTGCGCGCCTGCTGCTCCCCTCTCAGGGTCCGGCTGCGTTGCCGCACCAATGAAGCCATTTACACTCTCTTTGCAAAGTTGTCCGGTGCTCGAGTTGTGCTTCCAAAGTTTGCTTATGATCTCTCAAGGGCAACAATCGTCGCTTTTGAGCGCGACGACTCAAACAAGTAAGTCGTTGCGAGAGGCTCCGCGGCCAATTGCGCCTGCCTCAGGCCGCTAAGATCTTCTACTTCGTGCCGCCGATGTAGAATTTACATCGGTTCTTGTCGCGTGCAACATATATAGTTTTTTGGTCTTAACTGAAGCTTCTTCTGTTTTGAATATCTGTATTTTCTAAGTTTGTAAGCTCCTGTAATCTAACAATTTCGTCTCAAGTACTTAGGATTTGCTTGTCTTCGCTTTCTGAGATTTAATTATTTTTTCATTGTCGGGGTAAGGGATATTATAAGCGTTTATAAAGCGCAAGCGGATAAGCATTTCATAGCTTATGTAGTCGCCCATCGTCGTGCAGCTGCTTTTCATTTCGCCCTTTACATTCTCACAGAATTTCTCTCGGGACAACAATAGCTTCATGATCACGACGCATCGCAAATGGCAGACCACCGCTGACCTGTGAGTGTAGAAGTGAATTAGGAAATCAGGCGAATCCTTGGCTGTCATTTTTAGCCCTTGACTGCAGGTCGAAGAGCCATAATCTGCATTTGTGAGGACTGCCGTGTCTCCCACAGACGCTCTCCATCTGCCGGGATTAGCTTCCCCCTGGAAAAGGGGGAGGGTAGCTGCAGCATCCCATGAACACGGAAGAGGAACTAATGAAGTCTAACTTATGTGGCTGTGGTGGTTTGCAATTAATCTTTTAATTACTACTGATGAAAAATAAGTCTGCTTTTGGATTGCTGAGGTCAGTTCATAGCTCCTGCTGAAACTTGGCTCTGAAATGTGCGTAGAGTGCGGCGTAAAAAATTTCCTATAAACAAACTGCCTAAAATACTTTCCCATTAGTTTATCTGACATAATATAACTAAAGGAACTCTTGTAACTATTTGCGTCGAAACTGCATCATCGGTCCTCTGTACCGTTAAATGTGCTCATTGATTTCCAAAGCTGAATGCAGATCTGCTCCGAGCGTGGAGTGAGGGCAGAGAGCCGCTCGAGTCACCCCCACTATTGTATGCCCACAAATTCAATGCGACTCCTGAAAACAGGCTTGATTTCCTGCATTAATTTGGGAAATGTATGCAATCAGACGAATAATCATATTTCTTAGACTTGCACATTATGAACTTCAGCTCTGTTATGTTGCAGCATTTGTAGCAAGGCTTATAGCAGATGGGTTGACGAGTTTTATATAAACTAATAGTAAAACGAGTATATGAGTCACTCTTCTCGCATATTTTTCTTTGTCAATTGTATGTTTGCAGCGTACTTTCGGTAATTTAATTTTAAGCGATGTCTGAGAATAATGAAGAATGTCTCCTTACTCTTTTAAGCCGTCATTTTTCTGTTTGCCTCTTGTGCGAGAGAACTCTAAACTGTCGCCGGTTGAAGAGGAAACTGTAGCTGTCTTACCGGTAACCAAGCAACCGGCGGAGAGGGAAGCCGTGTTCTCTTTGCAGGGAGGGATACGGCCGTGTGCTCTGGTCTCGCTCATTACACGCCGCTTCTGTCTCCGTACTATGATATTTCGTGACAATATACCCGTATAGTCTGATTTGCGTCAGCATTATCAGGTTTTAAGAGAAAGTTTGGGAAGCTCGAACTGGTCAATTGTAAATGTGCCCTCAATAGTCTCTCTTGTTGACTGTGACAGAAGTAAAGTGTGCCACTATTATGCTATGCATGTTTTCGAAAAATACTACCTTTGTTGCTAAATAGCATTTATTTCAAGATTTGAAATTGTCGTACATTATAAGAACAGGTTCCTTGATTTTTTGCGGAAGGTTCGCTCTGTACGTCATAATTGTGTGAAGTGACCTATACTTCGGCTCGGCAGTCTCAAGTTCTTCTCGGTGAAACAACAGTAAATCAACCTGATTTCTCGCACCGATCCGCAGTAAAAACTGTGCTCGTTGCAGAAGTTTTAGTTTTGTGGCCAAAATGTTTTTCATTTATTTTTCACTTTGGCTTCTTGGTTGAAAAATCGATGGCGAGAATGATTCCTTAGATCTTATACTTTGACTGCGAGTGCTAAAGTACAGATCTGCGCAGTCTGCTCTTTTGCTTAGCTCATGCATTGGAGGATGAATAACCCTGCTTCATTTCGTTCGCAACTGCTTACTCATGATGAACAGCGTACTGGATTTACATTGTCACATTTACAGTTCATACGAGTTATTTGAACCGTATTTTGTCGTAGTTAGGGTGCATCATTCTCCTGATTTTAGTTTCTCTACAACAACTTCATTTCCCAAAGTTTTGAGATGACAATTATCACCTGATTTTGAAACATCACTGTAATTTCGGTTCTTCTTGTTAGTGGGAGCCTTCCTCACCCTGATCCAACCCCTCAACCTCCATCGACTCCATTAGAGGCCTAATTAGTACAGTCGGACAAGACGTCTTTGTCGGTGCCGTCTTCTGGGGCCTCACTCCATTGTCTTGTGTCCTTTTTATTTCGACCATTGATGAGTCGAATAATGTTAATAAGGCGCCTAATCAGGCGTTTGTTTTAGGCGTGTCGCACCTGTGGCTTGAATTAATTTGGAAGCAACCTAAAAAGTTGTTTTAAATAAGAGGCATATGAAATGTTTCTTGCAACTGATTTCTCAAATACAGTTGAGTTACCGTCGAATTAAATGATATTAAAATGTATTCATTGTTTGTTTCAGTTAGAATTTTCTAGAAATTTAAAAAATTTGCAATCATCTCTGCTTTAAGGCTTTTGCAAAAACTTCAGGTAATTTTTTTTCTGCGCTATGGAATAAATCCATTAGAGATGAGTTGAGTTTAATTTGCAACTTAGGAAATTAGACTTGTTGATTAGAGTTCTATTAGGTAACGGTTGTAATTTTACGTGAATTAGGATCAGCTATCATTTGTTTGGATGATGAGAGATGAAAATCTCTCCTCGAGTTTCGCTAATTGCGGACATTAAGAACTTTTTTCAAAATACAGCACCTGAATCCACTTCCTTCATGTGAAACTCGCGATTAGTTCCACGTTTTGACATGTTTTGCTGCCACGATAACGGACTTATTTTTCATTCAAAAACTGAACCCCAACAACATTGCTTAACTGGTATCATGTTAGCGAAAATTTTTTTAACATTCCCCCATTCACACACGGCATCTACCTCTACAAGCGTAGTTGAACGCAGGCCGCACCACTTTCAGATCGTCTGACTCTCGCTCGCGTCGAGCTTTGTAGCCGAGCGCCGCCGTTCGATACACTCCCAAATTACATATGCAAAGAAAATGCACCAAAAATTGACGAGAGGAGAAGGGGCGCCGAGAAACCTCAAAGAAAAGTCGATGTCGAGTGAGAATTGTAATGACGCTAATAGAGATGGAGATCAGTTAGTGGCAAACATATCACCACACAGAATGGGACGAATGATCTGAACTTGAGCACCCGTGGTGGCTATGCACTTCAGAATGAGTTGGAGTTAGTTAGCATCTTCTGAAGAGGAGAGACCTTTGGCTCGCTCCATGGTTAATTATTCTTAGTTAGTAGAGCTCAAGAATCACCCGAACCCAAATTATTCAAAACTGTGATGTAGGATAATTGATACACAATGATGAAAGTCACAGTTAGGTTTGAAACAGGCCTTATGTATGTATTTCAATGTTTTTTCCCTCGGAAATTATATTGTGTAATGAAGGTCGCTTTTTCTCCAGTCCATGTGTAAAGTGTCTTTAAAGGCTTTAAAAGAAACTCTTTTCATTTTTTAAAATTATTTATGTAAATAACATATTGTTTTTATGTCTAAAATATGCATTGAGTAATGTCGTCTCTTAGTAGTTGTACAGAAATTTGTTACCCTCCCTCATTTCATCAAAGCACTTTGCTAAGCTCTCGTGGAGGTACTGTGCTCATTACCCTTTTCCTTGCATTCACGGTACATAATATCAGAAGTAGAAAGCTACACTTGCCTGGAATCAATATTTCGATACACTGTGGCTGATCTGCTTACATCACAGCCCGCACGAGCCCAAATTTGTCATTGGAGCGAGCGCTGCAACGCTCGATCATTGATCGAAGGCTTCAGATGATGCGCCCGCTCGCAACCACGTGCTGATGCGTTGTTGGGTCTCGGCAATTTGCGTCCGCTTTTGTACGTGGCGTCGAAAGCGTCACCTTTGAAGTGCTTCTTTCGCCTCACTTTACTTCGTAATGGTAAAAAGAGACATCTCTTCGAGTAGAAATAATGACACGAGACGCCTGTGCCGACATTTCAAAACTTTGTTTTGAATTATTATCGGGAGTGATTTTGAAAATATGAGCTTACCCTTCATCTGTGCTTAATATGAATGGGTCCTTCTATGTAATCGAAAATGTAGTTGAAAGTCAGTGTTGTGAGCACCTACAAGTGCAGAGTAAATTTGATGACATTATTTTAATTCAAATTCAGCTCTTTCATTGAGAAATTAGGCCTTCGATACCTGAAATGTTGCGGCTCACGTTTCTCAAAACTATCCTTGTAAAATCTAGGAATTAGTTTTCAGTACAGTGAGATAGATAGCATTGTTCAAACGAAGTCACTCACTGCTACGAATAGGTTTTATACGTACCATGTAGCCTATATTTACATAGGCGCCTCTTCTCACCCAGTACTTTATCGCTCTAAAAACCGAGAGTCTTCCTCACCTCTGATTTGTTTTGAAAGCCGCTTGCTATTTTTTTTCTTGGAGCCGAACAGTCTCTTTGAAGTTCTCTTGATATGCATTGAGACGCATATTGGAAGACCGAAGCTTTTTTATGAAGCGTCAGTGTAAAATTCTGCTTTGGTTTTCACAGCAATAACCTCTTGTGGCTGTCTTTCGATTCTAAATATTCCAATGCAAATGGTAGGTGAATTACGAGAATATTGTGACGTGAGTGAGACATTGTTTTTAATTCAACTTATCTTCTGTGTTATTTTCAATGTTTTTACGTTAAGTAACTTCTCATTGCTGTTTGTAATGAAAACTATTTTATGATTAATTAAATTGAAGCTGTGGTATGGTTTACCTCTCAGGGGGATACAACTATTGTATCTATGGAAATTAGCATTTCCAGATGGAGAAAACGTGCGAGGGCCTGAGCTGAGAGTTAGGTAGGCCTTCTTTTTGTTGAAATAAAATATTTTTTCCTATGTTAAGGCTCAACGTTTTTCGATTCACTGTTTTTCACCACCTACTACCCTTTTCTTCAACTTTTTTTCTTGTTTCATGTACTTCTTTCTCAACTTACTGTTTCTATGCCCACTCTGTATAAATTCCGCGTACCCTTATCTCCATTCTAAACGGCGTCTTCCTCCTTCCTCTGTTCAAAACTCTCTTTTTGTTTGCGGTTAGGGGAGGCTTAAACTAACATAATGTAATCTTTTGTATGTTTTTTTTTGTTTCTTTTCAGTGCTTCTTTTACTGCCTTTCTATTACAAGATAGCAATTCTTGAGACGATCTTACGTTTTCCTGCCATTTTGATCCGCACCCCACCGCTGCTATACTGAAATACCTCATTAGTTTACCCTCTAAAATCAGTACGACTAATTTGTACCTGGGCACTTCAATTTTACGGGGCACTCCAAAAATATTCTGCAAATTACTGTGGAGTTTGCGCAGTGCAGTCACTGCTTCCCAGTCCGCACACGTGTCAATATTTGACTCGGAAGGGTCCTCGGATTGAAGACAAACTGACGGATGCTCATCCAAGCACTTCTCTGCAGCCCTTCTTTTCGAATCAGGGCTGTAATTAGAAACTTTTGCTGAGATCGTTTAGAAATTGACTGGAAACCGTAGACTCGAAATGACGTGTTTTGCGACATTTTAAAATCCTTATGCCTGCAATTAGAAGCTGGATAAAATGGCTTTTTCAATTCGTGAGATTATTTCAGTATAATTAAGTTTATTACTGTATTTTTTGTTGTGTACATAAATCAAAATATACTCTCCAGAGCTTTTTTCTTTAGTTTTTAGTTCCCACTGATTTTTTGTAACTAATCGAGTTTCTTGGAATATCTTCATATTTTACGACATTATTGTGTCATTGTTTGGCCCTCCAAGCTATTTTCTCGTAAGCTGAACCAATACGTAAATATAAATATAGCGGTTAGCATGTAGATACTAAAATTTACTTCCTCAGTTCATCATCGCGCAGCTCACATCGCAATAACGACAAAATTGCGAAAAGTTACATCGAGGACGTTCAATCATTCTTCTAAACAACTTGCATTTCCATCCTCGAGCACCTCTCTCCGATATTAGCTCACTCATATTAGGTAACTGGAAGAAGTTCAAAACGTCTGGATTAGAAACTGCCTTCGTTGCGTCTGAATCAGAAGACTGTCTTCGGTGTCGCTGAGAGTGTTGCGTGCCAAGCGGTGATGCAAGGGGTGGCCCGGCTCCTGGACACGCCTCGTAACTCTGCCTAATTGTTTAGCAGGTGTGACCGCTATCAAAGAGAACAAAATTATGCTGTAATTGCTTGACTTTAATTTGAGGCGTCACGGACGGTACACGCGTGCCTGGCGACAGCGGCGGTTCTGATGCTTGTGATGTATTAACTGTGACCAAATTAACCGTGCATTCTCACAGCTCTAGATCCTTTAGAAGTGTGCACCTTCATTAAATCAAAAACAATAATTCAAAGTACTTATCCGAATAATGTCACATTTTTCACACAACGATTTTTGAAATGATTCAGGAAATGGTTTTACTGATTTTGGCCACAAAAAGCAGGAAAGAGGCTGTTTTAATATTTTGCACGCTGTGGCTTTCAATCATGCCAAGAACTGAAGTGTAGCTTTTCCTTCATTTATTTGGCAACATAATTACACGAATACATTCACTTCTGGGAATCGTCTTCCGTACAAATACCTCTCGTTTGTGTTACTCATGATGCTGAGTTCTTGATAAATAGACTAGAGCACTAGAGCAATTTCTTTGAGCCTATCAGGGATTTTAGGCAATTTAAATAATTAAACGGATTAAAAATTGATTGATTTAACAAGCATAACAATTTTAACGCCAAATAAAGTTTGAAGTGTGAATGAGCTGCGAACCCGTATAAAATAGAGCATAGCACACAGTCCTTACAAACCAGAAATGTTCATTCTGAGCACTCATTGCGTTCATTCTCAATTATTTATTTATATTGCAAAGAAAATATTTCAAAACAGGAAAAATATCGTCATTGATACCTTCAGTTTTATGTGTGAAATCACATGGAAAAGTCTTTTGATATTTTGTGAAATTGTACGGGTATCTCTTGGTTAACCCTCTTGGTTTCTTTTCCTCCGCTTACTGATATGCTCAAGTCAGGCGGGTAACCGCTCCTAAGCCGAGGTGGTCTTACAAAAGATGCAATAGAGAGGAAAAAAAATACCAACTTGCTCAAGCCCACAAGCTGTCTGCTGGATAGATATGGGTACGTGCACATAGATTCTCGACATTTCGGAAACTGAACCGCTAGTCATCTAAGAAATTTTAGAAAAAAGTTTTCATGGTTTTATCCAAATGTAAGTATTTGTATATGACTACCAGCATATTAGTTACTGCAGAACTTTAGCTCGTGTCTTTTGAAAGAAGGTCCTTTTTATTTTCTTATGCTATTGCACTCTGTTATTGTAGTAATTAGGGCCCATTTTGTGAAATAAAAAGTAAATGTTCTTCAATTTTATACTACGCTTCTATCCTACGTACGACTTCAAAATTTATAAATAAGTACTGTAAATTCAGAATATTTTTTCAGCATAATTCAATTTTTCAACAGTTGTCATTTTATGCAATTGAGATTATGAAATTTTCACCTAAAGCTTTGAATTCTTTGCTCCTACTGTGCACATATTTTTGTGTTCGCCGATGGCGTAGCAAAGAAATATCTTGATCCATTCGAATTTATTCTAAATAGAAATTTGAATATTGGATGCTGTGACGGATCCAATTCGTAAACTGTAAAGTAGTTTTGTTTTTCTTCGAGTTTGAATGGTATCCATAATACCCTCGGTCGTGGGGGTGCTTGTGAGTCATTTTCCTATCTTGCGCTCATTTTTCAGGGGTAAGCGAATTAGTGCTTACAGATTTTACTCATTTTGTTTATTCTAGCTTTGAAATCTAAGGTGCACTCGTGCGAAATTTGCGATAAGTTATATTTGTTCATTAACAACAATGCAGTGATTCTCCAGTTGGACGTTCTCACTTCGGTTTGCGAGTCGCGGAACCAAGCTTCCCCTCGAGCAGGCAGCCAGCCAGCCAGCCAGCCAGCCAGCCTTGCGTTTCCTAATGTACGATGAAAGAAAATCGATCCTAATGCTACCTGTAATTAGGATACGACAGTGAAAATGCTGCTAATTGTCGGGTCTTGCTACACCTAACTGTTCAGTTCTCATTCATCTGACTTAGAGGCCATGAGTGTTGAAATCAGTTTATAGAGATGAGTGATACACAGTTCTTCGATTCATGTTGCATTTATAACTGATGAATTATAGAGAATTTGAATTTTCACTTACATTTGAGTGTTCTATGCGCATTTCATTTCGGTTTTTCATCTCTTTGTGTCTATCTTGACTTACAGTCTTGACTCTCGCAGCATGTAAAGATAGCAAACTCGGCCTTTTCCTCCTGTGTTTCGGTCGCCTCACAAACGACGACAGTGCTTTTCTTTTCCTCATGACAGACTCTAGTCCTTCAAAGTCCAAAATTGATATAAAATTGTACCGTCCGTGATACCTTGAACTAAAGTCAAACAGTCACAGCATGATTTTCTTCTCTTTGATAGCTGTCACACCTGCACGGTGAACACCATGGTATTAGTGTGAACATTTCTTGCATAATATGTGGATACTGTGCATTTGTGGGAAATGCTATTTTCTTCGTTCGAAGGAAGAATGGTTTGCTAAGAGACGATGGAAGTATACGGTAGTGAATGTTTCCACAAACAAAGCTTGCATTAATATGTTCAGTGGCATCTGCCACTGCTTGCAAAACTCGTAACACTTTTTCAAATGAGGTAGTTGTGGGTCCAGTTTTATACTTTGTGCAGGTTCTGTTTTCCATTAAACTTCTCGAAGGGAAAACAACTTTGGAATCGATGAAATGATGTGAGGGCTCGAGCTGAAGGTTGTACAAGCCTTCCTTTTGTTTAAATAGAAAAGATTTTCTGTTTAGTTACGGACTATCTTTTTCCAGTTCACTGCTGTCTTTTTTCAGCACTTATTATTTTTCTACTTCAATTTTTATTTTGTTCCATAAACCTACGTCAATTTTGCTGTTTCTGTGCCCAGGGTGTGGCGACACGCCCACCATAGATTCTCCGTTTCCTTAATTCTATACCAAATGATACCTACTCCGTTCTTCTTTGAGAACACCTTTGTTGTGGTTAGAGAGGCTAAGACCCGCTTGTAATCTAATCTTGGAACCTAAGAAGTACGTTATCTCACAAATGGGTGTCTTCCATTTCCTATCCAAATCTGCTTTCATTATGTCATCATTCTTCCAATAGTAAAAGATCTAGTTTTATTTTCGCGAGAAATGCTATTTTTTTCCGATTCCTGTAATTTACTCCGAAAGCGTGTAAGTTTGATTGTGAAGTACGCTGATGTGCTTGCGAAACGATTCAGTGCGATTGCCTTCCCACTCGCATTGCACCGGAGTTGACACTCCAGTCCAACGTAAACTTGATCCTATTTACGTTGGCTTTTTCCGTCTTGTTGAGTCGTGGATAGTATGTCTGCCATGTCCATTGCTCTCGAACATATGGACTGCCAATCAGGAGTTGCGTTGCTCATCAAACACTTCAGACCGGTGCTCTGAAATTCGCTGTCTCAATAACATGTTGTGAATCGTCGTAATCTTCATTCAATCAAAATCTCCTTCCGATGTGCATACAAGAAATTTGAAACCAGTAGCAGATGCACAGCTGCGCGTTAGTCAATAGACACTTTTTGACTTGTAATTTTATTGAATTTGAAACTACAGTTTGAAGTATAGCAGTCCTAATCTATCCCTCATGTGTGTATCTTATGAATAGAGTATACACCCCTCAGGGGGATACAATTATTGTATCTATGGGAATTAGCGCTCCCAGGGGGGCAATGTGAGGGNTATTTTCGATGCTCGATTAGTATATTTTCCCCTCAGGGGGATACAACTATTGTATCTGTGGAAATTAGCACTCCCAGGGGAGAAACGTCAGGTCCCGAGCTATAGGTAAGGTAGGCATTTCTTTCGTTGAAATAGAATAGGTCTTTGCTTTCTTGCGGACCATCTGTTTCCTGTGACCTGCTGTCCTGTTTTTCAACACCGACTACCGCTACTTTAACTTCAACACCTAAATGGTGCTTCCTCCTTCTTCTCTTTGGAACACCTTTGTTACTGTTTGGGAGGCTTAAACATCTAATCTAACCGTATCTTAGTATATATTTTGAGTAAAGATGCGAATGGTCGGCTGAGTTGTATAAGGTTTAAAGTAGAATAAATCTTGAACACATTCAAAGATGCTTGAACATATTTGGAAAATTTTCATCAATTGCTTAAGATGTTCTGAGGAAGATATCACAGTCAGTCCCGTCTTTTTAAAGTACATAACTATTTTATTCGCTCAAATAAATCTAGAAGGGAACATGTACCTCATACATAAAAAATTACTTCATCTGTAGTTCAATCTTGATTCTTGGAAAGGAAAAATTCATATCACCTCAAGATGTCGGTGAAGCCTTCGCCAAAGTCCCTGTCGTTAACTCGTATTTCCCTTCGGTACCTGGTAATAAGATTCTGCTGGAGGTGGCACCACTGGCGAATTCGCGAGTCTTGCACCGCATTTCAATCGAAATGTTCTATTGAAACCTTCCTGGAAGGTCGCAATTCTTAGTTCAGATGAAGCCTGATGTCGGCCCAAGTTTAATTCCCCGCAGAGGCGACCCAAAGCGACTTAACTTTTCACAGGCTACTTTTAATATCGATGCCTATTTAGGACTGCCATACAGGCCGATGAGCTCTGGAGCCCAGACCCCTTACTTATTATCAGGATTTGGCGACTCAAAATTCCCGCGAGAACCACGTTCACGAAACTATACATCGCACTTTAGCGCATTTTCTGTAAGATTTTCAAATACTAGCTGCTGCAAAATGAAGGAATTATCATCACAGGAAAGTTTTTTAGAGAAAAAAATGAATATGTTGACTAACAGCTGATAGAAAAATTCATTTAACTTCCCATTCTTTCGTCTCGTAATTAGGTCTCTTTTAAAGCCAGTTGCTTATAAAGTTAAGCAGTTACGAATTAATTCAGTACACATCTTCTAGTATTATTTTCGCTAAGTTGGCGAATCCTGAATGCGTTGTGAGTGCGCAATTCTCTTTACGACCCTGACACTGGAGCTCTGACTCGTCGAGATTTTGAGCAGCCGCTAAAATTGATAATTCCTTGCAAATTTCCTGATTTGAAGTTGGAGGCGAAGCCTCCGGAAATGGAACTCAAGACGGGGAAGTTGAAAAAGTCTTGGAACAAGCCTCTCTGAAGAAACACTTTTGAGGGAAGAGAGTAAATGCAACTCCTTGGTAAGAAACAGGCCAATAAATCTGAGGACTTCGAGGTTTGTTTTTGTGAATTTAAATGTCTAGCAGACGTTTCATAATTGCTCAGAATAAAAATGTCATTCTAAGTTTATTATTTCAACTGCGTTGTGCATATTCATTCATCTTCTAATATTCCGGTTGCGATGCTTGCACTCGAAAGTTATAACGCTTCGAGAGCCCTCAGCATTTGTGACATGGTTGCAAAAATCAGAGAATCATGAAACTTGGCCCCATACATCTGCAGCAGCACTTGCAGCGGCATTGGGGCACAACAACAACAGCTCGATTTATCATTGCAGCACCTGCAACACCCTCAAAATAACAACAGGAATGAGGGGCAACACTTATTGCTTTGGCTACCCTCTAGCGTAATATAAATTTAACAATTTATGTGTCGGTGGCATTCAGATGGCGTGTCTGAAGGTGGTGTGTTGTAGGTTCTGCTCTGATGTCTTCCTTGTATCAAAGCTCCGGAAGTGCCTCGCAGAAATTGGGTCAGTATTTGCCACATGTCAAGTGCAATCCGTACTGTTTTTATCTACCACTGATACGTAAACGAAACGACATATGAAAACTTAAACCATGTATATCCTTACCGCTTTATCGGCCATTGACTCAAGGGTGTATGTGAACAATACGAGGCATAAAATTCCTCAGGCATATGTCTTCTGCACATATGTTTCAGTTGGGATAATTCAATTAGCCGTGTAAGCATAAATTACGAATATAAGTGTTTAGGAAAAAGTGAGATTGGGTAGAAATGAAACAACTTTCAACTGTTTTCAATGTAAACTCTTACCTGAATTAAAAATTTACCATTTTCTTTTGAGAACTTGTGGGATGTTTTTACACGGGCATCCGAAAGGAATTTATGCGTAAAGGTAATGAATTCATTTGTGTTAATTATGGGAAAATAACAAATACAATTTAAAAATTGCCATATGCACACATCATGTGATGTTCACAGAGGATGCAAATTTTTCGGTTTTCGTTAACTTAGATTCTGAAGTTTTATGGTTCTTTTTTAATTGACCAGGAAAATAATATTTATGAATTCATTTCTCCCCAGGAACAATTTGATGATTAACCTTACAATCAAACTAGACTATTTCTTTTCACTTACAGTAGTAAAATTTGAAGTAATTTGAAGTAAATGAAGTAATTTAAACATCAAGATCTTTAATTTTACAAATTGAAAAGGAATTATTATTCAATTATCAATTGTAAATTATATCCTAAGATTCTTAAGTTCGTTCATCATCTGTCCTGTTTTTTAAAAATATTTTTTCAATTTCCGATGAGGAATTTAACTAACTCACGCATTTGATTAATGCAGTCTTTTTCTATATGCTGTACTCGTACGCAGAGCTGTCGTTATGACGCGGTCGTGCTCCGAGTTTGTTACGAGAAAAAAATACGCAAGCCAGATGAGATGACGTAGAGTTAGACGGTCAAGCAAGTTGTGCTCGGACCCTCGCTTGTACGGACAGCCACAATAATTATGGAGTCAGTGCTCTATATTCAACTTCAGACGCCGACTGCTCTGATTTACAAACTTTCGGCGCTGTCTTTCCCGCGAGAAATTGGTATAACAAGAGAGCTTGCGTGCTGTAGATTTCGTGTGTGACTCTTCAAACTTTATTTTCATTGAGTTTTGAAGTGAAATAAATCTATGTCTTCGAGATTGCGCAAATGTCATCATAAGACGAAGTGTTTAATTGTCTGAATTTTAACCTTAAACTAGTTAGCGTACCTGAAAGAAAATATATAAGAAAGTTTTCATAAATTTTGTACGTTAAGCCGTCCAACATATAATGTTTGCGTGCCTATTAACTACAAAAATTTTGTGTTTGTAGTAATGTTTTGGTATTAGCACAACATTTGAGAAGAAAGAACAGTTCAGCATCAGAAAATTCATGATCAAGATATTCGAACAAGCGTTTCTGAAATATTCTCGAATTGATTAACCATCGTAGTTTTAGTATTGAGTCCCACAACATTTACGTAGCACAGAAAGAATTCCAAATGAAAAATTCAACAAATTATTTTGAGTAGGGTTCATACAAGTGCAGAGAACATCGCATATGAGCTTTTTTTCCTTTGGCCTGCTTAAAATTTTTCGGAAGTCTGACATGGTCCCCCAGTGGGATGCAGCGGTGGTGGTCCGGCACCTCCTCCCCTTCCATGAGAATGCCTGGCCCCCCTGCACTCCCCGGAGCACTGCCCCTCAATTTATTGTGACACTTCAATAGCCGTCGACAAGTCTCGATGCTCGAAAAGAAATCAGAGGCGATTTTGGTCTTCCTGAGGCCAGCGAAGCATTCTCTTCGAGCAACTGAAAGAATAAGAGCAGTGACAGCTGCAAGAGCTGTAGCGAAGTGATGCAAAGATGAAAGTGGAGATACGTGCGAGATTTAGAGATGGAGCTCCTGCTTAGTTACCCAGAACAAAATACGAGGTATAAGCCTTCAAAATAAGATCAATTTTAGACTCATCATTTAGAAATAACGTAAATTATTATTTAGAAATCAATGGTAAGGAGAGCGGTAATAATGACAATAATTATAATAATAGTAATAACTGAATCTATTGTTTGAGCTGTATGATTACGGGAGGACTGCGAAGAATAGTTGAACATTATTCTAATGAAGTTAATGATGGGTACATACAGAAAAGGTTTTAACTATTGTACAAAAAATTGTCACGAATTACTCAAATTTTAGATTTTTCGCAGGAATACTCAAGGTCCTAATAACAGTTATTGCAACGAAGGCTCAATGTAATATACAGTGCATTCACATTCCTGACAACCCAGAGTGAGCTCCAGAGTTGCTGTTTGGCTAACAGCTTTTGAAACATTTGAGTAACGCTGCGCATTTTGCAAGGTATCATTAACACAGTTAATGTGAGGTTTTGAGCAACATCAAGGAAGAGGGCGTGCGTTGCTGCAGGAGGCTCAGGCACTGCTGACGGTGTACAGCGGTACAGTTACCGTCATAAATAGCGCTCTCAATGAGCCATACGAACATAACTTCCTGCCGCCAGCCTCGGCCATTCTACTGCCACTTCACTCTTGAGAGTGACCCTCTATATGCCGCTCCCCATCCTCGCCCGCCTCAGTTTAGACCTTTTAATTCGAGGCCTTCTCCAATATTTCTTCTGGTCCAAATTTCTGCCGTTTTCTTCCTTCGAAGACCACCTCTCCATCGCCATGCTCAGGCGGACAGTATTTTCATTATTCTCACATTTCATGTTTATTTTTTAGAACTGTTACCGAATTGATGAACAATCATAGTTACAGTAGTGAAAAACTCAAGTGGATGGCTTTCATTAAATCGAAAGCTTAAAAATAGTTAAGCTGTAATGTACTTCTAGGTTAAATTTAATTTCCCCCAAAACTTTGTCCTTTTCTATAAAAGTATTAAAAATTTTAAGTATACCTATACCGCAAGAAATGTGGAATGCGCTAATATTTTTACTGACAGGTCATTGTTAGAGTTCTTCTTGCTCCTAAGTAATATGACATCTTCTCATTCGTTCGAATGACTCGCTTGTTTCTTTCAGAAATCATTTCTATCGAACGGTTTTGTAATTTTGTAAATTTCAAGTTGAGGACAAGTTATCGGTATTGAAAAGTTTGTAACATTTCTTTAGAGTAAATGTGGATTTTTACGGCTCAAGTTTATGAAATATTCCTTTTCATGAGCATTTCCAGCCCTCTAGATTTTCATATTATAGCTGTTGAGATTTTGGGAGTCTCAATTTGGATTCCATGCGCTGATGACCGAGCGATGTGACACTTTCCATTACGGTCTCTGCCTATGGTTGACACTCCCTTCCTTTTTGAGCGTGTGCACCCGGTCAGTTCGTTTGCACTGGACGGTAGAACTCTTAGATTGGTCTTCAGTAACAATCTTTGCTGAAAGTAGGCCATAACACTGTGCAAAGCTTTAGAGGATAAACACTGTATATCTTGATGCATTCATTGGTATTGAATAGGTTGCATTAATTCTTAAAGTTAACTTTTTCAATTTGACTTCGAAACAATAATGGAATAATACTTGTTGTCCAGTCACAAAGATTATTCTCGTAGTTTTCCTTGCACCGGTACAATTGCTTCACGCAGCTTAAATGTACACAAGTGAGGGAAAATTTTACTTTGCTATCGGTTGCCGAAAATGATGGAGACTATGAATGTTTTCTAAAACATTTATTTATAAGAAAACGCAAGCGGGTAGCCCACGCCTGAACGTTCCAATCCCAACTGACCACAATACGTTAATACATTCATAAGTTTCATTCCGAACGGAGATTCAATTTCTTTTGGAATACGGCGCAAAATATTGTTTTGTATCGAGAGAAAATCCGTTCAGCAAATGGAAAACTGCGGAGGAGGTCATCCGTAAACGGTCGAGTTAGAGCGAAATTTTTAACGACAAATCCAATCTTCTGCAGCTGTGGATTTGGCCGGAGGGAAGAGACGAGCTTGGGAGGAGGTAGCAGGGAGCAGTCGTGGGGGAGTGAATGAAATGAACATTTCTAATTTAGATCGAAATGATTGCGTAGGATACCAGGACTTGATATTTACCTCCATGCCCTATGAATCTAAAAATAATTTTGAGTCCATGCGTCCATACGTTGAAACAAAAACTTTAATATTTGTTCCGTTTACTGGATATCACAGTAGGCTTAAACACTACATAGCATAGAATGAGTAGCACAAGAACCAAAATTTCACGGTGTTCGAACGTAGTACGAGAAGAGCACGACGGTAAAAATTTAAATGCAATGCGATCTTAGTTATTTTAAAAAATGCTGCAGTGCACAAGAAAATCTTATTAGAAGTAACCTACTGCAGAAGAAGAAATGAAAAATGGATTAGATGAGACGGCGTGAAAAGGAATGAAAAATAAGGCTGTATTTGTAGCAAGGATGGCTTAACTTCCATCATTTGTCATTGGTCTTCTCTCGGACCAACCCTCCTCTTTTGAACCCGCGGCTGGGGAGGCGACCGCGACGCATGCTTGTCGGATCGGCTTTTTCTGGCCAAAATGCTCAAGTTTGAGTTTTTCCTTGTGAAATTCAACCATACAGACTACTCAGAGTTTGCTGATGTTACGCTATCTTTATGGTCAAATTTTATTTAAGCAAGGAGCTGAGCTGACCTGATGATTTTGGCGAGACAAGAGGCCAACCTGGCGACCTTGCCGCCGCGCCCTCCCTTAACAGTTACCAGTTTTATGTTGTATATAGTGCATTAACGTGAGCTGCAAATTCATTCAATGTCTCATGATTTTTCAAACACACATGCCACAGAAAGTGGGGAAAGAAAAAGACAAGTACTACGTATTGGCGAAGGTTTGTCGTAGTAAAGGAAATGTGATAAAAACAATTTTTCCTTTTCTGTCAAGCCGTCTAAGCTTTTTATAGAATGTATCATCGTTAATCTTTATAGTACCTTTTTTGTACATTTTTGCCAAGTTCATTGTGTGAGAAAACATAAACGCAAACACACCCCATAATTTTTGAAACCTAAAAACTGTGTGCAGTTGGTAATACTTCAGGGAGTTTTTCTAAGTTTGTTTTCATTCAAGTAATTAGATTATTACTGTTGATTTATTCATGATAAACTTATGTATTTTCAAATCTTGTTCACGCATATTACGATAACTTCTTTCACCACTTTCTTTCAATCGTCCACGCCAGTAATCGCACTCAGTGGATGGAGTAAAGTCCGGGTTTTGGAACGCTTCAACTTTCCAAGTCGTGTGGTGAAACATGAATGTGTTAAAGAATAAAAAACTAGCTCAGTGCCTTCAATTTAGAATTTCTATTTTACTAAGTCAGTGTGCATGTCAAAACGCTTTTGATATTTTGGATATTTGGGCACAGAAATTTTTCTGTTCTCTACAAACTGGATAGGGACTAAGTTTGTTTATTCAGTCTTGTGTTGGCGTGAACTACGCGAGTTGCCGACAGTGTCAAACTCGTGTAGGCGTTGTACTAGATTTCATAACACAATTATTCCACACTGAAAATAAGGTATGAAAGGCGTCCATTTTGAAACGTAATTTAGCTCTAGTACAAATTTTCCCTGACACCTGTAAAAAGTGTGAGTTTTTGTGAACAAAGATGCATGCAGTATTGGTTTCAAAGCCATTCGCGGCTCACTTTTATAGCAACTTTAATTTCTGGTAGCTTTTATTGGACTTTACTATGGCTACAGGCTCTTCTGAATTATCAAGTAGTATTGTTTTAGTTATCCTTAGTTGAAATTGAATAAATAGGAGTTTACCGCGATCTTGGACATGTCTCAGGCAATACCAAAATTTCAAATGATGCTGGGACCTACACATTAGGGACAGGTCAGCCGAGGGTCATGGAGAGGAGTGGGCCAGTCATCGTTTGGTTGGCTTCTTTAATCACGGCCTGAGGCTCTTCTTTCTCTTCTTTGTCTCCTTCGACCTACGCTATATAAACGAACAGGCTCACGAATTAGCCATTTCATCTATTTTTAGTATTCTCATAAAATNTCGGTTTGTGAGAGGGTGCCTGATGTTTTTCTCGTGAAAATTTTTACAATCACTCATTTTATATTTTTAATTTTTTTCACAGCTGATTTTTCATGCTTAATATTCCACAAATACTACCCGAGGAATTTCCCACATAGCGTAAAACGATTCGTGAACAAGTTATTTTGAAGTCTTCCGTATTTGTAAAATATTTTAGCTGAGTATACTCTGAGCCATAGACGCTATCTCGCTGCAGCCTTGTTTGTAGTCTTTGGTTTTTGTGAGGTTGGTTGTCCCACGCTCTTCCGGCGACCGAACCCTCGGCTCGAAGATTAACCAGATTTCAATTTTTGGGCAATGGATGACGGGTCCCGAGATAAAGCCTCTGGTGAAGGGAGAGCTTCCGAAGCGCTGCTGGCTAAAGGTGCGCGCAGAGGCGAGTCAGCTAGGCTAGATAGACTCCGTCCTCCGGGTTTCTTGTCAGGATTTGTTCGGAAGCTCCTCAACCTCAACCTGAAAAGAAGATTTTGTGAAGAATTTGTTTCGCTATTCGTGTTTTACTCAAAAGTTCAAAGCTGCAAAAATTTTGTTTTGAAAGAATAACACTTTTCTAAAATACAAATGAATTTAGAGCATGTGTTATTGTATTCTTTACCATTTGCGGCACAGCTGTACTTTTTCTTTTTACTTCAATCTTTACTCAGAGATTGTGGCTTTGCCGAAACATTGTGCAGGAGTTTCCTCGTCAGTCGATCATCTTTCCCTTTCCCGTAGCTGACATTTTTTTGACCGAAGTTGCTTCCATTTTTTCATCGAGCCACGATTCCTTTTTTCTAACAGAGTACCTATTTCTGTCTCCTCGGAATACTGTACTTTTCCTTATCCGGAATTTTTGGATCTCCATCTTCCCCTGATCTTTTGTCGGTGTCGCTCCCCTCACCACCCCCCTCTATCATCTCAGGAAACACTAAGTAGCCTGGAATCCTACCAAATGGAAAACGGAATGTGTCTAAACGGGCCTCGTAAAAACCCAGTTCCTGCTTCGGGACTGCGAACATGCCCCCTCCTCAGGAGGTCTCCCTCTTCATTGCTCCCCTCTCCCCTTACTTCAGATGTGCATCATTAGTAATATGCTGTGGGAGCCAGAAAACTCCATCCCCCACCTCCCTCTCCTCCTCGCCTGCTATCCCGGGTGATGCTGTTCTTTTTTTGGCATGGATTTCTGCTCCGCTCGTCCCTCCAAACTCGAGTCGTCTTGAATCGTTCAGCTTCTCCGCTTTCAAGGTTAACCTCCAGTGGAAAGGGCTGTAAAAATTCGAAGAGTTCACGTTCCCATTTGAAAAAACTTGGCGAATCATGTATTTTTCCTGTTGATTTAGCGTTGACAAATTTTGCATCTGGGAACATCTCAGGCATTCCGTTAGTAGATACAAATTTCAAAATGTTGTAGGTCTATATAATCGGGTTCACTATTTTGAAAAAATTAATAAAAATATTATTGCAATGCTTTCAGCATTAAAACTCATTTGTTATTCTTTTTTGTGTAAACCCACGAGGAGTAATTTGAATACTAGAAATAATTTACTTGACTTTTGAATGGAATTCCTCTACTCTTTCGAATTTATATTTTTCCTAGGTCTGAAACGTGTTCTGATTTACTTTTGATTAAAAATATTTCGCTTACTTTTCTAATGCCTTTTTATTTTGCACTGGCGCTATATCAATTGATATCTACCGTTCATTTTTACGTTAAATAATTGATCAATTCTTCACAATATAAAATTATTATCCTATATAAGAATTCCGATCCTTTAAATAAATAAAAAGGTACTCCTTATTCGTCAGCGTGGTATAAAACAACATTTTAGTGTATTACCCTAATGTTATAGGCATTTGTAGTCCTATGAAAACATCAGAAAAGAAGTATTCTTCGTCCCGGCAATTCAATTTTAAAGACGACTTCCACCGTAAAGCACAATGAGTGAATTTAAATTCGGGCCACTTCCTCAGCATCCAAACGACAGCGTGTGCGCTTATAAGGCCCCTCCTTCTCTGCCACTTTTATTAAATAGCGTCTCTGGCAATAAAATAAATTCCACCAAACCGACCTGCAGACTTTAAAGTCATTCATATGGTAATGTGGATACGGTGACACTGTGGGTCTCCGTTTTGGGAGGTCTTTTATGCCTCGGCGGTATTTCCGTCAAAACTGCGCTTCAGTTTTTGTTTTTCTTGATAAAGTTATTTTGTTTCCTTTAGGCTGCATACTGTATTAGATTTGTTATCTTCATCATTGGATACATCTTCAATAAGCACCCTACATCCCATAAGTATATCATGGCGAGTGTGGTTGAGAAATTACGTTTGAAATAACTCGCTGATTAATGATCAGGAGCATTATTTAGTTTTTGCTTGATATTCACTAACACATTCTTCCCAAAATTTTTGAAGCAATCTCCCTCAATTTTTGTTCATATACTGAGACTTTTCGTACGGGAATTATTTTCCATTCACTTGTGTCCGCTGAGACGAGCGAGCTCCGCAAGCCTCGTCCGATCGCTGCGCGGTCCAGAATGATGGCCCTCGTCCAGACTGGCTACAATCAATTAAAAGAATACAGCCTAGAGGATCGCACCTCTCAGCGCTCCTTTCAGAGCCCCACCTGAAAAATGAGCCTCTTCGGCACACGCTAGAGCGTGGCATCATCGTGGTGATGGGGTGAGGGTGGTGATCATACAACGCTGTTGTCGTTCAGAAAAGCCATACCGTGTTGAATGCACCACGTCTTGTTAGCGTGCTACGTGAATGGACATGTGGCGCGGAGGTTGTTGTGAGAATAGTTTGTTTAGGATCGTGGGAGTGCAAAATACGCTGGAAATAGCTTACTCAGCAAATAACTCCTCACTGTTTAGAATTCCCGCAGGAGGCCCAATGAAGAGTATTGTCTTCAGAGGACTTGGCGCACTCTATGGGGGCTAAAAAGCCTTTCTGAGCTTTGCTGTTCGGTAGAAGAGATTTGCCTTGCGAAATTAGCTCTCATCATGGTAATCTTAACTGCTAGTTTCTGAACTTACAACACGAGTTGGAGGGCACTGTAGCTCCTCTTTTATTGTTGGGTACACCTTATCCTTTTTCAAGCGCTTCGATTTTCTTTTTCTTGTAACTTCCTGAGGCTGACATTCTAAGCAATACATCCTCCTGTACATCAGTAAAAATTATTTAATCTACTTCACTCTGTCATTATCTTTTAGATACTTCTTTTAAGTGCTAAAGAAACAGGTTTTTAGCGGAGCTGTGGTTGGACTCTTCTTTTTAATAACAATCATTTCCTGATGAGTATAGTTCATTTTGAGTGAAAATGTAATTGCATGTAAACATATGTGCTATGACGAATCTACATTCAGTAAACAGTAGCTCTACTGTCATCAATTCATTTTAAGTTTCCTATATGAATTCTCAAATTAGAAAATAAAATTTACATCCCCTTATTTCTATTTTTTCAGGTATTGACTTGCGGAATTTTAAGCTTGGTTTCCACTTATTAAGCTAAACAGCATCTTGCGCTCGAGTGCGGCACTGCTGTACTTTCACATTAAAATCGAAGTCATAAGAAGCAGATATTCATATAAGAAGGTTCAAAGGGCAAGTTTACGCTCAGTTCAACGCTTGTTTGATCGCGACTCTTAATGCTGGCGGAGGCAGAAGTTCTTCCGCAAAAAATAACGCTGACCTCGAGGAGCTGCGACGTAGTTGAGAGCCAAATGCTGACTCAGTTGAACTGCGAGGCTACATTTTTTTCATTCCATAGCATGCGTACGATCATCCTTCTACTTAATGTGAGTGCAGGTTTTTGTATTTATTTCGCATGTGCGCATTTTTATAGACGATTTACGTGTACGTTTTCCTATGAGAGTGTATGTGTACGCTTTTTAGGAATTCAACTTCGGCTGATTCTAATTATTCTACATGTGTGCACGTTAACACGTTCCCTGCGTATTGGGCATATGTGTACCATTCTGTAAATTGCTCATTTATGTACCGGTATGAATGACTGACATTTTATCTAATTCATGATCCTCTTTAAAAAACTACTTATCATGCGAGGAGAAATGTTATCGAGCAATTGCAATTTTAAATTTCTTAGGAAGGATAAAAGTGTATTCGAGCAATAAAGTGGATTTCCCAACTTAGATACAACTTACCCAAACCAACCGTTAATCACAGCGGAAACGCAGTGAACGTGTTAATATTCTATTGTTATATGATTTTTTTTTAGGATCATTGTTCTGCCATCTCAGAGGGCATAGGATCGATAATGGGTTCAGGTTAATTAGGTTTGCATATCTTATGCCGTGAGAACTGTCGCCCCCTGGGGAATAATATTGTTAGGTTACATCAGCGATAGATAGACCGTCGAAATAAGTTTCTTTCGTGTCCACGCTGCTTTTATCAGCTTTCAGACCTTCTCCGCTCTCTCTTTTTTTCTTTCCTTTTTCTCCTAACGCTGATTCGATGCTCAGGATATCCTGAGTGGGAACACACCTTGTGCCTAGACGACCCGTTTTCCTTAACTGATGCTAAATTTTCTTTTCTTATTCTTCTGCAAAAACATTTTTGCCATGGAAATGAAGCCTTAGCGCTTCAACGCCCCAGAATACTATTCGGTCAGTCCTCTTGCGAAAATGGCCAGAATATATTTTATTTCTCGTTAAATTTGTTCCTTCATGTGTTCCGTTAAGTTCACTGTCCAGAGGCAGTTCCTTCCTCATTCCGATGTCTGTGCGTACGAGATGCCAGTGCCAGTCTCATGACTGTGAATGTGATAACGGTAATTTGCGTATAAAAATGCTTACGCTGAAGGGTTAAACTATAGTTGTGTTACCCACGATTTGGCGTTCTTTTGCTCGTGTACTACTCGTATTTCACGTCATTTTGCCCCAGGTCTGCTTGTGTGTTATTTTAGTGTTAGTATCCATTTGAATTTTATTTGATTGTTGTATGTTATTTTATATACAATTTTAATGCAGTTGTTCTCTTTGTCACCCAATCGTATGTGTGCTCAGTGAGCACTTCAATTGTCCTCCAGAACGTGAACGTATTTAAACCATTTTACAGTTCTCGTGTTCATTTTTATACTCACCGTCTGTCTGTGTGCCATTGTATTTACTCTGCTGGTGAACGGTTACACAACAGCAAATTGTTTCAAGTTCAATTTTAGTGATGCTTATTTTGTCTAAGTTATTATTGAAACTCTATCGAGCAGCGATTGAAATCTCGTAACATGCTAACATTCATTTTTGGCATCTATTTTCCATGCTCTCTTGCTATTGTACAGTACTTGGAAATACTTAATTTGTCGTAATTTTATTGACTGTAATGCGATCTGTTGTAGGATACCATCCTTAACCTAACAATAAATCAGTTGATTGAATTTATCTAGTTGAAACAAAAGTTTCCGATCAACACTTAGCTACAGGGCATTTGATGGCAAGTTCTTGCATCCTAAGATGTTTCTCAGTGACGACGCTACTGTTACGTTTTTTTTAAAAATATGATGTTAGATCCAAACCGAGTGCAGATCGCATATACTTTGTTAGTTGGACGGTTATGAAAAGACATAAAATGCAGTCCAACCTTTCGTGGTCATTCAAAATAAGTTGGAAGCGCATACGTGTTTACAAAACTTTTATAAATTTTCCTGGGGCACTTACGTTAACAAGTAAAACA
>JACJUY010000316.1:209842-228915 GCA_014220935.1 Platorchestia sp. MABIK
TTTTAATAACAATCATTTCCTGATGAGTATAGTTCATTTTGAGTGAAAATGTAATTGCATGTAAACAAATGTGCTATGACGAATCTACATTCAGTAGACAGTAGCTCTACTGTCATCAAGTCATTTTAAGTTTCCTAAATAAATTCTCAAATTAGAAAATAAAATTTACATCCCCTTATTTCTATTTTTTCAGGTATTGACTTGCGGAATTTTAAGCTTGGTTTCCACTTATTAAGCTCAACAGCATCTTGCGCTCGAGTGCGGCACTGCTGTACTTTCACATTAAAATCGAAGTCATAAGAAGCAGATATTCATATAAGAAGGTTCAAAGGGCAAGTTTACGCTCAGTTCAACGCTTGTTTGATCGCGACTTTTAATGCTGGCGGAGGCAGAAGTTCTTCCGCAAAAAATAAAGCTGACCTCGAGGAGCTGCGACGTAGTTGAGAGCCAAATGCTGACTCAGTTGAACTGCGAGGCTACATTTTTTTCATTCCATAGCATGCGTACGATCATCCTTCTACTTAATGTGAGTGCAGGTTCTTGTATTTATTTTGCATGTGCTCATTTTTATAGACGATTTACGTGTACGTTTTCCTATGAGAGTGTATGTGTACGCTTTTTAGGAATTAAACTTCGGCTGATTCTAATTATTCTACATGTGTGCACATTAACACGTTCCCTGCGTATTGGGCATATGTGTACCATTCTGTAAATTGCTCATTTATGTACCGGTATGAATGACTGACATTTTATCTAATTCGTGATCCTCTTTAAAAAATTACTTATCATGCGAGGAGAAATGTTATCGAGCAATTGCAATTTTAAATTTCTTAGGAAGGATAAAAGTGTATTCGAGCAATAAAGTCGATTTCCCAACTTTGATACAACTTACCCAAACCAACCGTTAACAACAGCGGAAACGCAGTGAACGTGTTAATATTCTATTGTTATATGATTTTTTTTAGGATCATTGTTCTGCCATCTCAGAGGGCATAGGATAGATAATGGGTTCAGGTTAATTAGGTTTGCATATCTTATGCCGTGAGAACTGTCGCCCCCTGGGGAATAATATTGTTAGGTTACATCAGCGATAGATAGACCGTCGAAATAAGTTTCTTTCGTGTCCACGCTGCTTTTATCAGCTTTCAGACCTACTCCGCTCTCTCTTTTTTTCTTTCCTTTTTCTCCTAACGCTGATTCGATGCTCAGGATATCCTGAGTGGGAACACACCTTGTGCCTAGACGACCCGTTTTCCTTAACTGATGCTAAATTATCTTTTCTTATTCTTCTGCAAAAACATTTTTGCCATGGAAATGAAGCCTTAGCGCTTCAACGCCCCAGAATACTATTCGGTCAGTCTTCTTGCGAAAATAGCCAGAATATATTTTATTTCCCGTTAAATTTGTTCCTTCATGTGTTCCGTTAAGTTCACTGTCCAGAGGCAGTTCCTTCCTCATTCCGATGTCTGTGCGTACGAGATGCCAGTGCCAGTCTCATGACGGTGAATGTGATAACGGTAATTTGCGTAAAAAAATGCTTACGCTGAAGGGTTAAACTATAGTTGTGTTACCCACGATGTGGCGTTCTTTTGCTCGTGTACTACTCGTATTTCACGTTATTTTGCCCCAGGTCTGCTTGTGTGTTATTTTAGTGTTAGTATCCATTTGAATGTTATTTTATATACAATTTTAATGCAGTTCTCTTTGTCACCCAATCGTAAATGTGCTCAGTGAGCACTTCAACTGTCCTCCAGAACGTGAACGTATTTAAACCATTTTACAGTTCTCGTGTTCATTTTTTTACTCACCGTCTGTCTGTGTGCCATTGTATTTACTCTGCTGGTGAACGGTTACACAACAGCAAATTGTTTCAAGTTCAATTTTAGTGATGCTAATTTTGTCTAAGTTATTATTGAAACTCTATCGAGCAGCGATTGAAATCTCGTAACATGCTAACATTCATTTTTGGCATCTATTTTCCATGCTCTCTTTCTATTGTACAGTACTTGGAAATACTTAATTTGTCGTAATTTTATTGACTGTAATGCGATCTGTTGTAGGATACCATCCTTAACATAACAATAAATCAGTTGATTGAATTTATCTAATTGAAACAAAAGTTTCCGATCAACACTTAGCTACAGGGCATTTGATGGCAAGTTCTTGCATCCTAAGATGTTTCTCAGTGACGACGCTACTGTTACGTTTTTTTTTAAAATATGATGTTAGATCCAAACCGAGTGCAGATCGCATATACTTTGTTAGTTGGACGGTTATGACATAAAATGCAGTCCAACCTTTCGTGGTCATTCAAAATAAGTTGGAAGCGCATACGTGTTTACAAAACTTTTATAAATTTTCCTGGGGCACTTACGTTAACAAGTAAAACAACAGGGCAGCTGCAATTGCCAGGTTGAATCCAATGTGGTTTCTCAACGTTCGGAGAAATGTTTTCTGCAAGTAAGCTTTCATGACGTTTGCGTGCTTTGGGGTACCTGAAATTTGCATCCTCATGCGTAAATTTTGTAACGATCATAAATGCAAGAATGTTACTATACAGTAATCTTCGCGATCATTATTTACACACAATGCCAGTTTTAGACCATTCAAAAGTTATGTGTCGTAGCCAGCGTCAACTGACTGATCCCCTGCATCAGTGTGACATGTTCCTCGCGGA
Organism: Platorchestia sp. MABIK; assembly: GCA_014220935.1. NCBI lineage: Eukaryota > Metazoa > Arthropoda > Malacostraca > Amphipoda > Talitridae > Platorchestia > Platorchestia sp. MABIK. Next base: position 212,520 of record JACJUY010000316.1, read on the forward strand.
CTAATTATTCACCTCCGTACTCTGTTATTTACCCTCGGTATTAATATTTCCTTGCGCTTGTGAAGAATGCTTTCCTTTTCTAGTGAGCGAATGACTTTTCAGAGTATTTTGCTCTATCTGTAAGGAAAATTGAAGATATTTAGCCCCTTTAGGGTTGAGGATTCTGATTGATGCTGGCAGAAACATCTCAATTTAATTCAAAATTTACGAGTTTTTGGTGGAGCCAGAAAGGTCTTGCATATTTGCATCTTTATACTTAATGTAAAGCTTTCACACTGCAAAAAAGATCCTGGTTTTCAGAAGTGTATTGATCAATTAGCGTGTGAATTTCTGAAAAGATACAGCGTCACAATGAAATTTTGGGTCCATTAAGTGAACACCGCGTGGGGAAACTTCGATAATTTTTAATTGAAATCTCATCCTTTTGGCAGAGTGCACCTGTTGGCTTAGGCCTCGGACGCTGAAGCCGACCATGATTTTTCTATGAGTGTTTTTCGATCAAGTAAGGGGAGCGCGTCCATCTGAGGATAGATTGATCGCTGTGCGGGTGATTGCATGGTTGCTTGTGTCCAGTAAAACAAATCTTTTATTTTCAATAAAAAAGAATCCATGAAGAAAAGTTGGAAACAACTTTTTGGTTAAAATTTAAAATTTTTCAATAACATTGGCACAGCATTTGATATTACACTGGTGGTATTGATCCCGGTTGTCGAAGATGAACCTATGTTTGTAAGATTTATGCCTTATTTTGGTTCATCGAACTCAAATTGCACTGAAAATAGACAAACAACCAGACTCTGCTAATCAAAGTCTTTTAACTGTACTTGAACGAAAGTCACTGCTTCGATTAAATTCATTTTCCGCATTTGGCCGTATTCTTCTTGCATAATAAAGTTAAGCATTATCACAAAGCTCCAGCACGAGACAAAATTCACGAGCAAAAACCGTCTCTGTAATAGAGCGTTATCGGGAGCAGGCAGCCGGCAAACCGTCATAACAGTTCAATGGCTGACAAACATTTAAATATGCCACTAGAGGCTCAGAATCTCAAACGAAGCTAGTGCCGTGCGTGTCGACCGCACCCTAACTCGTGCGGCCACTGCAGACCACCGCTCTCTGTTCATTCTGCCCTCACCCTTCTCCTCCTCCTCGACCCTGGCACCGTGTTCTTGCACTCAATGCTAGTGCATTTCAAAACGGATGTGTTTCATAAGGGAATGCCGACTATAATGTTCGCAAATTAAGTGTTGCATTTTATTACATTCAAGTCAAGCTCTGAAAGCTTCTGAAATGGGTGTCTGTATGCATTGATTGCACCGGATTTTTTAAAATCTTAGACATAAGTTTATGTTTTTAAAATTTTTCAACGAATGAAAATAGGACTGTGAGCTGAAAAACAATTAAAAAATGTTGTGATGCATGTTTCTACTGCAAAATTGAGCGAGTACCGGCAAAATGTGTCTACATTTTTAAATATCTATATTGTTTTCATTCCGCCTTCAGGAGGATGCAACTATTATATCTAAAGAAATTAAATCCCTGGGGAAGATGTGAGCTCCCGAAATGAAGAGCGAGGAGGCCTTTCTTATGTTGAAATAGAATAGGTTTAATTTGTTTCGGACCATCTCTTTTCAGTTCACTGCTCTCTTTTTTCAGTTTCTGTCACTTTTTTCTTTAACCTTAACTTTGTTCCATGAACATCTCTCATCTTTGGTGTTCCTTTGCGCAGGGTGTGGAGGCGCACCTTGTGCATAGATTCATCGTTCGCTTCATTCCTTATCGAATGGTGCCTTCCTTCTTCCTTTCTTGGAACACCTTGGCTATGGTTAAAAATGCATCAATTCACTTATGATCTAATAATGTAACTGAAAATTGTCAATAGCTCGATTTCAATCAATAGAATTAAAGATATGAGACGACGCGTACCTCAAAATTTAATATACGTTGAAGTTCACGGTCACAGTTATGTCCAACGCTCTCGATTGTCCTTTAATTTGTAAAAACTTTGAATTCACATCAGCACAATTTATTGCTAGTAAATAGATCATTTAATCTATGGTGATTGTCATTGTATTGAAACTGTTACCCCCCTGCGGTTTTAAAAAATGAAAATAATCGTAATCTCACGGGGTGCAAGTGCAATTAAATTTAGTTTAACTACTTGTAACCATAACCATTCACTAATGGAAGGGAAGAAATTCTATCACATATGATCCGGCAATTCAAGCAGATTATGAGAAAGAGCACGTTTGGAAGTGAAATAAGAACGTGCGAAAGAGAGTGAGAGATGCAGGCCTGTCTCATTGTGATATTTGAGCCAGATTCGCAGCTAGTAACTCGTAGCACGGGCCACTCCGTCGCTGCAGCTACAATACTCGTGCAATTGATCTCGTCCCTCCGACTCCCTCTCCTTCACCTCCTTTTCTAGCCCTCCGCTGGATGAGCTTGCGTGATATTGCCAGGTTAGTGAGAACAAAACAAATGAATAAGTGATATCACCTTAAGCAATCCGCCGGGCTCTACCTCCCTGGCCTCTTTCTCCTATCCATTGGACAGACACAGAATAGCTCTGGCCTTAGCTTCTTTGTTCAAAGTTCAGTGTTTTCCAGGAGATAATGGTACGAAGTTTGTGCTTTACTTTATAGCTTTATAGGAGATAGCTCTGGTAACTCCATAGTGAATATATTTTTATGTAATTATACGATCGAAACCAATTTTTTTCGGCAAAATTGTATTTAACATGCACACCTGTCTGTGAGTGTACTCTATGCATGGCTGTATTTCTGAAACTTTTAAGCTTGGCTAAAGTCAAATTGACTGGAAAGAATGAAACTGTAACTGGGAAAATTCATCTAATAAAGTAAGGATATTTTGAGTTATCTAGAACTTTAAATACAAAATTGCAGTTGGTATTCCGTCAAAAACTATTCTGATGTTCAATACAGGTAAATTGTAATACTAGCTGTACATTGCACTCATTGGCACATTTTTGCACACCATTCTGAAAAATTATAAAACAAAGATATTGCCTCGGACGAGATTTTCCATCAAGGGTTAATTTAAGTATAGCTAACTTTACGGCGTTTCTAATTACTCGGGTACGGACCGTTTTTTTTAGTAGCAAACTGCGGTCTTTTGAATGTGTCCTGCTAATTGACCCAGCCTGTTCGACGAAATTTGTGCTCCATTCAAGGTGTCCAGCGATGCAGGTGCCTACAAACGGCACGAAAGGGCTGAACCATTTTATTTTTTTTCACGCAACTCCAGGGTCGTGAGATCTTTGAAGCCAACCATTATTTCGTCCTCGGTTCTCTAATGCTCTGACGTTGAAGTTAGAAATATCCCTAGGAGGCTCTCCAGTGCACATTATGTAGACTTGTAGAGTTCTTTGATAGAGAAAGTCACTGATATATGATATGCTAGTGAAAATTTCGTTTCAGAATGTTATCTTAGAACGACACTTTAAAGAAAATACAGTAAATTGCTAATTAGTGTAGGTGCTTTGGGATTCTGGTATTTGAAGTTTTTACGAGATGAATTTGATAGTTAACACTTTTTTTGATATGCCATTAGGTATTTCTAAACTTGTTAGTATACTTGTACAATTTCGTGGGGTGCGACAATTCATCTACTTGAAATAAACCGCATAATTTAGTGCGAATTGCTGAAACAAATTTGTACAATAAAAATCCTTCAGAACCAAAAAGTGTATCGATGTTTGCGTTGTTACTTTCTCAGAACTATCAATGAATATTGATGTATTCAAGCTGTTTCTGAATTGAGTTACGCAAGTCTTTGTTATCAATTAACGCTGTTAACTATGAAACAATAATATCAAACACTTTCAAAAATTTTCTGAAAGAATGTAACACAAATGAAGAAACAAGCCATGTTAACTTTATAAATCGCTCTATTTTACAACTGTAATTGCTTTAACCCAAAGTTTTCACGTCCAAAGGCAAACGCTCTGCCATTGCACAATTCAGTTCTGATAGGAAATCTAGAAACAAAATCAACGTTGCTCATTTCCGCAACGGGAATTCGTTTCTTTTTAAACCAAAATATGGTGATATAAGAATTTTTATCTGGAACTAGTCTTATGCTCTGAACAGAATGTTGATATACGTACAATGAGTACAAGACATTAGCTCTAGCGTTGGATGGGAAACATTTCGTGTGAATTTATACGAACATAGTTCTACTTCATGAGCACAGAATGCTTCACCATCAGTTTTAAAACGCAATATCAAACTAGTATGAAGGTTTAATTCATACCATTCTTCATGAAGACATTATAAAAATGTGAGTTGCCTTTCTAACCTTCAAAGGCTTTTTTCAAATAATTATTAGGTGTTCGGCTTCAGACTGAAAAAAGGTAATTTAATTTTTGCAATTTATTATGAAAAACCAAACCGGAAATAATAAGCTGCACACTCAATTTCCAGCATGATAGTTGCTCGGACACAATACTAACGCTTCAAATATTTTAGGCTTTACTTTTTGAAAAATTTCCGAGCATTGGAAAAAATAATTCACGAACCGCTCACTGGAAACCTTTTACAATCGATTTCCATTGGGAATCCTTGAGGAAAGCATTGCTCGAGTCGCGTCGACGACAGGAACTGCGGCTTACGGCGTTGTTGAGGTCGTAATCGCGCTGCTGCTCGCAGACGCTCGTAAAGATTGTCCAGCGGCCGTCCCGTTACAGTTTGTGACCGCCTTCCGCTCCAATTTATCATGACGCTAATATGGCGTTCAATTAATAAATATGATAATTGTCCGTGCGCACCGGACGTCAGCCCCACGGTGCTCGAGCTGCGACGGCTATTGCAGCCTTACTTGCGCTTCCTTAGAGCTCCTTCACATTCTGGAATTTCGGCGAACATGAATGCAGAGTTTGCGAGCCGTTGTACTCGTTGTATAAAAAATTTCTGAGATAAATAACTATTTATATAGACTTGAATTCGTGCCTCTCCGCATGAAGATGCTCGAAACTGATTGAAAACTAGCTTCGGAACTTGAAATTGAAACTTTAGTAAGTAATACTAGAATTATCACTAGACTCGTGTACATCATTAGATATTTTTTTCTGAGAGCCTTTTTTGAATTTACTCGCGATTTTAATGAGAGGGATTAGAGCTCATCTTAATTTCTTCATAAAAATTCCGTTGAATCTATACGAACTCGAGCAAACCTATGGTCGATACCAAGTTTCGCGGAGATACTATTATTTTTGACGGCGATTATTGAGTATGAAAATTACGCAGCATAAAAATTAGAATCATGATGGGAGCAGAGAATCGCACGACATATCCGCTCGCTAGCCATTCTTGGACTGTGTGGGCCAGCGCCCCCGAGGCATGAGCACTACAACCCCTCGAACCGCCAACCCATCTATCTGGTGCTCCAGTCCCCCTTCGCCCTGGAAGCATATTGGCTGAAGCGTCATAGCCGGAGAAGCACAGGTGTAACGGAGCAAGCGTATTCCAGCAGAATTCCAGAAGGAAATTGCAGGGAGAAGCCAGCTCGACCAATGGCGAGCCAGCTCCCGCTACATCGATCCGTGCTCTCCGCCCTCGCCTGCCGGAGACTCGATGATACTCTCTTCGAATAGACTTCTCATACGCCTAACGTTCAATGTGGTAAGGGATTGTTACAAAAAACGAGTTTTATTGATGGCATCAGCGTAAAATATGTGTAATGTTAAAGACTTTGCAACTCGCTCTTCTTTACTCATTAATCGTTCAAGAGCAGAAACGATTGCTTTCTGCAAGTCTGAGCTGGTCCGAGCTCCCTGTGAGGAATCCTGCGATTTGCCCGAGGGAGGAGGCCGCTCCAAATCAAGGGCACCACTGAAAGAGCTTCTCTGGGTCGAGACTGGTATACCAAGTCTTTTTTTCTTCTTTTCGTAGAAAGAAGCGATCTCTCTCGCCCAATGCGAGCGCTCCATTGCTAACCTTTTACTTATTATGGGGCTTACACTAAATCACCGATACTTTAAGAATTTCAACGACGTCCTAGATGGCTAGAAATCTCGTGTGGTTTCAAAAATGGGTACCGACGGCAAACCTCGTGTTCTTACGTAAAGTTTCAGATTGAGCAGAGCAAAAATGCAAGACATTTTTTGAAGCAGTACCACATTTAGTTTCTAACTTTTTACCTTGTGAGACACAGTTGGCCGGTAAAGTAACGTAAAAATTCCAATAGCGAAGTGAACTTCATTCATCGAATGAGCAGTTCTTGCCGACTCATTTTACCACACATCTGAGCTGAACAATAGTTCAATACAGAACTTAATGAAGACGTACCAAGAGTGCTAAAAATGAATTAACTTCACATTGCAGTTTTCATTCAACTAACGATTTTAGTATTCTGTTTGAATGTTTTACAAGATGGAAAGAACTGAGGTTTTTCTTTCCTGGGAAGAGATACTCGAAGACTTAGGAATATATTTCTCATTTATTTTTTCTAAATTTCCGTTCTGGGTTATTTGCAAAAATTTTTGCTGTGTAATCTTACACTCTTAAAAGTTGTTAGGGTGTGGAGAACACAATTGCCCTTCGACGAGTAGTGAGGACTTGCGCTCTTCAGAGATCGCTATGATTTTCCAGCTATTCTGAGAGATGAGTTCTCTGTATATTGAATTCTGAACTTGAGTCTCAAGTACATATATTTTACACCAATACTTTGCATCAGTGTAAAAACACTTTCATTTAGATGCAAAATTTGAAACTTTAAAAACTTCACAAATGTAATGAATAGCATCAAGGAATTTTGCATGGGCACACGTGCCTGTAATTGTTCTTAAAGTGACGCAGTTTGACCACCGGATTTTGATAAATTCCCGTAAAGCATTAGGTTGATTGAACCACGATATTGAGAGAGAAATAATACAAAATTACATACCGTTGACCTAACAGTGCATAGCCTGGGTGCTTCATTGCTCGGAAAATAAAAGAAATGTCAGATGAACAACTCAACGCATTACAGATAAATTTCATAGTTTAATTTGTTACTTAAGTCAATGTGGTCATACTTTTGAGTATTTTGATGAGTTTATAAATAAATAAAGTGAACCTTTAATTAAACAAATGAAAGTAAATTTGTTGATTTCCGAAATAAAATTACACATACCCTGAGTACGTGACTTGTCATCCGGTATCCCCCTGGTGCTATTAATCGCGTTACAGTAGACAAATAGCTGTATAAAGCTGAAATAAATTAGGATGTATAACCACATTGAACTCCAATTTGAACGCTGGTAACATGCATCATATGAAATACTAGCGAACGTTTACAGCGCAAAACTGTACGTCCGCATAATTCGCATTTGTGTATACCCATTCTTCATTTTAGAAAAAGACATTACAAAGCGTAGGTCTTTTGGCTTGGTTGCAGTGCAAGATTATTCTTAAACAACAGCTATTACTTTAAATGAATTTTCAATTTTCTTTCTTGATTTAGCGAAGGGAGTGGAGTTCAGCAAAAATCGCGTATTTAGGAAATAAAATAATTTATTCTGACTTGAATAGAATTATGAATTTTTTTAAGCAAACCATTCTTATTGTGCATCTCGTTTAACACCATTGTATACATTCTTAATGCAAGTCTCATTGAGCGCACCACCATAAACAAATGGTTAGTAAGAACACTAAGAGGCACAGATTTCATTGCTCCGCTTATTAATGAAACCATGTGGTGCTGCAAGTTTCCATCAACAAATAATAGTACAATAGGTATGGCATTCGATGCTGTGGTATCGAGTTCAGGTTACAAATTCCAAAAAACTACAATGAACGCACATTTCATCGATTAAATTGTAATTGATTTAAAATGAGTCATTTACGTATTGCAAGTCAGACCGACCAAAGGTCTGACCTAACTCAAAAGTTGCGCAGTACGACAGGGTTCTCTAGGTTAGACAGCCCACTCTGTTGGGCTGACAAGTACAAATTTAAAATCTTGTCTGTTAATGCTTTGAATTTTGTCTGATGTCGCAAAAGCGTGCAATCTCCAGACCACCAGGGCTTAAAATAAAGGTGTTGAGGGAATTGTTTGGGTTATATTGTTAATGAGGGTTAATCTTCCTCATCAATTGCAGTTGTTTTTAATGCTGTATTTTGACTTTTTTTAAATCACCAAGTCGTTTACTGTCGCTAACACTAGAACTTTGGTACCTGATGTTGTGATAGACCTAAGCTCGTGTATTAATTTTGGCTTATATCGTGTGTATGAAAAAACTGATGTGAAACTTCAGGTGTACTCGTACTACAATTTTTGCGCACATCTTACTGTTTTAATCTTATTTTATAAAATTGTTTGGAACTTTTACACCAGTTTCTAGTCATTCGAGTTTACATACGAGGATCTTCCTCTCAGGCGGATATAAATATTATATCTATGAAAATTAACTCTCCCAGGGGGAAGATGTGAAGTTTTGAACTTGAAGTTAGATAAATTTTCTTTATGTTGCAGTAGAAAAGTTTTTTATTTATTTGTTTAGTTCATCTTTTCTCAGTTTACTACAATATTTTTCAGCACCAGTTACTTTCTTCTCCAACTTCTATCTTGTATCACAACTTCTAACAATCTCCCCTCACGCTAAGTGAGGGGATTCGCTTTGTGCACAGATTTCCCGTTACCTTTATTCCACATTGAATGGGGCCTTTCTCCTTCCTTCATTGGGAACACTTTCGTCGTGATCAAGGAGACTTAAGCTAGCTTTTCATCTATTTTCTGATAACTAACTGAATTTGTTATTCGTGTCGTGAAATTTACGATCAAATAATTTACAGACTTACTACTAATTTTTGTCATTGCCTTAATTACAACGTAATGTCAGACCCTAAGCTGTTCGATTCTAAGTTTACTTTCGGTTGCTTTACTATGACATCATAAATTTTGCTTCCTTGGTTGGCAAAATAGGCGCCAACTTGTAATATGCATCACTTGTTCTTGTAATATGCATCACAAAAGGATTTTAATGATAAAGCTTTTAAACACACGTAGCCTTTCATTGAATTTATTTTTCTCACAAACTTCTTCTTCAACAAAACGTTTTGGACAATGCTAACTGAAAAAAATCATTCACGGAGATGTGCCAATGACTATAGACGTTTGAAGCTGAAAACTCTGATTGACTAAGGGTATTAAACAATTTCGTATTTAAAATTCTGTGAAACTATAATTTTAAAATTGGTCGAGTCGAGATATCTATAGTCATATTTGTCAGTATCAAGTGGAACAAAGAGCTAAATGAAAATATGTACAATCCGGCTTAAGTAAAAGTTCATTGTCTCTTGACTGTCATGAATTTTTAGAAATGTCAGATTTGTTTCCTCCGAGCTAGATAGAAATAAATTCAATTAGACTTTTTGAAAAGATTTTCTCATTGAGTGATAGAAAAATCTCTAGTGATTCATTTCTCTTTTTCACCATTGCACAGCGGTGAGATTCGTTACAGTTGCCGTGAACGAATTATTTGGTTTGCTTGACAAACGAATATTGAGACTAGTACAAGGATCCGTTTTGATTGCCGCTTTAAAGTTGTACAAATTATGATTTGGCTTGGGGTACGTTTTGTGCTTAATGTCAGGAGCTTAATATTCGTATTAATAACATGATCAAACGCATCACCGCGCGCTAATATCATGGAATTCCTGTTGGTATAAATGGAGTCCTGCTATGTTTAATAACATAACATGTTATTACATCACTACCAGGCTAAACGTGTTACATTGTTTTACAGCGGATTGACTGAATGAAAATATTTATGCAGAAGTTTAATTAGGTAAAGGATTCCTGAGCTCGCTTCAGAATATTCAAAGTTTCAAAGCTCAATCTAAAACAATGCAACATGACATAAAGGCAAATAATTCAGATTATTTTTTCTGAAATATGTATAATTTCTCGCCTTTGATGAAAACTCTTCGCTGAGACACATGTTTGTCCCCTATTTTATCGTTACAGACCTTCACCGTTATATTTTGGACGGAAAACTAATTGATTAATTTTCACACTTACTGTTCATCCGCTACTATTTTTCTAGATATTTCCTAAAGGAAGATAAATTCAATTTTCTCCCTTCCTCTCGGCAGCTGCATACATGGTTGCCTAGGAGAAGCCAAAACGCTGGAAGCAATAACTCCCCTTTCTCTTCATGATTGTCGCTCTAGACATACCACCTTTACAATTTCTTCAATATCTGCCCTTATTGCTCACTCTACAGGAATGCATTGTCCAGCAGCGGAGGATGAACTCATCGTTCATCCACAATTATGCTGGTCGATTGTAGCTCTGCTTGTTGTGATTGTTTTCCTTCTTATCTCATTAAACATCATAACTCGACGCATGAACTGGGAGGTGATTGTTTATATATAATTCAACTTCAGATTGTGGAAGAAAGTTTATGCATGAGGGCATGAGGAATTAAGTTACTTTTCTTTCATGTCTCCGGACTAATTAATTACTGTAGATCCTATATCATGTGAGGAACTTCAAAGGGAAAACTCAAACTATCACATGTGGCTTGATGATTAGACTTTTGCCATTCATTAAGAAGGTTATGTCATCCAAGTGAAATTGCCAATTGTTTTGACAGAATATAATTGCATATAATCTTGAAATAATACTTGACATGCACTGATCTATGTTCGATATCCTTTGATACTCACACGCAGATAATGTCGCAGTTTCTCAAAATTGAATTTAATCTGGTACTGTGACAGTATGCATACGAATACGAAAAATTGTAGCAGTATGGCCGTTCATTTCCCACTATTGAAATTTTCTAGCAGTAATTTATTTTACTTTGCCTTTATTTTCTATTATCTTTTTAATTGCAAATTGGCATCAATTGAGGAAAGTAGTTAACGCGAACCTCGCTGGCCACTGTCAGCGAAGAGAGAACCATGCAATCGTAGAAAGTCGATGGACCAGAAAAACCACAAATTGTACGGCATCGAGCTTGTCCACATGCTAGTCATTCGCTCTCCTTTTTTTTAATTCTGGTTTATTTTACAGTTAACCTCTTTCTTATTTCACGCTTGTCATTTTTTATTTGCATCATCCGCGTGTCTTGACATTCTTCGATGTGTTCATGTCGAGCTTCAGATTTTCATTCAACTCTTTCATTTATGATTTTCAAGTCTCCCATATCCTTCTTCAGCCCGTACGTTGCCGTCTTCCATCGTTTCCTCTCTACAATAATTCTCTGGAGCTGCACCATTATTTAGGCGAGTCTCAGCCGTCAGCTTTCAGTCCATTTGCTGCCTAATTAAGAGTGATATTTTGGAAGCTTTTTGCGTCTAATTAATTCTCGCCGACAGCAAAACGCTCTCATTAAAAACGGGCCCGTCACTGGGATTCCGCACATCGGGAATCGGGAATTGCTAATAGGCTTTCGTAATTGGGATGACCGTGACGGATTGACAGCCCGACGGAGAGCTGAGACTCGGCGCAAAAATGGAGCTTCTTTGAGAGGCATTTAGTGTGCGAAGAAAGAGAAAACGGTTGGCATGAAAATGTCGTATTTGTAATTGGAGGTCATTAGGAAATAAAACACAAGTGAAGCTCATTTGTGTTGAAAAATCAGTAATTGAATTTTTTTGACTAACTCAATTAAATCTTCCAGTTTATTTCTCATGATGGCCGTAGAATTTATAAGAGGCGTGTAGTAGAACCAAGGTTGTCTTTCACTTGGTGAAACCTTGGAATAGATGGACTGAATAACCTTAACTCAACTCTTATTTGATTCTGCTCTTGTATCTATATTGGCAGAATCAGGCCATTTTACTTATTCGCGAAAAACATTCCCATTATCCAAATTTAGGAAACTTTCCATCTAAGTAGATTACCTTAAGATTTATTTCCATGAGTTTTGAAATTTTATTGGCGTCCGCAGCTCCCACAGACCTGTTTCCACCTCGTCTTCTCCGCCGCCAATCAATATCGAACGAAAATCTTGCGACCGTCCGACCTCAGCCAGCGCTGACTTCTTTTTTTACTACTCTCTACTTTTGACCTCATACTTTTTCGTGATTTTGGTTCTAATTAAAAAAGTGGAGGACTTTGAGTGACGCGGCTGTGTCGTCTCTCAAAGGCCGGATCATTTGTTCCGCTGAGACGAGGCTTTGTGGCCACGCCTTAGCAGATTAGGCGGCTCGACGGCCTCTTCAAGCCTTAGCTCAGCTTCTCTTGGCTTCTGTTCATAATTCTGAGCTGAAGCACAGGCGTGCTCGAGAAATGCGATTGAAATTGAATTTCACAACTTTTGTACGTATAATCCAGCAATTATGTCTACTTTCAAATCCAGTTACATCGTGCAATAATCTACATACTACTGCAGTTGATGGGGAAATGTTACAGCACAAATGCGACAGCAGTTAGCTTCACACAACTCAAAATTCAAATAAGATACGGACGGAACACCCTTTTAATGTTAGCAAGAAATAGCAATCATAACCGAATGAGACTCATAAAAGAGTCAAGTGCATGATGGCAGAGAAACATTCAAAACATTCAAGTAAACCATAGACGCAGACCTGTTGCGTAAAGTATTCGGGTCACCCATGTTTCGCTGATGGGAGCTTGGAGTGGGCTGCATTACGCTGAGGAACAGCCAGATGCAGACAATTTGAAGTTCATCTTTCTTTTTGACCCAACTTTTCAGGAATTGTTTAGTGAATATGATCTCTCCATTGTGTGTGAAGCTTGTGATGTTCGTAATAGGAAAATATTATGAATTATAAATGTTATCAAGACTCCCCTCAGGGGGATACAACTGTTGTATCTATGGGAATTAGCGCTCCCAGGGGGGCAATGTGAGGGCCTGAGCTAAGAGTTAGGTAGGCTTCCTTTTTGTTGGAATAGAATAGGTTTTTGTTCTGTTACGGACCATCTTTTTNAGGCTTATCCCTTAAAAATTGCTCTAGCCAATCTAGGACTCATATCAGGAATATCAGCACTATTTGCGATTATTCATTTGAAATCTCATGTCTATCACTCTGAAAAAATAGCCCCTAAACGAAATAATTTTACAAAGTCCTGCTTGTTTTAATTGATGCTGCATCATTCATCTAGTGATTCTAGTCCAATGGTGTTCTATTAACCCTATTCTTAATGTACTTACTCATGTGATGGTTTAACCAATTAAATTTCTTTTACCCAAAATAGTTAATCTTTGCGATTGGAAATCAAAAAAATCTAACACAAAAACTGTTATTACATATCCTCACACAACTAACCGTCTGTGATACTTGAATGAATCACAAATTTTACGGGAAGTGAACTATTTATCAAGGTAACGTGTTGATGAATTGCATCATTACCCTGTTCTTCCTTTATTGTTCATGTTCTAGAATTTTACCGTAGGCTTTTTGAATTACTCGCTGTATTTTTATTCTGGCATAAAATCGTCACATGCCTTAGCATTATGATCTGTTACTCATCAAATGTATTTGTTTTTAGCACTCATATTCCATAAAATGGTTAAAATTCTTGCTTTTTTTTTTTAACGCTAAAATTCTGTTGCCATTTTTATCATAGAGCATCTAGGACTCATATTTGCATGAGACTCCCAGGGGATACAACTATTGTCTATGAGAATTAGCACTCCCAGAGGGAAAACGTGCTAGGGCCAGAGCTGAGAGCTAGGTAGGCCTTCTTTGTTGAAATAACATATTTTTGTTATGTAAAGGGTCACCTTTTTTCGGTTCACTACTGTCCTACTTTTCAGCACCTACCATTATCTTCTTCAACTTTATCTTGTTTCATAAACTTCTTCCTCAACTTACTGTTTCTATGCCCCTTCTTCATAGATTCCGCGTTTCCATATCTCCATACTAAATGGTGCCTTCCCCTTCTTCTCTTGGGAACATTTTTATTTTTTTCCGGTTAGGGAGGCTTAAACTAGCATCTAATCTAATCTCACATTTGTGAACTACGATCACACTGCTCAAGGTCTTGCTCCTTCATTATTTTTTTGTACAAATGGAATTATAACTTGTTAAATAGTTTGTTTTTATTTCATGATTTAATTTTATTTCACTTATTTCGATATACAGTTTGATTTTCCTTTTTATTATATCGAAAGTAAGAAGTTACGCACTAGCTATTGATGTATCTAATTGTTGTAATTTTTCTCGCTGAAATTTTCTGTTTATTGGCAATGTGGCGTAAATTTTAAAAAACTGTTTTCAAATTTTCATTTGTTACAGTAAAAACGTAATTATTACATTTTGTGCTTAAGAGCTTCGCTTGTGGAAGTTTTTATCACGAAATTGTTTTACGTGTGCAGAATTCGATCAGACACAACCTATCTCTGCACAACCGCTTCATGCGCATCCAAAACGAGGGGACGGGCAAGTCTTCATGGTGGGTACTCAATCCTGAAGCTAAGCCTGGCAAGAGCACCCGCCGAAGAGCCAATACCCTCGAGGGAGGAGCGCGCTGTGACAAAAAGCGAGGTCGCAGCAAGAAGAAAATTGATGTGAGTACTTCTACGTGCGTAGCTTGCTCACTGCTTTTTGTCGGAATAATTTCTTTTGATTTGCTAGATGTTTACTTGAAAAGTTGTTTATTAGCTTCGCTGTTGAAATGTTTGCAAATGCTCGCGGTTGGTACTCGAAAGGGCACGACTTTTTTTTTAAGTTCAAGTTTTTCGTTAAAGTATTATTTCAGTGCTTCAAATCTTCCTTCGATTTTTATTCGAGTCATTTGTTCGGAATGAAGTTTGTATGCAGGGCTTTATTTTTTACCGGCCACATTTTTTTTGCTTGCAGATGTGTTCTTTTTTCTGCTTTGCTCTGCCAATGAAAGATCTTTTCGTTTATCTACAGTCTTTTAGTTTGAATGTTAATAATGTCCATTAACTTGTTACTTGTAAAATTGATTTTTAGTTGCTCGAATTTTTATCACACTTTTTTTGCTTTTTCTCGTTCTTAGCATTTCTTTTTATCCAATGTTGGGATCTCTTCTTCAGGAAAACCTTCGATCCAGCCATGAGTGTGAGAGTCAGCCAAACCTCTCTCTTGCACAGAACCCTTTCACCATCCCTCTTCAACTTCCATCCATGAATTCGTATCAGTCCAAGTCTCATTACCGTCTCGATCCCCCTGATATAATGACTTTGCAGTCTTTTTCATCGCATTTCTCTGCCTCAAGTCTAGATCACTCTCGCCTCGTAACATCCCCTTACTCGACCTTTAACCAAGACAATACTCGCCTCGTACCCTCACCATACTCTGGGTTTCCTTTCTTTCCTACTGAGTATCAACCGCGGGTGTCCTCAACCGCGTCGTCGTGTAGCAGACTCTCCCCCATACCCAGTCACGAGTCTGAGGGTGATCAGCAGGTGGGTGTGAGGGAAGGCAACCTCAAGCCGAGGACTTCAGTCCTTCGAGTTTTCCCTACTAATTTGTTTTGCTTCATTACAGTATTTGAAAAATAATGCTTGCTTAAGGGCTACCTTGGTGTACGCACAGGGCATTGTTATTACCTTTGCAGCTAGAGTCGAACTCTGACACAGAGAGAGGACAATGGATCTCTTATTTTCGTAAAATATGTAACAGTGGCTGAATTTTATGATGCATTGTTAATAATTTTTGGGTGCATGAGGAAATTGAAAATTATTTTAT
The DNA here is from genome assembly GCA_014220935.1 of Platorchestia sp. MABIK. NCBI lineage: Eukaryota > Metazoa > Arthropoda > Malacostraca > Amphipoda > Talitridae > Platorchestia > Platorchestia sp. MABIK. Next base: position 228,155 of record JACJUY010000316.1, read on the forward strand.
CCTTGATCATAACTGTTTAGTTCTGAATTTTTGATAAATTGTACCTAATTAATTAAAGCTGTCTAAATGAGTGCAATATGCAAACAAATCTATGAAATGATTGAATAATAAATTAGAAGTAAATCAGCCATGCCTTCCCTCGCTCACCCCAAACGAGGAAATCATTCATATTTTTCATACCACTCAACTAAGTGTGAACACACCCGCTCTTGGTGTTTGAGCAAAATCTTTTGAGGCTTTCATGGAAGCTTAAGTACATACTTATACGATTTCATGACTCTAAATCCATCCCAGGCGCTGTTGAAACGAGCAAAAAAAAATGAGCTGCAGTTGAAGCTCTGTGCACTTGCACAAGCACGTGTAAAATCTTGTGCTTAAACGAACATTGACACTCAATATAAAATAGTAATTTGTCAATGTGTCTTCGGAACATATTTTTTTTACAGTGTGAATTAAGCTCATTATTTAAAGCTTTATTGATAATAACTTCTTCATGACCACATACCATTATTTTAAATCATAAACTGTTCATCAAACCTATTATATTGTTTTACATTGCACAAACAAATGATGAATTTTTTAAATAGTTCTTTAGACCTATCATTTAAAACACAAGAAGAATTACGTGCATGGATTTCTACAGCGTTCTCTTCTTTTTCAAAATTTGTTGGTATATGGTTCTAATGAAGCATGCAAATTTGAGTTATTAGCACGTTTTCCGTTGGGAATGTTCGCATGTCTACAAATACTTCAATGACATA
>JACJUY010000316.1:229185-253190 GCA_014220935.1 Platorchestia sp. MABIK
TTAATTTCTCCATTTCGATTGAGATGTATCTAAGCAATTTGTGTTCAATTTGTTCTTATTTCTCTACTGAAATGAATACGCAGTCTCTGGTCTGTAATATTATACAACGTGTAACATGTTGCGTACCATCATATTCCGACAGGGTCAACTTCCCATTTCTCCAGCCTTGGCGAGCTGGAACGCTCACCACCCGGACTACTGGTCACAGGCCCAGCAGCAGGCAAGCCAGCAAGCGCAGGCCATGCCTGGACAGCACCACCCACACCTCCTCGGCCAGGAGCGTTTTCCTGACCACATTGTTGAGAACATCGGCAACAACTTGGGCAACTCTTTGAACCTCAGCAGCAACGATTCTTGGCCTCGCCTGCACCAAGCCTCTGCCATGGCTGCTGCAGCCGCCGCTGTTGCTGATAGCCACGGCAACGCCATGACTCCTACCGACTGCCTCAAGGGAAACGGTAGCCCTCAGATCCCACCTGTACAGATATCTCCAAATGTGCATTATCATCAACACCATCACCTTCACAACCATCTCAGGGTAAATGGCTTAATGCAGCAGCAGCATGTACAAAATCATCATCATCACCACCAACACCCGCAAGCTATGCAGGTACGTATTTCACTTCAATGCAAAAAAATCTATCTGAATAAAAACTTCGTGTGTGTGTTTGTAGCTGTTGAGAAGACGAAAAATGTGTGTTTTACATGAGATATAAGTTAAAATAGAAGTAGTATGATAGCTACTGAAATTGATAAGCGGATCTTTTTTTTTTTTTTACTTTCAGAGCTATCAACATATGTACGACGAGTCCTCCCAGCGCTTTGTAACTGGGCTTCACCCTCAAGGAACTGGAGCGTCGGGCTGGAACTCGCTACCGAGCAACCACCACTCAAGTACAGGCCACCCAAACCACCACATCTTAAATAACAATTTATCTCATAACGGGCACGGTTTACCGCCCCATCCTCAGCAGCATCAACCTGTCTCGATGAGAGTAGGCTATCCCCATCAGACGTCTTCGCATGAGTCACATTCCCAACAGAATCCGTACCAAATGAGCAGCATGCAGGTTAGTAAAAAGGGTCAGGTGTTTCATAAATTTTCATGTGAAAGCGAAGAAACTGACTGAAAAATTGGAAGTCGTTCTTTGGGGTGGTGGAACTTTGTCTTCAACAATTATTTCTTTTCGGTTCTGTGATTTCCTAAAACAGTCTTTAGTCGCCTTACCACCGATTTTAATCAAAATTTCTGAAAGAATGATTGAATCTAACATAGTAGAATGCCTCTCATTTGATTTTTTGTCCTGTTATCAAATTATTCTTCTTTGCGCAGGCCATGTCTCCCGCACATAGCAGTCATAGCATGTCTCCCACACAGCCTCTGGGTCACACTCCTGAAGCAGATCTTCGAACTAACCCTTTCCCCACGCCGCCGAATTCTCTCCCTCAACACCATCATTCGCCTTCTAACTGCGCGACACCGCACAGTGGGCAGCAACAACAGCAACAGACCAACTTACACGGCGACTACCAGATGAGCGCCCCAAATACATCCACAGCACCTACCTCACAGTCAGTCGTTGCTCTGAGCTCAGACAGCGTTGCTCTTCCTAGTACGAGCAATTCAAGTAACCCAACCATGTTGCGGTCAGCTCTCACAGTCGGCATCGACAAACGCCAGCTCCTACATCACCACCACCACCTTCACCAGCACCAACACCATCACCAAGGTGCATCTCCGCAGATTCCAATGACCCACATGAACTCCCACGGCCGGCACACTGGCGGCGTAATCGAGGAGTTGTCCGCTGACTGTGATGACATCGACGTCAACGTCATGCCCATCGTCTCGCAAGAATTCCCTTCGGAGCTGTGCGAGGTAAATTTATAAAAATTTCAGTAAATAATAGTGAGCGAAGCGACGCGATGAAATTGTGAGCCTTATTATACCTCATGCTTTTGAGACATTGTTTTCCACAAATAAAATACTCGGCAAATCTGCTGAGCTTTAAGCCTAACGTGGTCTGAGAGCAAAGTTTTCGATAGAAACGTTATAAAAAACATTCATAAATACGGAAGCAATATTAGTGCAGAGCAGCAACTTTCCACTTGGGACTACTGCTAGATTTAAGATTCCAACACCAGTTGGTTGATGATTTAATTCCTTACAGATTAACGATCCAAATGGCAGAACTGATTTTGGAACGGTGCTTGATCAAAGTCTCAATTGAAATCTTTTTAAATTAAAAGCGCTAAAGATTTTCTCACTTTTGCCTGAAAATATATTCATTGTGAACAATGCACGTTTAAATTTTGTACTACTCATTAAAATACAGCCGTTTTTGCGAGTAGAATGAAATTATAAGTATTCCTATTATATGTACTTGGTATTTTACCATCGAAGACTGTGATGATCGGTGGATCAGAACACTTTGAGTCTGTCACCTTTTCTATTTATGATGTGATTTTCACTTCTGTTTAGCAAAGTAGGAGAACAGATAGTGATCAAGACTTAAGGATTTTAGAGTCCCTTTCATTTTTACTCACAAACCTAACTTCAAATTAACTATTACCCTGACATAATAACGTAATTCAACATCTGTGTGCGTCTAGAAGTGTGTGACCGTGAGCGTGATCGAATGCATGCATTTAGTTTGATCATGAATCTGAGGAAAGAAAGGCTTTTGGCTTTTAGAGGCTCGTGTACTGAATATAAGTTTTACGTTTGATCGTTCTCGTAATTTTGGGCTGACGGTAAAATTTAACTTTTTCCCAACAATTGCCATGAAAATTTCCATTTGAGTTGGTGTTTTTTTTTTAATTCTAAGCCAAAAGGTGACCTGAAAATTGTTGTAAGATTTTAATAATGAAACCACTGTCGTATGTTTACGTTTGTCACACTAATACAAAGAGAGAGAGATCTTATCTTTTAAGACGATAATGATTGGGCAATCAAATTTTAAGATTTGATGTCAGTACTATTCTGAATACTGTTTTCACTTTTCAATCCGTGCATGTTCCCTAACATTTCTGGCATTACACGTTTCAAATCCAATCCATAAGTTTGGTGTGCTTATATGATATGAAGGTTTTTATCATCTGAGTACTTATATACACATCAAAGTATTGTTGACCTTTTTCCAACATGAAAGCTTTTATAATTTAAATACCCGTCTATACTGTTACTGCATGCAGAATTTTTTGTTCAGGTGGTGAAAAGATACGAGCTGGATCCCGACATAAACCTCCCCGAGCATTCGCAGTCCCAGCTGTACTCGCCCATGTCTTGCCATCAGTCGAACGAAGCGTCCAACAGCCCCACTGCCACTTCAGCCATGGACTCTGGCAACTCGAGACTCCTTGACCCAGCTAGTCACCGCCTGCCATGGCCAGGCCAAGGTCATGTGTGTCATCAGTGACAAAGTGCCACTTTGGAGGACCAGGCACCCGATGCTGCTACTTCAGTCACAGCGATCGTATCGACTGGACTCCATGAGCAACAAAGTCTCACTTATACACATCACACCAACACATTCATGCCACATCAGCATATTTCACCGGCGTATCATTTTCATTCTATGTACCATGAAAGAGCTGCCTTCCAGCAAGCTCAGCATGCATATCATCGTCACCAAGCGTTTTACCAGCAAAGTCATCCATTCCTGCCTCACCAATGCGCTTTTCCAAGCCGACAACAGTATGTATCATACTATCACCACCATACCAAAATGCATCAAAAAAGTGGACTTGAGCATCCGTATTACGTTAATATGCACAGAAATTCATCTGACGTATATGGAAATTACCCTGGTCATTACACACGTCAGTCTGCACCAGAAGCATGCCGCCCCAACATTCACATCAAGTCTGAAAACGAAGATAAACCTAGTTGTGACACAGCGTCTGGCAGAGGTTGCACGAGTAAATATGAAAATGGAGTTGCAATCTCGGCTGGCCATGCTTTCTCTATCAAAAAAGAATGCATGGGAGAAAGTGAAGTAGATGTTGAGACTACGTTAAATATAGATCATAATTTAGCTATTCAAACCAACATTAAATGCGTTCTGGAAGAGGAAGAAGAGGCAGAAGAAAAGGACGAATGTACTAAAAGAGAGGAAGTAATACGAAGGTCTGTGTGCGAAGTGAGAGACGAGAGTTTGCCGCTGAAATTTAGGAGCGCGGACTGTAGATACTCTCTGAATCCTTCTCATAAAGAAGCCCACACCAGCGCATCCGATCGCATCGAGTTGGAAACCAGAAGACATGAGGATTCCTTCGTCGGGAACGAACGAAATGAACATAATGAAAGCAAGACGAAAGATCTGTTGAGTGTTGGTTAGAGTACTATGATACATATCTAATTATTTGTCCGTATGGAAATTTTATGATTGTTTCGTTATGAACGAAATCCAAGTTGTTGAGCCTACGGTTTTTTAAATGAGGTGTAAGGTTGCAAGCAGTTCCCCGAGGGAAATGATAAAATACTGAGTGATGTGTTTCTATGATACGAACATATGAATTTCTTTGTATTTGTATCTCTCAGTTCAGCTCTCATGTGCAGTGATATAGAAGCAGTTTGAAAAAAATCTCTTAAAAGCCTTTGAGAGGCTTTATTTGATTACTATATTGAGCTGTATGATTACTGAGTGAAATACTTACTCAATGAAGATTGTTATTGTAACCAAACTGATGCGTTTTCTACCATAACACAAGAGGAGACAACTGTTCCTGTTAAGCAAACATGGAGGCTATTATGGGATTATGTGCTGTATTTAGTAAACTGTTTTATAGTTTTAAAGCTGTTCACATCAAATTTGCATTGTGTATCCATTTTTTTTAATGCAGTTCATTCTCAATTTCATTTAGTGTAAAACAATACGACGTCCGAATTCAAGTCTAGTCGTCAATGTTCTGACGCAAAACAAATTTTAGCCCCTTTTTTCGTTTGATAAAATTTAAAAATTAGCCTGCATTTTCGACCAATATGAGCTACTACATTTTGATGTACACAGTACAAGAAGCGAGTGTATAAGCGGGCCGAGGCCATTGAAAGCACCAAATTATAAGACAATTTCTTAATCTTGCATTTTTCATTACTGAATTTAGAACTTTAAAATAATTTTGAACCCATTTTATCAACAAGTCATTTTTTATTTCAAGTACTTGCCCACTGTTGCGATAGTGCAAACTGAACATTTTAAATATGGCATTAATGCATGTATTCTCTGTTTGTACTTGAAGAGATTTCTTTTTCGTCACTCTCAAGCATGTCCCCAATCATGCGCAAACGCTAGTTGTGCTGTTATAAGATAGTTAGCTGTCGCAAAAAAACTTTCGGCTTTTGCAGTTTGAATTTTAATCTCATTTTGTTTCTTAGCTCACGGACCTAACGAAGAAATTATGACGACTTCTACTAATTTTCTTGTGCTCAAAGGCTAATACTTCTCCCTCATCCAACTCTGAAAACGAATTATATTAAATCTGTGTTTGAATTCAGAGACGTTTGATGATCAATATCTATATTTCATGAATTGTCTTCATATCGAGGCAATTTTGATTTTCTCTTCCTGCGTTCCAACATGGAATCATCCCTAAATTTAACAGTGTTCGTCTCGTTACTCCTGAATTGGGCTCATGCTTCAGCATTGAAAACACCAATCCCATAACTAAACACTTTGATTGAAGAACGCCTACTAAATCAGAGAGTGGAGAAGTAGCTTCATGTCTCATTCTGTAGTAATAATTGCTGAAATCCTCGCACTATGTTTTCGTGAATTGACAAAATAACAGGACAGTTGTTCTTGAATTGGAGCTTACATCTTATTTCCTCTCATTTCTTATGTATTCTACAAAATTACTTTATTTAAAAGATCTGCTTCTACATAGGAGAAAATACCTGTCTCAAATATGTAGAGATTGTTGCGAAACCAGGGTCATTACATCTTCGGCATTTTGTCCAATTTAGGAGTCATGTTCATGAGCTTATCGAAAGCTTTTTGTTTAGAAGCTAAACGTACTTTATAGATAAAAATCTCAATGTAGTGAACCTTGATTCAAGAAACCCTGTCCTAAATTATTTGTTGAATGGAAAATTATGATGTTGCAATTTCATAGCTGTTACGTAACAGGATACGAATATGATCCAATTTACCACACTGAAATTGTTCTCAGAAGCCTTCGTCGCTCGGCATTTACCGTGTTATATAACTCCAGCATTGTTTCTTTTGATGCTGTCTGTTTGTTGGTCTTGCGAGACTAAGTACGAGTTATTGCTCACAACGTAGCTAGTGAGCATCTTCAGATCGCGGCGCTGACTGAACAGCCGGCGCTACACGACTGAACAGCCGTCCTAAGCAAGGGACGTTCTCACCACTCTAATTGTAGCCTGTGTTGATGTTTGTAAATTACTTAAATGTTTGATGCTGTGTATGAGATTATCGATGATAAGGCTGTAGCGCGTACTCACATAGAATAGACAAGTCTATCATGTTTTGTACAAATTTGTTTAAACAGTTTTCACTTTAGATATGTGGACTGGGCAGGAGAGCGAAAGCATTGAGCTGGAGACAAAACGTCTTTTTGTATTATAGACCGTGTACAATGTATATAAATGCTGAGCTCAAGTTTACACATGGTGTAAAAGGTTTCCTTGAAATCTGAGTTGATGCGCGGATGAGATTTATCGCTGCGTATTTTATTCTGGGATAATTCATGAGAATTTCAAAAGCTTAATAAACGTATGTTATTGCATTGACTCAGCAAAACCAGAATTGGAAGGCTTTTCACATGTTAACAAAATGTTGTACAAATAAATTGAATTTGAATTTCAAAGTTTGTTCAGTCAATTGTGCATTACTGGAGAACTATGTCAAACTCTTGTAAGGTAACAAAGTTTCTCTCATATTTTGAAAGAAAAAAGAAAATTGAGGGGCATTAATTAGTGTACGTAAAAATTAACTTTCAGAGCATCACCGAAAAGTGTTACTAACCTCTTTCTAGACCCCTGAAAAGTTTACCATGTAATTAGAATGTGATCTTTAACGGCGACCGTCATCATTGTCACGAATTCATTTTACAGCGTGCGCTATTTCTTGTGGGCTGTGGTATCTGTAATAAGAGAATTTGTAAATTACAATGGGCCTAAAATTCTCCCTCCGCTGCCTAGAGCAACGAAGTGGTAGACCCCTCATAACATCTGTGATTTGTTCCTCGGTAGCTTCCGTTTAATCGTGTGAGAAGTGTGTGAGATCAGACGGATAGCAGGGGCTGGAGCAAGACAACGGCAATATTGTTCATCTGCTATGATACAATCTGTTGAGTTTCTCCAAATGCATTTTCTACAAGGTTCACTGTTACCTCTCAATATCAAAAATTTACCTTAAGTGTCAAAGTAAAACGTGTTTATTCTTACTAACGAGGTGTGCTCGAAACCTTTAAAAATAATATTTGGAGAGAAACTTATTTTTCCATGTTATTGAATTTTTTATTTGAATGCATCTACACACCGTGCTCTGTCGACTGTTTTTCCTCGTGATCTTAAAATAACTAGTGATTTATTGGAAGCTTGAATTAATCCTCCGCTGAATTCCAATCATTCATGGCTTTAAAAGATGTTCGCGGAAAATTACACTTCTTCTAAGATGAAAAATCCTAATAACCTAAAAATGTTTCCTTGATGTGGGAATTAACACTTTACTGTAGCGTGAGTTCGTTGAATTATATCAATATGTTACTCGTTCTTGTCTCCATAACCGATTCATATACCTTCATAATTACTTTCATTACCAAACCTAATGTGTTAACATACTGAGTTAATTTGAAAAATTGCTTGTATTTAAATGCTAATGAATGACGGCGCAACTTATCGCAAGGGCCTCACTACTCCTAATTAGGTACAAGCCACAACCTGATGACGCAAGGAAAACGCAAAGCTTTGGTAGACGTGAGATATCCGATATCGATTAATTGCCGTCATAAGTTAAGCTTGCAAATCTATCATTAAAAATGACGATATTACTTTGTTTTAATGCGTAGTGCTCAGACAGTGCCGGTCAAATAATTCTAGAAATCTCAGTGAGTTTTTTTTTTCGTTCCTTATTTAATGTTTTCAAAGCTTTATGTACAAGTCCCCTCAGGGGGATACAACTATTGTATCTATAGGGATTAGCACTCCCAAGGGAGAAAATGTGTGGGGCTCGAGCTGAGAGTTATGTAGGCCTTCTTTTTGTTGAAATAAAAAAATTTTGCCATGTTAACGACCACCTTTTCCGGTTCACTGCTGTCCTGTTTTTCAGCTTTTACTTTCTTTTTCAACTTGTATCTAATTTTAAGAACTTCTTTCTCAACTTACTGTTTCCATGCCCCTTCTGCATAGATTCCGCATTCCCTTAGCTCCATACTAAATGGTCCATTCCTCCTTCCTCTCTTCGATACGCTCTTTTTTAGCGGTTAGGGAGGTTTAAACTAACATATAATCTTATCTAATAATCTTTTATTTACAATTAGTTTTCAGAATAATTCAAACGCAGCATGTTATAGCTTTCCTTCGTGTATATATATATATACATACACACACGAGTACACAGTTCTTGAAGAGGTGAATGGACTACACCAATCTGAGGGGAAACGAGTTGAAGTTCCATTACGAATTTTATGGTAGGAACCTCTTCGTAACCTCTTTCTTGTGACGCTAACTTTGAAACATAACTATTTGTCATCGCTTCCATGTGAGCGAGTTATTTTTATGGTTGCTCTCATTTTATTGCTAGACAAAGTTCATTTTTACGAGTACCGTTTTTCTCGTCTGATTTGCAAATAATTTATTCGAAAATTTGAAATGTTTCAATCCTGTGTTTCAATGTGTATTCCAACACAGCGCAAACGAGGGTATTTATTTGCGAAATTAATATTGTTCGAGTTTTGTGCAATGCTGTTTATTGTCTCAAACTAAACGGGACCTTTGCTACGATGGCTCATTGTAATTATGTTACTGACGACTAGCTCAACATTAATAGTTTGGCGATTGTGTACACAATTTTATCATCTCTTGTTTTGCCTTTCTTTTCTTTGAGCGGAGGAAAGGTTTGTCCTTCGATATTTGTCGAGTTTTGACTCTACTTTGGAGTAGTTGCAAACTGTATTTTGAACTTTTTCGTGGGAAGAGGGGTAGTGTATTGATGCATCTACAAGATGCTGTTGTATTTTTAATTAGGTAGTTTAGATTCGTTTCGTCTTTATTTATTTCACCCCATCGTTTAAATAGAATTTATCGTGTAATCTATCTTTCACTTCGGTATTTTTGTACCAAGCCCTTGCAAATTAGTTGGACCAGTTTTAGAGATTGAGACCAACATAGCGCGGCTACAAATACATGTCTTCATTGGCCACCAAAAATTTTACCTCTGTTCTTAAAATTTGATCATTGAAGATAATGAAAAGGCTCAATTTCAATGAAGGGCATGATGTGTTGCACTGTGGGAATAAATATGTTGAATGATTGGCTTGAAAAATTTGTTGTACTGTCAATGTGAAATGAATGAACATGGAAACTTTTCGATGGAAAATAATCCAAAGATAATTGATGCAATTTTTTAAATAAAGTCACCCTCTGGTGTAGTACTGTGAGTCAACGTAAGGATATGTAGAGCAAACTTTCGACAATCAACTTTAAATAAATTTGAAATATCTTCTTCAACGCAAAACTTTCATATATTGGTTCCGACTTATTTTTTACCTTCAGCAATGATAAATAGTTCATGAACGATAACAACACCAAAAGGGGTTTTTCTTGTTCGCTATCACAAATGTCCAATTCACGTTAGGTATTTTTTTAGTTCTAGCCTCTCCCCGTACTGAACATTTCAAGTTGTATATTTTGTTTCCTCTGTATAATCATTAAATAATTCAACGCATTTGAAAAACTACAGTTCTGTTCCTTCATAAGCACCGCATACGTTAAATGAACTGCAAGAATAACCGTATGCCTACGAGCGAATTGCGAAGTTGGAAAAATATAAATAAGAGCTAATCTGCCTCATGAAAGTGGCAGAAATATTAAGTACTGTTAGGGAAGAAATGAAAGAGATCTGGTATTCTATTGCAAGTTGTTTGAATGATTTTCGGACAGAGAATACTTTCGAACACACCTCGTTTGTGAGTGGAAAAATTTATTTGTAGCTTCTCATCACATGTGTGATGCTTTGGTTACGAAAAAATGAACTAACAGGTTCATGGGAAACAAAGTCCAAATTTGTATTCGATTCTTTTGCAAAAATTCATTTTTAACGCCAACAAAGGATAAACTTGAGCATAGAACTAGATGCCTTCAGCACCAATAAAAATATTAAAACGTTTTCGAAACCTGAGAGAAAAAAATTTATTTACCGGCTCAGAGACATCAGCTTGAGAAAATCGAGGCATGATGTATAAATGGAGTACTTTGCATTTAACTGCAAGCTACCGCTGCCTCCTGCCTTGTATAGAAAGTATCGATGTTCCCATGTACAGCTCAGAGCATTCCATTAACGGCCGTGTTTACTTTTATTAAGGATTTTTCCTTCAACTGATCGTATTGGAGGAATCTGTTAGGCAAACTTTCTCTCGTGTGATTGTCTCTTTTATTAACTTAGGACTTTGTTGACCAATTCTAAGTTACAAAATAAAGTATGTTTTTGTACGTGGTCTTACTTTTCCTCGTATGATATAAGCTTCCAGTTTTGTGTGAAAATAAAAAACAATTTAAACGTGAGTTCGAAAGAATAAATATGAAAACATCACATTTCGCCGTCCGAAAATTCGACTACCACAATTATGAATGTATTTTTTAGAATAAGAAGCGCCTAGTGAATACATGGTAAAACATTATTTTAGAAAAATTCATGTATTTCATGTTCATGAGAAATGCTAACAGCAAGTGAACAACATACTTCACGTAAGATTTAACATTAAAATAAATGGAAGAATTAAAGCAGTATTTCCAACACAATTGGTTGATTGATTATATGTTAACTATAGCATCCCATACTATAACAAAGATGTTCAAAGAGAGGAAGGATGAAGGCACCATTAGTATGGAGTTAAGGAAACGCGGAATCTATGTACAAAATGTTTTTGCGAAGGGTCCCGCGCGTATAGAAACAATAAGTTAAGAAGGAAGGTTATGAAACAAGGTAAAAGTTAAAGGAGAATGTCAGAGGTGCTGAAAAACAGGACAGCAGTGAACTGAAAAAAGATGGTCTTTACAAAATCGAAAAACCTTTATTTTAACAAAAAGAACGCTTATCTAACTTTCAGCTCAGGACCCCACATTTTGCCCCTGCGAGCGCTAATTCATATGCACACAATAGTTTCATCCCTCTGAGAAAAGTATTTCCAACATTGAAAACATACAATTATCAGTTGTTAAAAATTGATGAAACCAAAACGCTATTCTTCTAGATGACTGAAATGATGAAAACTCAAAAGAAAAATATTTAATAGTTAAAAACATGGGACGGAGGTCCCGTTAAATGAGCGAAAGGTTAGTAATCTCGCGCGTAATATTCATCCATGGTAAAACTCAATTCTTATCTAATCCACGAGGTATTCATTTGATAGGTAGTATTTAAATTTATTGAGCAATGAGCGTCCTTAGTCAAGTTGTGTGCACAATGCGGAAACACAAAACTAGCAAAAAACTCCTGATCGTTACTAAGTGAAGCCGTTCTCCGAAGATACAGAGTCGTTAAGTATTGCTCTTTTTGATATTGCGCTATTTTAGATGAAGATGTAACGAAGGTCTATATTACGCTCAATGATTTAATGAAAGTGAAAATTTAATTAACGTACAGTTTTAATTCCAAAGATACAAATTAGGGAAATTTAAAGGATTTTTGCGTACGATCTGCGCGAGATAGAAAAAAAGACGGCTGAACTATAATAAAGCCCATAACAGCCTCCTGTAATGAAAGTTGCACATGTGACAAAAACTCACCAAAAACAGTTCTGTAGGAAAGCCACGATGTAAAGTATGCTGACAGATACAAAACGAAAAAAGCCGATGGGCCTATGCATCACGCCTAAGGCCGGCAAATACAAGCCCTCCTTAAAGCTGCGTAAGAGAACCCTCGAACTCTTCAATCCATCCGTACTATTTTATTAATCTCGCTACCTGAATACTTCTAGAACTTATAGCATGAAACAAATATGGTATAAATTTACTTTTATGGTGGAAGGAGAGGAAGAATTAAGTCAGCTGTAAATTTTTTAAAGGAAAATATAAGGCATTCTGTTTTTTCGAATAGTAAATTAAATCTTCGTTTCAATTACCGTAGAGTTTACCATAAACTTTACAATGAATTCGCCTTAATCTTAACACAGAACTTCTGAATCGATGTCTATGACCACAGAATCTGTCATCTCTTGGGTTCTATTCACACCCCTGCATTTCCGTTCATTATTTCGCCGTCGTTCCTTCTTCTCACTCCCGCCAGACCCCCCTCCCTCCCATGCTGCCCCCCCGCTGCCGGTGTTTACGATCAGTTCAGAGATAGATGATCAACGCCATAGAATAATAGAGAGCTACCGCTGTCCCTCGGCAGCACCGTGCAACTTCCCCGGCAGGAAAACGACCGTACTTAGCCGTCATTGAATTCCCCCCAAAAATTAGGATATAGTTTCTTGCTCGAAGTGCAAGGTCTTAAATGGATGAAAGGCACGTGATCATAGTGATGCAACTGGCTGACGCCCTCGATAATTTTAAATAGAAAGCAGATTATAAAAAATGGTGCATAACTAGCGAACAGTGCATTTGGAGAAGTATTCGAAGGAACTAAAGGGAGCGAAAAGTTCTAAATGGTGCGGTAAAGGAACTCACCCTCCAGTTCAGCTTTCCGTGTGTGAGTTTCATTCAATGTACCTCGAGATTGTCCTTACTCATTTGTCTTTCTTTCATCATGGAGACTATTTTCAGTTATTTTTTTCTTGACATTGATCATGAAATTGTTCTAAGTTACTACTTTTCGCACTTAAAATATTCCCGAACCTCTATCTTTCGCAATGATACACTTGTCTCACTGATACTCGCTACCACAACATGGAAGACGAGAGGTCTCTACTTTCAGCTGTGTTGGTCAGCCAGGCGGAGTGTTTTCATTTTGATTATAGGTTTATCGCTCAATTCACAATTCTAAGGGTGAATTCATAAATGCCAAAAAATATTATCACTACCCCCATAATAATTTCGTCAATTTATACACATATTCATTTATCTCCTGTCCGTAACGTTCCCAATAATTCTTACCTATTAGAATGGTATCATACAAACCATTTAAATGATATAATAACCAGACATCCACTCACTTTTGTTTACATGTCAAAAAATATATTGCTGAAATGAAAACTGAATCTATTGTTCAAGAAAATGTAACCTATTGCGAGGAAAAGGATTATACAAAGTTTTTTCTCAAAATTTTTTTGGCTAATAACAAATAATAATACAGTTATTGCTTGCTTGGTTGGTTCCTTCCTCTGTCACGATCTTAAGGATGCTTAATGACCGTATCTGTGACATGAGTTTCACCAGTGTACAAGTACAAGAATATTTTGACTGCGGGTACTATTAGAATGGATATGTTTGTTTGTCATCCACATCTGAAAGACTTAATAATGAAAATATCAAATCCCCTAGCTTTTAATGAGATACGTATAGCATTACCAAAACGCATTACTGGGGTAGATTTTCGGTAAGAGATAATTAACCAGTAAATAAATAATTTTCCCTGTGTAAGCTCATTCCGAGAGAACTAATTAATCTCAAACACCCAAATTTCAATGTTGCATTTGGAAGTGAGCTGAGAAATAATTAAGCAATACAGTGCACTGCATTTCCCACCTTTAGTGTGCACTTACTCTCGTGTAAAAAAAGTAATAAATAATTCAAAGGACATGGAAGGCCACATCTTATGGAGGAAACAGAACCGAAAATATTATGTACAAGGTACCAAAAAGTTTAACTTCAATCCATATTGTCAAAATTTGACCTATACTCTTTCTCTCGTAGGGTATCGTGAATTGATGCAAGCTAAAGTTACGGATGACGGACGATGCAATAAAATACTCTTCGAGGATGTGCCAGCAGTCGTAAAAGTGTGTTATTTCACGCAAAGTGAGCAGATTTAAAAGGGCTTCTTTCACTATCAAATTTCTTATTTTCGTTAAATTATTTTTAGTACGTTGCCTACTTTTACTGAACAATATGTGCAGTTTCTGGATATGGAAGTACATTAAATCGATCAAAAAACAGCAGAACGTGAACCGTCACCAGTGATGTGAATCAATACAATGTTGACGCTAGACAGTATTTACCAATCGACTAAACAAAATTTGAAAAATTAAATGAGAATTTAAGACACAGGACGAAAGTGATGCCAATTTTTGCAGAGGAGATTTGCGGTGTGAAGTGAGCGCGAGCTACGCGTCTTACCTGTATTGTGTTGCCCTCGGGACTCGGCCTCTACTTAGTGGCTTGTTTGGCGGTGCGCGCCTCTCGGTCGCAACTCGGAGCAGAGCTCCTCCATCACCTCATTAGAGTAATGGGCGCATTTAATGGCATGATTAATACGGGTCACGAGACGGCCCATGGCCTCACAGCTCAGCGCTTGAGCTTCAAGGATACCAGCTAAAGGACGTTTTGGAAGTAAAGAAGGCGAAATTGAATTGGAAGAATGATGGAAATTTTGAATTCGAAATCCAGAAAAATTTTCGAAATAATATAAAATTTTTCAATTAATTGACTGTATATCACGAACGAACAAAATATGTGTTGATAAAATAACGTCTCACACATATGTTGATGACAAATGTTGATGTCGTATCAGCCTAAATTCAGAATGGTACCTGAACAATTGTTGCAAAGTAAATATCAATGACATTTTAATGACACATCAGTCTTTAGTAGCCAACAACGGGGTGATTTAAATAGAAAATTTTAAACTCGAAGATGAAATAATCTAAGACGCTACTAGATAAGGCGTATCTGATTTTAAACATGAATTGCTGTACACAAGGTGTGGACCCCAGCTATATTCTCGCTCCAATTATTTGACTCGTTGGTCATTGCATAATTTGATATACCTTGGTCTTTATGCTTTTAATGTATTAAGTTATTCACTAAACAAAAAAATGTGGTATTGCTGTTCTAGAATTATCAGGAATATTAAGTTATACCCACATTTTTTCTTGAGTTCGATTGCAGAATTTCCAATACAAAAATTAGAGGAATGATATCACAATGTAAGTCCTTGCATAATGTAATATGCTCTTAATTGAAGCTTTAATGCATCTTGAAACACAATAACCATAAATGGAAAGTAACAAAAAATACAAAAACAGCGAATTAACTGTGTTTTTCTTTTTTTTAAGCTCATAATTGGTGAAATGTTTCAAAAGAATTTTACCGACGTAACATAATTTAAATAAAATTAATGAATTTCAGTCACAGTTTACCAGATAGTTCAGAGTTACATTCAATAAAACCTCAATCAGTAATAATTGCTTATTTCAATATCGGCGTTTTCAATAAATTGTTCATGGAATCGAAGAAACTGAAANCCAGCTAAAGGACGTTTTGGAAGTAAAGAAGGCGAAATTGAATTGGAAGAATGATGGAAATTTTGAAGTCGAAATCCAGAAAAATTTTCGGAATGATAATATAAAATTGTGTAAGTAATGGACTGTATATCACGAACGAACAAAATATGTGCTGATAAAAATGACGATTTGATGTCGTATCAGCCTATGTGGAAAATTCTTCCCACATGCTACTCGTATTGCCCTGTGATTTGTTGCCGCGGAGTTTGAGCTGAGCAGAGGTATGGTGGGCAGATGATTTTTTAGCATAAGGGAGATTCGGCATTTGACACTTTTACTGGAGCAGTAGCTGTCTGAGCAGCACCTGGAGGGCGCGAGTTATTACCACCTACTTAGCCACGTAGCCACGAGGTTATGTGCTACTTCTCCTTGCTTACTGTTCTATTTTTTTGTGTTTAAGTTTGTATGCGTGTGTTGTGAATTTCGTTATTATTATTTTTTGAATCTTATCTTGGTGTTCAGGCTTTTATGTATTAAATCTAACTTAATTAAATGGCTAATGGCCAGTAAGCTTCTTCGAAGGGAAAACGCAACCAATTAACTCGCTTCTTAGGAAGTTTATTAAACCTATTTGCTATTGGTAAACTCCTGAGATTTAGAGGAAACAGTAATGGTTTCTTCTTGAGTTCATCTAGCCTACGTTATTTAGCCTTAAGGGCTTATTTCATCTCCCTTCTATTAACTACCTACCTACTATTAACTACTTACCTGATTACGTATTTTCGCCTAAACACCGCTCTACCATTATTTTCATCTTTTTCCTTATCTATAACAACCTCTTAAAGTGGCTTACCGACCCACCGAGTGGAAATTAACTTGGGTGAGAGCTCACTATTTGTGATAATGAAATTAGTGTTCTGAAATAATCGATCTTTACTTCGCCGTAGCGGCGACCCAAGTTAATTAGTATTGTTTGTTTCCGCTCCCAGTAAATTCTGCTGCTGGTATAGTTGCCGCTACGCACCCTGGGAGGCTGCGGTCAGTCGTTTCACCTTTTAACGCTGCCTCGAGGATTCCGTCCAGACTCGTGTGCGATTCTGGAATTAGCTGATGCTACTGTGGGGTGCGTTCTAGCAACAAAATGTCTTATATTCGAGCACAAATTTGAGTTCCTAACTTTCTACGGTGTTTCTTCATTTTACTTAACGAATTATTTTGTTCTTCTAGGAAGCTGACCAAGCCAGTTCCTGCTGCTCCTTTTTAATCGCCTATACTGCTAACCTACAACTGCGGTTGCAGCAGTTCCTGCTGCTCTTTGTAATCGCCTGTACTGCTAACCTACACCCGCGGTTGCAGCAGTTCCTGCTGCTCTTTGTAATGGCGTCTGCCTACATGGCCACAACTGCGGCTGCAGCAGTTGCTGCTTAACGAGTGTATTTTAACCCAACGAGCACCCGTGTCAGCTATGCCATTTTTTTGAGTTAAAGCGAAAGCTATTTTAAAAGCGCTCTTCGCGCTGATCTTTAAAAAATCGTTATATTCGGATTTTACGGCTATTTTAAAATCGTTCAATAGAAGTGAATGAAACCTTTTTTATTCGGTTTTTAAATACTCCTGCAAGTGTGAATATCTTACACCTAAATTCAGAATGGTACCTAAGCAATTGTTGCGAAGTAAATATCAATGACATTTTAATGACACACCAGTCTTTACTAGCCTACAACGGGGTGATTTAAAAGAGAAATTTTAATCTCGAAGATGAAATAATCTAAGACGCTACTAGATAAGGCCTATCTGATATTAAACATGAATTGCTGTACACAAGCTGTGGACCATAGCTATATTCTCGCTCAAATTATTTGACTCGTTGGTCATTACATAATTTGATATACCTTGATCTTCATGCTTCTAAAATATTAAATTATTCACTAAACAAAAAAAATGTTTGAAAGCAGTTCTAGAACTATCAGTATTATAAAGTTATACTCTTAATTTTTCTTGAGTTCAATTGCTGAATTTCCAATACAAAAATTATAGGAATGATATTACAATGTAATTCCTTGCATATTGTAATATGCTCTTAATTGAAGCTTTAATGCATCTTGAAACACAATAACCATAAATGGAAAGTAACAAAAAATACAAAAACAGCGAATTAACTGTGTTTTTCTTTTTTTTAAGCACATAATTGGTGAAATGTTTCAAAAGAATTTTACCGACGTAACATAATTTAAATAAAATTAATGAATTTCAGTCACAGTTTACCAGATAGTTCAGAGTTACATTCAATAAAACCTCAATGAGTAATAATTGCTTATTTCAATATCGGCGTTTTCAATAAATTGTTCATGGAATCGAAGAAACTGAAANAAACTTTCGCACGAAGTTAGCGAGCAAGAAAGCGGTGCAAAACACACCATTCTTCTAAAAAGTTTTCCTGGGAGCATTAATAGAGCTCATTATTTAGGACTGGGTGTTCAACAGAAACCGTAAAATTTTAATTTTACGATCCTCACTTATGAATTATTTTGTTCATATTGTGGCTGCATTTATAATAAACATCACTGTTTCCATCATATTTTGGGTTCATCCCATTATAGGGTTCTATTACAATTAAACTATTCTTAGTGACAATAAAGGCTAAATTCAGATAAGACAAAAGTTATCCCTTACGGGGCTTACCAACTTCATATAGTTGGCGAGTAGAGCTGTGAAGACATAGGAATTGATTCACAACTTAAGCGAGAAGATGCTAGTAGAAGAAGGAGGAGAAGAAGAAGAAGAAGAAAAAGAAGAAACTAAATACGAGCTACAAGGACATTACGTTTGCCAGTCTTCCTTACAAGAAAGATAGAACAAGAACAACAAGCTTAGAAATTAGGTAAAGGAAGCCGACAACCTATTTTTGCAAAGAACATTTGATAATTTTGCGTTAAGTAGCAGAGATGTTATATTTCTGATGTGGGTAAATTCTCCGAGTAAAACATCAGGTGGAGCAAAATCACTTCAACTGTGTCGGGTCTCTACCGTCCGTAATTGAATGATACGAAGAAATAAGTACGTATCTCCCAAGATGTCTCGTCGTAGTGACTCGTTTACGATCTACGGGAAGTAAAACACTACCTTCGTCATTCTTAATGCATTACCCGCAAGAAATTCCGCAGAACCGCAGTGACTGGATATATGACACGCGCATAGCGCCAATGCCACACATCCGTGGAGTACCTGCGCAACTATACTCCTTTCCAGAGAGCAACTGAATTTGAAGCTCCTATGAGGATGAGCCCCGCTGAGCGTCCTTGCAGGATAACACCGTGGACGGACAAGACGATGGAGCGGTGCCGAGAGTGAGACTAGGCACCTCACGCGGGTGTTTTCTCGCCCTCGAGCTCATCAGAGGCCCATTAAAAGCTTTTGTGAAAACTCCATAACCTTTCGCGCGGCCCGACCAAAACACTGCTAAAAATGACTTACCTCAAATTGCTTGCAGGCTAGAAGTCCTCCAGCAGCACTTACTGAAGCCCATCGTCCCAAGCTAAATTTGGTCAATCAGTTCGTACAGGCGCGTCGCACCAAAAACAAGCAATGGGATAATTCGACTCGGGAATTTGCCTTCAGATGGGTGTCTATAGTGATCTAAAAAATCTATACACCAAGAATTTTGGACACCAATGTCAAATTTTGAAGAAATTAAGTCCACTTTCGAGTTTGCTGCCACTAATGTTTGTTTGTTAATAGCAACTCCACACCATCACGTTGCTTCAACCGTGAAGCGAGCAGTTCCTAAACGCATCCGTGTGATGAACGATTTTAGAGACGCCTATGGCCAATCTGAACGAGCTGTCGTCTCTGATCATGATCCCCAACCTCTGCTCAGACGCCCTATTCTAACATTTTTTAGCAAAAATCAAGCTGTTTATCAATGATGGCTTCACTGAGCAGGGACTCCGTGGCGGTACTCCGAACTGGCATTTTTAGATCCTTCTACAACCGATGCTGAATAGTTCCCATAATGACGTCCGTGAGGAGATGAATGGGTTTTTAGACTAACGGCTGTTACGATCAAATTTGATAGTACCTCTTGTTTAAAGATCTTAGTGCAGAAAGAAGCTTTTCATAGGTCACAGAACATGGCTCCACTGGTGGTACGGTTCAAGTCGTGAATAGCCTTCCTTGTCAGGCGTAGGCCTGCGGCCATATTTACCTTTTTCTATAACAACATGAGTACCCGAGTCTTCTCTTGCATTGTAATTTTGGTAAACTTATTCTGATAAACAAACGGTGAGTTATAAGGCGTCAGCTGCGTTGAGAAAAGTTTGAAAACATTGCGCCGTGGGACAATACTCTCTCACCGCGCCTAAAAATTTCGGTAAAACGTTGCAAATAAAGAAGCAGCAAGGTAGGCATGCTATAACGCACTGCGTTACCACTGGCTCCCCAAATTTTTCCGTGAGGAAAACAAATGTGATATTTGAACGCAAAATGGCGTGCTTCGTTTTTCATCGCGTCGGAAATGAAGGGACGGTTTTTGCGGCAGCTAGGCTCAGCGAATGCTGCTCAGGAATATCTTTCTCATTCAAAATGCAAACCATTTTTCTAAGAATGAAAAAATCGCTTCTATGTTGCCGTACAAATCACAAAAATTTTTTTATACTTTTCCTGCTTCTCAGTAAAGTATAATTATTGATTATTGAGAAGCATGGCAAAGTTGCTAAAATAGACCTCCTGCTTGAAAATCTGAAAAAAATTATGTACAAAATCTCAAATCGCATTCTAGATAAAGAAATAATCAATCGGTGAGAGAAGTCATGACACTCCTTCCGTAAAGAAGCTTCAAAAATAATTCATCGACATAAGCGCGCCTCATTTCAGTGGAATTTCTCAAGTAAGGTGTAAATTATTCAGCATTGCTGTCCAGCAGTGTTTGCGCGGAATAAATTGGTTGAACTAGTTGTTGATCATAAAAGAAAATACTTCTCAATGTTCTATACTGCGCGCTAATCGAGTATATCACAGACCCTAGTAATCAAAACTCATGGCCTTTGGCTACTGCCTTTTTTTAACAAATAAAATTAAATTTTGTGAATATTCACTCAAAAGTAGCAACATTCATTGCTGGTTTCCCAGAGGGAACTGGTTCTCCGGTTGGACCGTCAGCGGCAGTCAATGTGTTTGTTTATCCAAGCTTTTTACGTGCGCTTCCTTACTTATGTGTGAGACGGAAATATAAGAATAACAGAGGGTTTTAATTTCAATATTAAAGTTCTGTTTTATTTACATCGCAAAAATACAAACCAGAAGAGCACCTTCACCCGGACATCTCCATAACAATACAAAGGTAAAAATACTTACTAAGGAGTCCTACAGCATCTCTGATGAAAATTGCCTATCATTTTCAAAGAACCTAAAAAGCTAGTCTCTTTGCAAATTTCACTTTATTCAACAATGCAAACGATTTAGCCACTGAATTATTTCCCTTACTAGTTTGCAATAATTCACTTCCAGATTTCCAGAAAGGAGATGATATCCTTAAAGCTTGCAACTGGAAAATAATTTAAGAAGCCCACAAACTCCGAACGTTCACGGTGATTGTTGAACTAAGCAAGCGACGAAAGACAAAGATTATTTGATCAGCCAAGGTTTCCCTGGTGAAGTTATATGACCATCCTGCGCCTCCACTCGAACATTCACTGCATCGGCGGCAGCCTTGAGAGCTTATGTTGTGCAGACTGCATCGTGGACACTCTAGCCAGCCGATAGTTTGAATCAAACGCGAAAATTACGGGTAGCGTCAGAAGCGGACGGTACCCATTGAAAAAAGATTTTACACCGTAAAATACTCGCACATTTTACTACTTAAAGTAGAGTAGGATCACTCAAATAGACAGGAGACAGGTCTACCTGCTAAGGTGTAGTGAGCAACGACTTCTGTATAAGAATACCACACAGAGGAACCAGCACCACTTGGGTAAAGCAAGTACACATGGAATCTCCACCACAGAAGTTCAAAATGAAAAAAAGTGAAAATTTAAAAATCAATTTGCTAAAAAACGATGTCAAACGACTAAATTACTGTAGAGTTAGATGTCGATGAAACAGCAACGTTATTTATGACCACCACGTACGAAAATGATCAATTGCATAATACTTTCACTACACTGTAAGGTTGACTCCATTAATACACCACAGTTGATTTTGAGGCCAGTCGCTCAAAAGGTCTCTGAACAATGAAACTGGAGTGACTGTCTCCATAATTATTTGAGCGCAATTGCTCCTTACGAAGCGATTAAAATTGTACAATTACACATTTTCACACGTTCAGTAAACTATATTTCGGTGTTAAGATAGAATATGAGCACAATACGAGTGGAAGATAATATAGAGCTAGCCCACACTACCTCTATGAAAACAGAATTTGTACACCATTTCGAAATCATGCAAGAAATTTTGAACATTCCTAAGGTCATGATCAGAGTATCTTTGCGGCTTCAATACATAAAAAGTTTGAGGTAATTCCGCAAGAACTGCATTCATTATAAGATATGTGAACAAGATGAAAAGCTAGACAAGATTCGCCCTACAGCAATCAGATTAGCGGGGCCGCCGGCAGTTTTATTCGCCACGCTAACTATCGAAGCGAAAAAGAGAGTTTTAAGAAAATAATCGAGCGGAGCAAAAATGTGGACGCAATTTCAAAAAAGAGGGGAGCCGTGTGATGTAATTACGGGGAGTACGAGCAGCGCACCTGCATGGGCCAAGGAGCAAGGCAGCTTTAAGCCCTTCTCCAATATAATTAACATCAAAATAACTGTCAGAAAGCATTAATCGCACTTTTACGCAGCTCGTGCAGGAAATATTTTAGAGTTGCGTTTTTTACGATAGCTGTTAAAATTGTGCTCAGTCGACGCATCAGCTCATCGCATTTGAAATTACCAAAACACACATTCAACCCTCGAGTTTGGGTTAATCTACAGCATGTGAAAAATCAGCAACAAGGTTTAGTCTAGTCTACTCACCGCATTGATATACAATAGTCTAGCCAGTACCTAGAAGAGTTCAACACTCATAAAAAGGTCTCTGAATGTTGTCTCGATTGATTGTACTGAGCAAAGACTTTTACAGACACGAGAACTCCACAGCCACCAGAGTACTCCACAGCCACCAGAGAACTCCACCGCCACCAAAGAACTCCACAGCCACCAGAGAACTCCACAGCCACCAGAGAATCCTGCTACACGAAAAAAAACGCATGGTATAACTAATTATTAGGAATGTCTTTTCTGCTAAGCAGTTTAATTATGAAAGTAATAGCAAAGAAAAACTTTAAAATAATTTTAATGAAACGTTTCAAGCCTCAGCTCATCATCAGTGATACTCTTTGAAAATAAAAAATGCATGCATAGAATATAAATACGAAAAATTAACACAATTGTTTTTCAAGTATTCACAATTGGTGTCTAAATAAAACAATGACATAACGTAAAAAAATGAATCTAAATATCACAATTTCACAATCCAGCATTGTACACGCGAGTTAAAACGGGGGAAAAGTTTATAGGAGTACAACTAAAATGCGGAACGGTCAAAAGGACAATTAACCAGCTAAAATAAAATCTTATCAAAGAGGAAGAGGGGAATGAGTGAGAGAAAAAAAGAGAGGAAAAGAAAGAAAAACAAGGAAACAGAGAAGAGGAGGTAAGAAGAAGGAAAATAAAAACATTTCTTCCAGAGACCAGTAAAAATGGAATCGAATGCGAACATTGTTGCTCTACTTGGTCCCTGTAATTTTTTTTGATTGGCAATTTTGAATACTTGGAAAACAATTTTGTTAATTTTTCGTATTTTTATTTAACGCATGTATTTTTTATTTTCTCAGAGTATGACTGATAATGAGCTGAGGCTTGAAACGTTTCATTAAATTGATTTTAAGGTTCTTCTTTGCTATTACCTTCATAACTAATTATTAACTAAATGGCATTATTTTTCAATTTAATTTTTTTTGAGAGGGCATGAAATTCTTTAGTTTGCCATTTGTTACTGAATTTTGTTATCGAATTTAGAAGTCTCAAAGAATGAGACTTCTAAAGAATGAGACCCACATAGTTTGAAGCGTCTCTTCTTATTCAACAACCGAAAGCTAAATTGAGCTTACGCTGTAGATATGCTGCGATTGGGGTCAGAAATAAAACTTTTGGTGTTACTTGAAAAGCATATACAGAAAGTACTCGAGTAATAGATCGTCAATACTAATTTCGACTTGTGTGAAGCACAGAATAACTTGAATTAAGCCTTGGATTTGTTGAATAATTATCACTTATTTTCATCTTTATGCTATAAGCTGGTTAGATTAGATTAGATTATTAGTTAGTTTAAGCCTCCCTATCCGCTACAAAGACGATCCAAAGAGAGGAAGGAGGAAGGCACCATTTAGTATGGAG
>JACJUY010000317.1:8790-23572 GCA_014220935.1 Platorchestia sp. MABIK
AGTTGGCTCACGCACATTAGTTGGCTCACGCACATTAGTTGGCTCACGCCCATCAGTTGGCTCACGCACATTAGTTGGCTCACGCCCATTAGTTGGCTCACGCCCATTAGTTGGCTCACGCACATTAGTTGGCTCACGCACATTAGTTGGCTCACGCTCATTAGTTAGCTCACGTACATTAGTTGGCTTACATAAGTCAGCTTACATTTTTAGTTGTCACATATGTTAGTAAGTTACGTACGTATGTAATCTCATTACAATGATGAGTATTTTCCCTAGAAGCTCACTATCATCGCTCGTAGTGCAGTGGACGGGCGGCGAAGGGCTGCTCGTGCCGCGCTCGTTGACGGCTCGCACACGCACGCTCACGTTGCTGGCAGGCGGCAGCCCGGAGACGCTCTTTTCCAGGTTTGTGGTGGTGGCCTCCACGCTGCCTGCGTGGGGAGGGGCTTATACAGGATGGGCCAAAATTAACCGAGTCTTTCAATTTGCTAATAAAAGGAATGCGTTGTTTCAGTTGAAAGAATATTTTCATGATTTATTTCGGTATCCCATGGATTTACTCAGCAAGCAAATTAAAATGGTGAGTTACTTTTGGCCCATCTTGTATTAGTGGTTGTTGCCTATGCTTTGTAGACTTCAGGGGGGCTTAACTATTCCTCATGACGTTGCATAGGTGTTGCCTCATTAGATCAGGGAGAAATTATTTATTGTTTGTGGCCATTTTATCATACATGAAATTAACTTACAATAGGGAACACCTCGTTACTGGATAAGTTATCCGAGTGAGATCGTGTACCTCCCTACAACGGCCTGAGAATTGAATAATTTACCCGATGATGATGTGCATAAAGCTAGAGAAGCATTAGACAGAGCAAAAATAAATACGCCATATAGCAGTGGACAAAGTTAACAATCTTACTTTTTTGCTGTCAGTATAATTATGCGTGGTAACCAGGCGTTCTCGTTACGCGTGAAATAATTTTAACTAACGTGGGTATAAGCTTCGTCGTACCTGGGTAGGGGTGCAGGGTGGGTGAGATGGGGGAGGGTGTGAGGGTGAGGCTGTAGCCCATCACGAGGGACGAGGTGCAGGAGAGGGGCGGTGGGTCCCACGACACTCGTACAGAAGAGGGGCCCGACCCTCTGCACATCACGCCAGTAGGGGGACACCGAGGGGCTGTAACCAATGCGTTATGTTTAGTTGCAATCGACACTCGTTATGGTGTATGAATATTTTAAGCACGTCTCACTAGATACCCTCTCCCTGTGTTAACTGATATCTCCTTCTTGCTAAGTTGCCTATGAAACTTTGTTGCCAAATTATTTCTACAATCATCACTTCCAAAATCAAGCACCTATACCGGCTGTCCTACACAAATGTCCCCGACTTTTTAATTCATTATATCTCCGCTTCAAATTAACATATTTGAAGTGTCTTTTTTTATAATGTGGTAAATTTTGTTTCCTTTTCGAATAATTTAATTCGCTAAATCGATTGAATAACCACTTAACAGTGATCGATTTACTGTCATACCTGCGGGCAGAGTGGACCTGATGATGCGAGGGGAAGACAGCGGACCGCTGCCTGCTCTGTTGAACGCCCTCACCGACACCTCGTACAGCGTGCTCGGCTGCAGGCCTTGTGCAGTGTACTGCTCCGGTCCTGGTCCTCCTGTCGGAGGTAGAGTTGAGGTTATTTGAATATTTAGGGTAAAATTTGCATCGTTCAACTATCCCAACTGATAATCTTTCTGACAATGTTTTTTTATGGTGCACTGAGTTAGTTTTCTCCTAAAAACCTGTTAGGAACACTGCGTGCTGCATGGACCTCCTGTCGGCGTTATAATTTAGGGTTTTTGCCTTTAATGGGGGTGATAAAATATGTATGGGAACACTGCGTATGGGTCTTCATATTTGGAGTTAAAGACTACGTACCGAGACGTTGAAGATATACAAACAAAGATTTAGTGTGTACTGCTCTTCCTCTGATCTTCACAATGGGTATATTGGGTTAGGTGTCTTGACCTCTATAAGTTTCAGAAGATCCAGAGATCCTCGTTGTACTGCTCTGACCAGGATTTTTATTTTGAGCAGAAATAAGAGATTGACCTCTTCACCACATATCAGTATGTTCTGATTATGCTACTTTTAGTTTTTACAAAGGATTAGTAACAAACTAATTAACCGATGCCTTAAACTTATTTTGGTGCACTAAACAATTTTTCAGCCTAGAAGGTTCTGAAAAGAATTTTGAATCGAGTCTCTTTACTGTTACGAGGACTTCTATGAATTTGACTCGGCATAATAATGGAAGAATTTATAGCAAGTCAGTATGCTTTTAATTCGATTTTGAAGCTATAAATATCCATTCTTAAGGACACGCCGTAGCCAGTCTACAATTATTTTATCCCGAAGATTTCAGAAAGATGAGAATAAAGCACCATGGTAGGGTAAGTCTTTGTCCCCGTAGACGGTCTACGGTTATTTTATCATGACGAATGCTTAAAAGGTTGAATAAACAACCTTGGTAGGATGAAGTCTTTGAACCCGTAGCCAGTATACGATTATTTTATCACGGCGAATTCAGGAAAATGGGAATGAACGACCATGGTAGGGTGAAGTCTTTGTATCCGTAGCCAGTATACGATTATTTTATCACGACGAATTCGAGAAAATGGGAGTAAACAACCATAGTAGGTAGAAGTCTTGTACCCGTTGCCAGTATACGATTATTTTATCACGGCGACGGGAAAATGGGAATAAGCAACAATGTTTATTCCTAAGAAGTGTTTGTACCCGTAGCAGGTCTGGTGATGACAGTGACGGTGCCGCGCTGATGCTGCTGCCTGAGCTCGATGCTGAAGCCTCTCAGCTCGCCGTTGCTCAAGGCTTGGAGAGGCGGCTGCCAGCTCACGCTCAGCGACGTGGGGGAAACTGGGGTCACCCGCACGTCGGTGGGGGAACCAGTGGGGGCTAGCGGGGGATAGAGAAAGTTGTTTTATTACTTGGGGGGCATCGGATGGGGCTGCCGGGGGATAGAGAAAGTTGTTTTATTCCCGGGGGATGGAAGAAAGTTGTTTTATTCCCGGGGATAGAGAAAGTTGTTTTATTCCNGTTCATGCACTTTAGGCGGGTAGGGAATTGAGGATAACTTCTTTGTTAACCATAGGGAAGAAGCGACCCCTGTCTCAAATGAGGTTTGATCCCTCAAACAGATGTTACAGAGATAAAAATGGCTACGATCTCAGTAAACGCAACGCATCCATTCATTAACCCTCTACCGCCTCACGTTCCCCACAGGGTACACTCAATAAAACTGCTCGTATATTTTATTTCTCGTCAAGTAGATGCTCTTATGTATTTTTTGAAGTTCACTGCCGAGTTGCAGTTCGTCTCTAATGTGATGTTGGAGACAACCTGATGCTAGAGCCACGTCTAATAACGGTGGTTATAATACCGGCAATATGAGTAGGAAAATTAGGCGGTAGAAGGTTAATTTATTTTTAATGAACTTTTATGGATCAATATTTGCTACTCACAGATATCCACCGTTTCTAGTAACTTGCTGCGTCTAAAAAAACATGCCAATACGAATATCGTTAAAATGCACGTGAAGCTTCTAGAACCTATTTTCCTCTAATATGATAGGCAAGTAAATGTTGATTTTCCTACATTTCAATATCGGCATTTCAGAAAATTAAAAATTTCTTCTTTCAACTATCCCAATTAATGACGGTTTCGGTAATAGTCCATGCTGAAATAGTTTTTGATGGTGCAGTAAGTTATTTTTCTGATTTTTTCACTAGCAGTTTTGCGTCGAACTTCTGTATTTTTAAGTATTATGGCAAAGAGGACGGCAATTCTTCTTTGGCTCAAATGAGAAAATTTTGTTCGGGAAACTACGTGAATAACTAGCATTTAAATCATTTACTTTCAGATTTACCCTAAAACTTTGATGCGAATTATCATTACAATAATTTTTACATCCGCGGTTGAACCATCATTAAAACATAAGAGGCTAGCAAAATGTAGTTTATTTTTTATGAAAAATGAAAACTGAGCTTAGTTTTGGTATAAACCAAGAGAGATCAGTTGTTTAGATATATAACCCTATTAGTTTTTCTTCCTTACTGACTTGAGTTTGACAAGCATTTTAAGGAAAACTTTTTCTCGAATACAGACGATAACAAATGCCGAGGCTCTATAAAAGAAATTAAGAGATTGGAAGGAGTTTTTCTCTCCGTCGAAGAATTTCACCATCCTTCTCATCTTTCCTTACCCACAAACCTCCCTTCCAGAGCCCACTCCCATCAGGTGTACCTCCCTTTCCACCCTCCTCTCTTTGGGTGCGCATCAAATTTCTTTTCTCTTTTTATCTCTATCTCTTCCTCACTCTCTCTTTTGGTTTACGTCTTATTCCTTTCTCCGTGAGTAATTCAACCCCATTCTCTCCCTGAATTCCTCTGAACAAATTTCTGACTCTCCCTTTCCTTATATAATCTATAGCAACTTATCTCAGACTGTGTTCTATTCTGACGCATGGTTGAAAGTTTAAAATTCACAAATTTTCAAAAGTTCATACTCTACCTCACCCTCTTTCCAGGTGGAGAAGGTGAAAGCTTAAAATTCACATACATGTACTTTTGACAACGCATCCTCTGGCTTACCCTCTTCCCAGGTAGAGAAGGTGACCACATCAGACGGCACGGACGAGCCGAGCTGGTTCCTGGCCAGCAGCCGCAGTCGATACCGGGTGGCGGGCTGCAGGTCCCTCAGGAGGTACTCCTGGTGGCCGCCCGTGTCCTCAGTCTCGTCAACGCTCACGTTCGTCCACAGGCCTTTGTTCCTGTCGCCCGCAACGTCTGTGGCGAAATTCGGCGTGTCCAAGAGAATGGTGACAGCGTGTGAAACAGAAAAGTTACAGCGTGTGAAAAGGAAAGGTAACAAATAGTGTGTGAAAAAAAAATTACATTTGGTGTGTGAAAAAGAAAAGTTACATATGGTGCATGAAAAAGAAAAATTACATATGGTGTGTGAAAAAGAAAAGTTACATACAGTGTGTGAAAAAGAAAAGTTACATACAGTGTGTGAAAAAGAAAAGTTACATACAGTGTGTGAAAAAGAAAAGTTACATACAGTGTGTGAAAAAGAAAAGTTTCATACAGAGTGTAAAAAAGAAAAGTTACATGCGGTGTGTGAAAAAGAAAAGTTACATGCGGTGTGTGAAAAAGAAAAGTTACAGCGTGTGAAGAAGAAAAGTTACAGCGTGTGAAAAAACAGTTACAGAATGTAAGAAAGAAAACAACGTGAGATGAAAAGAATAGTTACAAGGTGAGATGAAAAGAGTAGTTACAAGGTGAGATGAAAAGAGTAGTTACAAGGTGAGATGAAAAGAGTAGTTACAAGGTGAGATGAAAAGAGTAGTTACAAGGTGAGATGAAAAGAGTAGTTACAAGGTGAGATGAAAAGAGAAGTTACAAGGTGAGATGAAAAGAGTAGTTACAAGGTGAAATGAAAAGAGTAGTTACAACGTGAGATGAAGAGAACAGTTACAGCGTGTGAACAAGAGAACAGTTACAACGTGAGAAGAAGAGAACAGTTACAGCGTGTGAAAAAGAGAATAGTTACAGCGTGTGAAAAAGAGAATAGTTACAGCGTGTGAAAAAGAGAATAGTTACAGCGTGTGAAAAAGAGAACAGTTACAACGTGTAATGAAGATATTTGTCACTGTGTTTGAGGAAAATTCAATTCAATTGACTTGCTTGACAAGAGCACAGTTTTAAAATGAAAGGAATGAAATCGCATGTTGGAGCTCAATGCATATACTCTACATAGCGATTACTTTCATTGATTACAAACTCACCTATGCATGCAGTGTGATGCGGGGTGTTCACGTCAGGAATAAATGTGAAAAACTTTATGCGAACCGTATCATAATTACCAGAAAACTATTCCAGCATTTCGCTGTGAAATGAAATAAAGAAAACTGAAATGCAGTGTCACGTCAACATAAAAGTTTTACTAGACGCCGTAAAGAGTTGTTGGTGTCTTAGGGCTTTGTTACAAAGAAATACCGCTGAATTGAACGGAAACGACGTAGAAGTTACGTTTAAACTTATTTCAATAGTTATAAGTTCAAGTTAGAACAGCCATTAGCTCAAAACCCTGTCGCACTTTTCTTTCACGTATCTCGTTTATCAAAAAGAAATTATTTTCATTTATAAAAAAACAAAAAACGATTTCTGCGAAGTTTTATTTACACTTCATCCCTAGCTCGTAATTTCGTTGCTAAACCGTAAAAATAGCATATAAACAAAGCATAATTTATAAAACTTCTTTAAGTCGATAAGTAAGAATAAAGTTTCGACTCTTGATAGAAAACAAGAGTCTCCGTCAAAATCCAACCAAAGCCTGCACGAAAGAGCATAAAAAGAGAGAGAGAGAAAGAGAGACCTGTGTACTGGAGGGTGACGGGCGAGGGCTGGAGCTGGCGATGCCACCGGACCCTGGCGCTCCTGCTAGCAGAGGCCGTCACCGACACCCCGGATGGTGGCTGTGGCGGCTCTGTAACACCACTCAGGTTAGATTATACTTCAAAAGTTAATCAAAACTTCCCAACTCAAACAAGGGTGTTTAAAGAGAAGGAGTAGAACAAATTTTAGTATGGAGTTATGGGAATGTAGAATCTATACACATGGTATTTTCCCGCTCAAGATTCTACGCTCATAGAAACAGAAGGTAGGAAATTCATCGAACAAGATAAAACTTCAAGAAGAATATGATAGGTGATGAAAATAGGACTGAAAAGAACCGGAAAAAATAGCCCTTTAAAAACAAAAACCAACTTCATTTCTAAAATAAGAAGGCCTACCTGACTTGCTGCTAAAAACCTGAAATTTTGTCCCTAGGAGCGCCAATTTCGGCCAATACATTAGTTGAGGAGACGCAACTCAGATGAAGTCTTGCGTCTTCACGCGATAACCCGTTGATTTGAACCCTTATTTGGATTTAGATGGTGGATGCTTCCAACCCATTTTCAATCTTATATTAAGAAAACGTCACGAAACCACAGAAAAATGTGAATTTCAATGGAAAAAGTTTTAGTTCTCGTGAAGTCG
The DNA here is from genome assembly GCA_014220935.1 of Platorchestia sp. MABIK. Lineage (NCBI taxonomy): Eukaryota > Metazoa > Arthropoda > Malacostraca > Amphipoda > Talitridae > Platorchestia > Platorchestia sp. MABIK. The sequence continues at coordinate 15,912 of JACJUY010000317.1, forward strand.
CGCACACTCTTATCAGAAATAAGAGTGTGAGCTAAATTGGATGGTGGATGATTCCACTAGCCCATTTATTCAATGTTTAACATTAAACATTTAAAATTTCCATTTTTTAAAATATCTAGCACATTTCCTGTAAGGGGTGATCTTCTGGTTCTAAAATGCGAGTAGAAAGATCAAATCGGTGTTAAAGTACTTTCATTCGTTGGTGTAAGGTGCACCCAAAACCTTGTTAAAAACCATGCCTAAATTATTAGAGCTTTTTAATAGCATAGTTAATTTCATTGCCTGGATTTCGAAAAACTTTAGTAGATTTTACTCACACGGGAGAGAGAACTGAGGGCTCCATAGCCACAAAGGATCCTCTGAACATTTTTTTCGTTGGACGATTATAATATTTTTCCACCGTGAAAAATAAGTGAACGACATCCTTATGAATGCTGCTGCATTAGAAAATGCTCCCTCGTAGACCCGTGTGATCACACAGGGCAGACTTTAAAGCTGTACATTGGCTCATTTAAACAATTTTTTTTTCACGCGATGTCAAACGATTCGTTCAATAATACATTTCAACAACTGCAAATGAGTTGTACCGCTGTTCTACAGCGTAGTCTGCCGATTTAGAACTAAGATCGCTGTAAGATCTGATGACGAGTGAATTCATGAATAAAATATGAGAAGTTTTTCACGAGCTATATTTATTTGTCCTCAGTTTGACAAAACTGCTTGAAACGTGCCTCTATTGAGGAAAAAATCGCATTTTAAAATCGACGATCTCTCGCTCCCTAAAAGATGATTAGATTATTAGTTAGTTTAAGCCTCCCTATCCGCTACAAAGGCGATCCAAAGAGAGGAAGGAGGAAGGCACCATTTAGTATGGAGTTTAGGAAACGTGGAATCTATGCAGAAAGGGCATAGAAACAGTAAGATGAGAAAGAAGTTTATGAAACAAGATGCAAGTTCAAGAAGAAAGTAGTAGGTGTTGAAGAAACAGGACAGCAGTGAACCGAAAAAAGATGGTCCGTAACAGAACAAAAACCTATTCTATTCCAACAAAAAGGAAGCCTACCTAACCCTTAGCTCGGGCCCTCACATAGTCCCCCTGGGAGCGCTAATTCCCATAGATACAACAGTTATATCCCCCTGAGGAGGGTCGCTCCCTAAAAACTTCCTTTATTTTCCCCAGGCCAGCACATAGTAGAATCACTTAGACTCTATACTTAGATGTCTATGTCTGAGACACTTGGATGTCTATGAAAAAGACTCACCCAATACCAGGAGCGTGAAAGTAGTACTATCAGCAGAGTGTTCGTTGACGGCAGTGCAGGTGTAGTGGCCAGCGTCAGCTGTCTTCACTTCCCTGATGGTCAGCTCCGACACTGTTGTGTCCGGGGGTTCTTTGCTCACTCTTGTGCTCACTCTGCAACAGTATTTTAGGCTGTACAAATCGTAGTTTAAGTATCAAGTACTTGTCATAAAATCAGTGCACATACTGCTCTATTTTAGTGGAAGAGGTAGTGAAATATTTGTAGTAAAATCCGTAGATTATTACATTCTGCAGTAGGTAATGAAACGTTTGAAGTAAAAACCGTAAACTACTTGATTTTAGCGTTGGATGAGCAAATACTTATATTAAAAGTCATAGAGTATAAAAATCCACGTAAAAGTTCTCTGAACTGCTAAGTCCTGCTAAACCTGAAGGACAATTTTAAATGATGATTTATATATTCAGCCAACGATAAATGTTCCTTAAAATATTAAAAAATGTAGATTTCAGCACCAATTTTTACTATCACTTAAGAGTAATTTGTAGAACTAAGTGTAAAACAACACTTAATTTGAAATATTTTAAGGAGACGTTTGAGAGCCTCTGGTAACACGACAACCAGAATTGATTGACACTCAGTTATTGGCTTCCATCATATAAATTTCATGAATTATTATTTCGGGTCAATCGAAATTTAGGTCTCCCAAACGAACCCCTAAGCATTCTGTTCTCACACTCAGAGATCACAACAAATGTCAACTTGAAGAGTTAAGAACCATATTTTACAAACTTCTATCTCCGCTAGGCATTCACGCGCAGCAATCCCACTGAATTTGAATCATCAATCGCCCGACCACATTTTATTGCTACTGTGGCAGCTGCATTTTTGTTTTTTACCAATGCTTAAATAATTACTGAAGTTCGATCAAAAATAGCTATTTTTTAGCATTCAGTGTTTCCACACATTACTGTAAAAGGATTTTAAATGAAACAAGTATATCTGTTTTCAGAGCAATGCATCACTTTATACTTTCAACGACATTTTTAGCTCTACGCAACAAATTATAATTCAACAGACAATCCAAGTATAAAGAAGTATGCTATTCAATAAACAGTAATTATTACTGGAAGTACTCGTGACTAGCTAATTAATCCAATTAAAATTATCGTGTAAATAATAAGCATTTGAAAATTTTTGAGTGTGTTGTATGCTTACTTTCTCATCGATGTGTCAGTTATTTGCTCATTATATTAGCCCATAACAAGCGTAATATACATCTGAATTCATCGCACAAGCTCACATTCCAGGTCTACAAACAATTTAGGTTTCATCATTGCTTCCTTAGGCGGAGAATTAGTTCGTGCGTATTTTTGACTGGTCAAATTGTATCATTTTCTCACCAAGTATACAGGGCTGATCACAATGGCATTGAAAGCATAATTTTGTTATTACCTCGTTTGTCTTCTCTTTTTTTCCTTCGGCTCACCTGTCGGACGTATCCAGCGGCCGTCCAGCAGCTGTCCAGGTGACGGACACAGGTGGGTCGCCCTGGGCCTGGCACCTCAGCTGGGCACGCTGTCCAGCAGGCGCCGTTACCTGGTCCCCAGCTGAGGACACCTGGGCTCCAGCTGACGGCAGTGTTCCACTTTAATGACTCATGCTCAAACTCTCCATTTCGAAATGTTAACAATATGCAGCAATTGTAATCCAAGGTGTCTTAATTCAAGAAAACGAACGTTTTCATGTTATTAATTACTAATGACCGTTTCTCAAGCTGTTATTTTTGTAATGCTAACAATATAGTCGCAATCCAAGGGATCTTAATTTAAAAACCATAGTTTTCATGCAATTAATTCATTTAAATAAATGCAAATTATGAATCGATGAGATTTCATCAATCAATGTTTTTTCTACTTCTCAAGAACCCAGCAAGCTTGAAAAACTCGCTTTTTTATTAGTAATGCGTATCACACACAGAATGCACTGTAATTGACTAGCTCTTCAGCTATTCTATTATACAACTGCTGCTAATTAAAATTGTTTGTTCGCCACTAACAAATTTTTTATTGTTCGATTAGTTTAAGATTCCCTAGCCACAACACAGACAATCTCTAGAGAGCGATGAGAAGGTTCCAATTAGTTTGGACTGCAGAGAACAGGGAATCTGTGCACCACGCCAAGCAAGCAGCGAGCTGAAGATATTCGCCAGACCTAAAAAGAACTTTAAAATAAAACTCAATATACTCTCGCCTAAAGAGGAGGAGACGCTTGAAAAGAACTAGAGGAGGAGACGCTTGAAAAGAACTAGAGGAGGAGACGCTTGAAAAGAACTAGAGGACTTGGCCCTGACCCATCACGGAGAGCTGGACGTGCTTGGACAGGACCTGCCCCACTCCGTTGCTGGCCTGACACAAGTACCAGCCCTGGTGCCTCTTCTCGAGCCGCCCCAGGTACAGGGTGCCGTTGCTGCCCACCACGGGGGGATGCGGTAGAGGCCCTTGCCTCCCTGTGTAAGGCTCTATGGTTCCGGTCCCCAAAGGGAGCGGCTGAAAATTTTGCGGCTCCGAGCCTGCCGATGAACAAGTTTGAGTAAAATCTCATTTTTATTGGTTCGAGTTGTAACGGCGGGAGATCAACACATTATTTGCATTTTTTCGTAAATGTAAGAAATTTTCTCATAGCTACTGGAAAGATTTAACAAGGACAGATGAGCGTTAAGCCTTATCTTTCATTCTCTCTATTACTACTCGAAAATAAAACTAATATTTCAGCTGAGCAATCCGATAACCCTCAACATGAGCAGCAACTCATACCAAGGTATATCTTCAGGTTCTAACTCTTCTTTAAAGGTCTAACAAATAGGGTTAAAATTCGAGCGTGATGGATAATTTTTTTCATTTTTTGCTGCTATTGGAGTATCCATTTGAAACTGAGCAGCAATGAGGGGCAAAAAAGGTGCGAAAGGTTGTCGGATTCGGCTGATCAGAATGCACATCCATGAGCAAGTTTATTTTTCAGCTTTCAGGGTGTGTAAGTAAGTTTATTCACTGCTTCACTGGGTAGGGGAGTTTTTTCATTTCGATTATTTAAAGTAGAAAATACAACAGAAGCTTAGAGTTAGATGACTATGCGTGTTAACTACCAAAGCTTTCTCGAGGAAAGTTGCTTTCATCCACAATAGGCACAACTTTCCCGAGGAAAGTGTTGGCTCATCTTACCTGTAGCTTTCATCCAGGTGACTGTGGGCTGAGTGGTATAAAATACAACAGAAGCTTAGAGCCTGATAACTATGCGTGTTAGCCACCAAAACTTTTTCAAAGGAAGTGATGTTTCATCTCACCTGTAGCTTTCATCCAGGTGACGGTGGGAGGAGGCACCCCCCGAGCTTGGCAATGAAGGGGCACAGTCTCCCCCACCTGCCCCCGCACCCCCACCGGCTCCACCACCCACCTGGGAGACACCTGCACCAGCCGAATGTAATTCAGAGTAAATATTGTGAGGCAACACCATCTGCTCTACATTTTTAGGCTGGAAAATTTTCAGTGCTAGTGATAGAAATCCCCAAAATATACGACTTTCAAGAAGAACATTAATATTTTATTCATTGTATTTCGCTGCTGAAATAAGTTTTAATCCTCGGTTTTACACTCCAAGCGTTTTACATCTCACCTATTAAATTAATTTTAGAGTTACGAAATGACTACGGGAAACATTTATATTGAGAGCTTGAATGAATAATTATTTGAAATAAAATATTTTACTTGCAACTTTTCAGGTGTAGGTTTTACAGCAGCTATATCATAATAGTGTATTTGTACGTAGCTAGAGCCTTCAAGAAATCGTCGTAAATAAGAATTATTTCTAACAACGTACAGGAACAAATAACCAAAACCAGTTACCGATGAAGAAAAATGTAAGTTTATTTTAAAACTTTAAATGATTAAAGGAAAAATACCAGAACTATAAAAGTTGATATATAAAATAAACCCACTCGCGCTCTCAAACACAACGGGCTCAAATGCCAAAGAAAGCATTTGAATAAGATAAATCTGAATCCAAGACAGGATATGTCAATCATAGCTCGTTTTCTCGATCTATTACAGTACTAGCCGTAGAGATGTCAAACGTATTACAGCAGAATTTATTGCTACGTTATTACAACTTTTTCAAGTACCTCCTGTTGAGATGGGTGCCCGCACTACAGAGTCGTAATACCAAGGGTGTAGATACGAGAACGTAGGCCAAAGGGTGTAGATCCGAGAATGTAGGCCTAAGGGTGTGGATACGAGAATGTAGGCCTAAGGGTGTGGATACGAGAATGTAGGCCTAAGGGTGTAGATACGAGAGTGTAGGCCTTAGGGTGTAGATACGAGAGTGTAGGCCTTAGGGTGTAGATACGTGAATGTAGGCCTCAGGGTGTAGATACGAGAATGTCTGCCTCCTACCTAGTATTATGCATGGCAGCAGGACAGAGTCACGGTTATCACCTTGACTTTGAGGGTAGCGGTCTGATTGGCCGTCCCTGCCATGTTGCTGACCACACAAGTGTAAGAGCCTGAATGCCTCTCTGCCAGCCGCTGGAACACCAGCACCTGCCGTTGCATCAGGAGGGATTAAAGGGCTTAGTAATAATTGGTTCGCCATTTATAAGTTTAAAGTTGTAAGTGTAAACTTGCCTGGTCGCAGTAACGAGTGCACTACAGTAGATGATAGGTAACTGAATATTTAGGTAAAATTTAGTGTACTACAAGATGTGGAGGTTCATCATTCTGAGTTAGGAATCAATGATTGGTAAATCACACAAAATGCTGTGGAAGAGAGCAACCGACCGAGGAGAACTTGCTGATCTGCTTGACAGTCCTGCACGGATCGTGTTGCTTGTCATTATGAGTTTGAAATCTACCAAAAACCACAAGAACAATAGAGGGTAAATAAAACAAGATGGCGTGGAAGAGAGCAGCCCACCGATGAGGACTCGCTGATCTGCTTGACGGTCCTGTAGGGTCGTAAGTAGAGGGTAAACTAAACAAAATGTTCTGCAAAAGAGCACGAGCGACCAACCGAGGAGAACTCGCTGATCTGCTTGACGGTCCTGTAGGGGTCATGCTGCAGGTGGTGGCCGTCCTTAAGCCAGGTGACGGAGAGCGGAACCTCACCAGAGATCACCATGCAGTTCAGCTGGCTCCTCAGGCCCTCCTCCTGGGCGCTCATGAACCCGAAGTGGCCGAGCTTAGGAGGCTCTGAAAAGAAAAATATTTAGTTCGAAATAAAATAAAAACGTATCTGCTAAGAAAAATACAATAGTACAGGAAAAAATAATTGATCCGGAACAAAATTAAAAACCTTTATTTTGTTAGAAAATAAAAAATAAAAGAAACGAAAAAAAATAAAAGAAAAGCCACCCTACCTTTCAGTTCGTGACATTACATTTTGCTTCTGATAGTGTTAAATCCCATAGATACAAAAGTTGCATTTCCCTGCTTTATGCAGCTGCTTCCGTATTCTAAAACTTATGTGATATTTTAGCAAACTGACTTTAGGACGTGGAAATGTCATTCTTGAATTTGGCTCAAACTTATGTCGTTTTGACATAGCTGCTCTCATTTTAAGCCTTGCAAATTGTTTCTTAAGAAGAAAGTAGGGAATGAGATTAGTGTCGTTCTGCTGGAAAATATTATATCGCTCGTCAAGAACAATCTTTGACAAAGAAGCATAAGGTGCTTAAAAACAACAGTGTAAGAAAAATAATTGGTCCTAAACAAAATAAAAACCTATTCTACTTAAACAAAAGAAAGACCAACTTTAACTCATAGCTTGGTACATCACATCTTGCTTATGGGACCGCGAATTCCCATTGATACAAAAGTTTACTTTCCCTGAGGGGTTTGTTTCTTTACATTTGCTAGCACTGAATTAAATCGAAGATTGAAGGCGTATTGTAAGGTTTTCCCGCCCCATACAAGACTCAGAAAATATCACAACACCACTGGGTATAGCAGGAGCAGGTAGTTACCTTGTTGAACTTCTTCGCAACTTTCCAGTTATAGGAAAGGGTATCTATGAATTTACCCGTCCAAGCACAGTTTCTGCTCAATTGGCTAAAATCCTAGATTTTACGGGGAAAAATGAGCCTGGGTGCGGAGTATAAAAGAAAAGGGAGGTTAGGGTGAAACCACAGAGGTGTGACGGGATCAAAGGAGTCACGCAAAATCGTAAGTTGCTTTAGTAGCTTGTACAAGCCCAGTGAGTTCTGATGAAAACTTTAATGTGATAAATTACACGGCATGCTGCGGCTGTCATCTTACTGATAACGAAGAGTTCGATGTCATCTTACTGATAACGAAGAGTTCGATGTCATCTTACTGATAACGAAGAGTTCGATGTCATCTTACTGATAAC
>JACJUY010000317.1:44435-83961 GCA_014220935.1 Platorchestia sp. MABIK
ATGAAAGTTAAAGAAGAAAACAATAGGTGCCAAGAACATGACAGCAGTGAACCGATAAAATTTAGTATGTAACAAAACAAAAAATCTACTTTATACCAACAAAAAAATGTCTACCTAACTCTCAGCTCGGGACCTCACATTTTTCTTCTGAAAGTGCAACTTCCCAAAAAAAAAATAGTTGAATTTCATCGATGGGAGCTATAGTGAAGTGTATCATTTTCCTCACGAAATATAAGAGTTGGGTATCAGTTTATTTTCTGCTTTCGGTCAAAGCGCAGTCGATGAACAAAATTAATTTTTGTTTTGATAAATACCAATTAAATTCAGTTAGACTAAAATTAAATGAAATTTGAAGCAAATCGATTGCCGGTTACCTTGCCGTCGCTAAAACTCATCTCAGTTCATATCCCTTTGAAAGTCTCTATAGAAATACTACAGAAACTTGCACGACTTTAATATGATTTCAAGATATCTTAAAGGCCTTAGGAACTGTCTCTGAAGCATCTTCCATTCATATTGCCAAGAATCAAAAACGATGATATCACATCCTGTATGATATATGTATTGTATTATTATGCATTGAATAATAACGATGATATAATATCGATAATATCATATCCTGTATTATTACTAAAAGTTGAATGATAACGATGATGTCATATCGATAATATCATATCCTGTATTATTACTAAAAATTCAATGATAACGATGATATCGTATCGACTCTATCATATCCTGTATTATAGCTAAAAGTTTACCCGTGTCATCTGAGAACAACATACTGTCGGTAATGAGTGTCACAGGCGATGGTCGTTGCTTGTCTCATATCGTAAATTGCACTAAAAAGTTACCCGAGTGACGCAAAGCCCTACAATGCACAGGGGTACGTGTTAGAAATTAGCATGGTGGACAAATGGACATTGAGATTGTTGTATTTGTCGAGATATTTGACAAAAAACATTATCTTTTCAGTCATTTTATGTTTTTGGTAAAGCAGATTCATTCAATACAAATAACCTCATTTACACGTTCTCAAAAAATAGCTTCATTCAAAATAACGGATATAAAAATATTGGATTTATTCAATCAAATTATGTACGATTGGCTGCTGCATTTGTTAATAAAAACATTACATTATTTCCTAATCAAACTAGGATTAGTCAGAGCGCTGATTCGAGAAACAAGTCGAGTTGTTTTTCCAACAACACAACTAAACATCGTTCGTTATTTCAAAAAATACTTGATCAGAGTGCTTTCTCTATTACTGTGATGCCTGAAAAGTTTCATTTTATCAGAAAGCGACATGCGGCGCTGACATTTGGAGTGCCATAGCAGGCAAAGAACTTACAGTCACAGGAAAATAATCAGGGAAAGTGGACAAAAAATGTGGAAGTCAGGCAGTAACCAATACCAAAGTCAAAAAATTCCTAGTTGCAGTTGCACTTTTATCGCTCTAGAAAAAGACAACGTCGTCCATTGAAAATTCTCCTCGCAATGTTTGTTCGCTGGGAAAAATTCCATGATCCTATCGTGGCTACTGTACTTTTATCTGAGGAAAGCTGAAACTCTGCTCCGTTGCATCAAAACCGAAGTTTTAACAACAGCAAGTACTTAAGGTATTGTAAGTCTCTAGGCCTTTATTAAAGAGAATGGTCAGTTTTCTCTTTGTGTAATGAATGAGGTGATTTTTTTCACAGAAGTAAAATTGTCCGTCGTGGTGCGGGAGCTGACGGATTGAATGTTCATTTGCCGATGTTACTGGAATCCTGCTGTGTAGAGTAAGGCATTCACTTTCAAAATCATATTTTTTTCGAATGTTTCCCGAGTACACAGGACACAATTTTCCTTTTAGAATCTATGGGCGGAAGAAACCGCCTTATCTTTCAGAAACAAAAATAGAAATGCGGTATACAATCAAAAAGTCGATACATAAATTATTATTATAACACTGGTATGAAAATTTCTAGGTATAGGGATCCTTCAGCAGAAGATCGTTATGAAAAATACTACAATAGGTATAATCAATAGGTCAGAAGTGGAAGCAACTGACAACAAAACTATATCAAATGTTCCGTTAGCCTTCATTATCGCTGAAACATGGACTTTACGCTCACACTATATGAGCTTATGATGATGGAACTGTGAGGCGAAACCAGTGAGAATGCTGGTAAAATTATAAGATCGACTGCTCAGCCATTTAGATATAAGTTTTCTTACACACCCAAACACGAGTGTATGATAATAAACGTGAAGCAAACCGAATGAGCGCACTTTCCGAATGAGAATGAAAAGAAAATTCTACTCAATTTAATGCCAAACTATTTTTCTCTTGGTAAAAAATTTTTGAGATAGGAAGAATTGTTGAAGTGAATGACATAAATTTCAAAAACATCGCTCAGTACGCGCGTCTACTAACAAATTTCAAATAAACAAACTAAGACCGTGAAATTAATTTATGCTCACTCGTAACACAATGTGCGAGAATTGGGGAGGTGAATGGTTCTTAAATCGAACAACTTAATCCTACAACATAAACTATTTTCATTTTTCTCCACTGAAGTACAAAACACGCAACACGCTCAGAGTGAGCGATAAATCTCTTCATTAAAACAATGAGCCTATGCTTTAACCCTTTAACGTCAGCAATTTTGTACCCATATTACCGCTATCACAACCACCGTCATTACACCGGCACTGGCTTTAGGGAGTCACCGACATCAGAATGAGGAGGGAACTGCCACTCTGCAGTGAACTCCAAAGAACACATTAGAGAATTAATTTAACAAGAAGTACAATATAGTACGGCTATTTTTTGAAAGAGGACCGTATAGTCCTGTGGGGGCGTTGAAGGGTTAGCGCCCTGCCCTAATAAATTATGACTCATCTATAATTGGGTTCCTGCTGGTTGCATTGCGCCGTGTGTTGATAATCGTCAAAATTTGAATGCTTATTTAATTTCCAACATACGGCCTGCCATGCGGAGCAGGGGTCAGATTGCTCTAACATTATACCTTGTTGTAACCGTGCAGCTGGCAATAAAACTTCACCTGTCAACTTGGCTACTATACGGCGAGCTGATTTTTCTTTTTAAAATCCCAAAGTTTGAGTTCTTTCAAATAAAATTCGAGCAGAGCTCGTCAATGTTTTCGAATATTGTGCCATGAAATTTCATTTAAAAAAACAGACATGAGGATTCGGACAAAAATACGCAGAGCATTCAAGTCGTCAGGAAACTTTTATCTCCGGCTGTACCTCTACGACAGCGTGAAATCTTTGAATCTCCTAACTTCCATATCTCGTAGCAATATTTCTAGTTTTGAATTGAGCTCACCACACAGCTCGTAGCCACCACACAGCTCGTAGGCACCACACAGCTCGTAGCCACCACACAGCTCGTAGCCACCACACAGCTCGTAGCCACCACACAGCTCGTAGCCACCATACAGCTCGTAGCCTCTACGCAGCTGGTTGTCACCACGCAGCTCGTAGCCACCACACAGCTCGTAGCCACCACACAGCTCGTAGCCTCTACGAATCTGGTTGTCACCACACTCATTGTATTCTTTTGATCCGACCGACACAAGGAATTGATAATCTTTGAGATTATTTCCGATTTATTAATTACGCTTAGGTTAAACATGACCGCCAAGCCTAGTATCAAAGTGAAGTTGCATGCCATTTAATTCCTTCTAAGATACCAATCTTCTAATGCATGGGTAATTTTATGCACAAGCAGCAAAACCTCAACGCAAAATATCAGTAACATTTCCCATTACCAACAACTGTGCCCGTAAATGATACATCGTACCAAACGTTTCCATAATAACCTGCACATCAATTTCCAAATTTATTGCACGGCATCATAAGCGTTGTGTTTTAAAAGTGAAACAGCCATACGTGATAGAGATTTACGAAATTAGACGTGAAACAGTCCCCTTGCGTTTGTGACACGATTGCAAATCGGAGGTTCTATTTCCGATGTTCAAAATAGGATTGGCAAAGCCCCAGTCAAATTAGGCAAAGAATTCATGAGATATGAAACCAAGGACACGAAACATGTTTACCAGCAAGCCTCCTCATTTGAGCTAGAGAGGACAGCGTTTCATCCTGTCCAAATGCCAACAATGTTTCTAAGCCAGCGGCGTTTCGCCGCAAGAGGAAGCCCGGAATACGGTAGGGAGGGAATGATGTATCAGAACTGGGCGTGCGTTTGGTAATAACGCTCGGAGGCCACACTCGAGTGTTGCGGATGGCCCTTGAGTCGGATACCCTCCGTAATCTTGTTTGGGGATGCGATCGTCCAGGCGTGGGGCAGAATACCAACAGCGAGGCGATCGCAAGACGGTCGGCAGGCGTCCAGGTACAGCAACGGAATGCGGCAGATACTCAACTTTGTGAGGCAGGCGGGCAGAATTTTCGAACAGCTCGACATCGAGGTGCAGTGCTCCCGAGAAGAACATTTGTAAGGTCTCTCGCGTGAATGTCAGTGATGAAATGTCGTGCTTAGGGTGATGGTAACTGAAAGAACTTTGGAGAGTGAGGTATAATTTTTTACAAGCGTTTATATTCCTGATCCCGTAGTTGTTGTGAAACTTCAAGCCATTCCATCAAGTATGCCTTGATCATCTAACATGCCAAAATTTTGATATAGACTATTCAAATAATTCCCAATGTTGACTCCGTCTTTCATTTTAATTTCCGTTTAATTTGTACATCAGATTACATTCACGTATTCCCAATAAATTATACATACAATGACAGCTACATCTGTAAACAATCCTAAAATAATACTGACGCTTTCTAATTCGATACGAAAAGATGCGTTTAGTTGCCTAGGGAGTCTCTTACGCATATTTCGACTGCCGCCCTCTCCGAACGACATTAAGAAATTATTCGTATTTCTCTCATTCTCATTCACTTGGTTTCATGTATAATAATGTATGAGAAATTACCGTAATATTTCGTTAAAGAGCTAAAAAATTGGTCATAATAGTGATAAATAACAGAAAGGGGAGCAGGTATAATGATAATAATTATAATAATGATGGGTGTTGATAAAATCCACATAAAAGCACAGATACGGGTCCCTTACTGCTCCCCTCTACGCATGCCGGCTGAGGAGAGCGCGTGTAGGGGCATCATGGCTGTAATATCTAGTACATTTACTGAGGTTCATGTGTGATAATTTAAGAAAAATGACCGTAATATTTCGCTAAAGAGCCAAAAGATGTCTAGTATTGTGCCGCTCATTACGCCGGCCGCTGCGCAATACCTTAGGATTGCAGGCATACACGGAGACCAAATGGTAACGTTTCATCATAATGATCTATAGTCAGCGGTGCCACTCGGTCTGTCCAGCGCCCCGTAACCGTCCGATTTCAGCTTTAGTTTGAGATCAGTTTGGTCATACCATAGTTTCAGAACCTGGAAGTAAGATTTCAGATACTGAAATCATGGCATGATCAAACTGGTCCTAAACTAAGGCTGAAATCTGACGGTTTCGTGGTGTTAGACAGACCGAGTGGTCCCGCTGACTGTAGACCATGATGACGAAACGTTACCATTTGGTCACCGTGTGACGGCGGCCTGAGTCAGGCTTGCAGGCATACACGGAGCAGTGGTACTGCTGTTCTGCTTCGTAATTACTCCATATGTTTCAGAATAAAGTACCCCGTGTTTGAATTTTGTGGGCAATGCTTTCGAAAAAATTCGTTGACAATTTTTGAAGACCTTTTATGTTTCACAGTTTTCTCGCTGATATATCTTAGGACAAACCAACTTCATTTGGGTTTGTAATATAGTTGTGAGACTGTTCTTGTAGGATTGCGAGAAAAAATAGAAAAATTAGGTGACGTAAAAATATTGATCTCACTGCAAGATGCAAATGAGGACAAGGATCAAGCTATAAATAGCATCGTGTGCAATACTTTAACCTGGCTGAACGAAATCTCAATGAGGATAATATTAAGGTTCTAACATTCAGAGGGACCAAAGAGTTCCCGCCAGCTAATCTCTTATACCGAAATAACTGAGCCTAGAGCTTCAGAAAGAATATTTAAGACCATTAAACATGACAGCAATGATAATACTATTAAAGCTTCACCTGCTGCTCAAACATCATTCAAGGTCATTTGAACGTAGTTTCAAAATTTCCCTGCTTCAGCTTAGCTGTGGATTGAGCAACATTTAAGGCAATTTGAACGGAGGTCCAAAACGTGACTGTTTAAGCTCAGCTGTGAGTTGAGGAACATTTAAAGCCATTTGAATGTAGCTTCAAAATTTCCCTGTTTCAGCTTAGCTGTGGATTGAGCAACATTTGATGCCATTTGAATGTAGCTTCAGCGACGTGACTGCACCACATCGAGCACAGCAGTCTATCCCGAATTTAGCGGCACACCGGCGGGCGCATCATTGATTCATGCCGTGCAGCCAACTCCAGTTATTTATGGGCCACATCAGCGAATGTAGTCCAAAAAATGGACAACATGCATTACCCTTGCACCGGGGAAACTCTCCGATGCTTTGAATAAACATCTTTCATTTTTCAGCACAATTTTCCCGAGCTTTGGAGAAAACAGGGAGGCGAGAGCAGTAGGATCAGCTCTCTTTAGAAGTCTTCGTTAATGAAATTTTCAACCTTCGTTTTACGAGATGAATGAAGACGAAGGAAATTCTCTCAGAACACGAACTAAATTTCAACTCACCAACTTCTCAAGTGAAAGAATTTTCAACGAGCCTTTTGATATTTACAGGGTGGAGAAATCATTCCCGCAATAAGTTAATGGGCAATATATCTACATTAGGATAGAGTTATGAAGCAAAAATTTTCCTTACATTAATTTACTAACTACCATGAAACAAAGTAGAAGCTCATTTTTTAATTATGTACCTTCCTTTTACTTTGCTTACCCTCTGAAGTCTTCCTCTGAAACTTTCAACGAGACACACAGTTTTACTTGCAGCATTTTATCCCATGCCTTCTCTAGGATGACTTCAAATCATCGACAGTGGCGTGGGATGATGCACAGACTTCAGTCTCCAACATTGACGTCGTTTCCAGATGGCTAAAATCCGATGAAGAAGTAGGCCACATTGGCATTTAATAATTTTCAAAATACTACAGAAGTTTTAAACCACGAATTCTGTCTGAAACGTGAAAACAAAACAGTTGCAATTAATCGAGTGTTATATTTTTAGAAAAACAAATGTTGAAATATTGAAATTGAAAAATAGTACGGGGACTTTTTCCTCGCCCTGAAATTCTCTCAGCATTTACCACGAATGCAATTTCATCCTAAAAACAATCAACCTTGAATCGAAATTCATCTTGCTGAAAAGTTCTACCATCAGAAAGCCATCACTAAGTCTATGAGCCTCGGCTTTCCCTTTGTGCTGTTTCATCCCGTGATGCAATTTTTTGTTCACTCGCATTCTTTTTCACGCTTCTCAACCCCTGGGAATATCCAGCAGCTTTTACAAGATGAGCTCTGCAGCTCAGTCCCTCTCGCAAGTAATCAATGCCTGACTCCTGACACTTCGTCCTGCCTCCCGCGGCATCGCTCGCCCCAAAAAAGACGATTTCAGTTCCGATCGAGTATATTTACCGCATATGTAAGACTGACATTCAAATAATCTCAGTACGCAACGACTTTTATCCCCCATCGAGGTTCTTGCTACTTTTTTTTCTTGACTATACGAGTAGGAGCTGGTTTACGTACAGCTTTGGAAATGAACTTGAGTTTGGGTTTAACCAATTGCGGTCAAAGTGTTAAGGTGTTGAGCGAAGAAAACGCGTTTGCGCTTCTTCAAAGTTGTCGTACCTGTGTATGTGAGTTGCAAGCAAATTATATTAGTTTCCAATGCAGTGACAGCCTAGGGGAAGTGATTGAGCATTCCAGCTGTGTTAATTACGAAGAGCTCTCGTGTATTCTCCTGTCAGACGCTGAGGCCGCAAAAATGCCTATTATCTTATGAAATGACCATTCTTTTATTTTATCTGCATGCGGGTTTTCCATCGATGCGCATACGTATCCACAATACGGGAGTGGCGCACTGCAAGTGACGGTCACATTCAGTGAGTCACTCCCGTATTGTGGAATCTATCGTATCGTATTGTGGAATCGTCCACAATACGGGAGTGACTCACTGAATGTGACCGTCACATGCAGTGCGCCACTCCCGTATTGTGGATACGTATGCGCATCGATGGAAAACCCGCATGCAGATAAAATAAAAGAATGGTCATTTCATAAGATAATAGGCATTTTTGAGGCCTCAGCGTCTGACAGGAGAATACACGAGAGCTCTTCGTAATTAACACAGCTATAATGCTCAATCACTCCCTCTACGCGGTCACTGCACTTGAAACTGATATAATTTGCTTGCAACTCACATACACAGGTACGACAACTCTGAAGAAGCGCTAACGCGTTTTCTTCGCTCAACACCTTAACACTTTGACCGCAATTGGTTAAACTCAAGTTCGCTATTCAACTCAAATTTAAAGGCAATTGTAGTAAGCAGTTTTAAAAATAGCAAACATTAATTGGATCATCCCTACATTTAGCTACAATTGAGTATTTTTGAAAATTGAGTTTCGAACTACTGGTCGGTCAGCAGCAGTATGAAAATTGTCACTGCCGCGTGACGGACGCGCTTTTGATGAGTGAGGGAATTTACACAATGCGACTGACCTACCGGTTGTCAGAAACTCAAATTTTATCAATTCTTAAACAAAAGCAATTGAATATACGGTCTATTTATTGTATCATTTTCAATGTTGGATGCTAAAATTAACTCTAATTTCATTTGAATATTGAACTTCCGTTTAACTCGCAACATTGAACGGGCTTACAGAGTTAATGAAACGCTTACATCATTTCTTAATGACGTGACCAGTTCTGAAAAATAATCTGCTGTCAAATCCGGGCATCTCAATCGACTGCATCGTGTGTCCCTCAGTTCTTGATTTTAAAGCTGTGGAGAGATCAGGTGAAATTACCACCGAAATTATTCAGTCTCTTCACATATCACTATCGCAGCAATTAAGCCTCTCGGTTTATAGGTGTTTCAATCAACTCTGTTTACTCGGTTTCACAATGAATTGGAATTTCTTGCTTTCTGAGCGTCGCATGTATAATACTTCCCGCAAAATGCGATTACTCACAAAAGAGGCTGGCATGTCTTATCATTAGCATCGTTAGACGAGCAGCATCGTCTCTCGGCAAAGAAAACTGTTGGACGCTTCAGAAAATTAATCGAATTTTTCGAGGCAAACTTTGAGTAAAGAAACAGGGCTCCTTTTTTCATTAACGAAAGTTCCGCGGTTTCTTCGTTAATTAAGCAGAATTGTCGATAAACAGCAGACCCTCATGATTTTAATTGTCATGTTTTTGAAAGAGATGACTTAAAAATTTAAGTGCATTTTGATCAGACAGCTTCCTATCTTTGTCTCTCGGTTTTCTTTTGCGCCCATTTTATCAATATTAGAATGTTAATACGCTCGTACCCTACCGAAGTTTACAGCCCTGTAGGCCACGCTTTCAATATTTACATGGGGGAAAATTGCAATAGCAATAATTTCCATGGTCGAAAATTTATTCTCGCTGTTGAAAAAGTTTAGGCAGAAATACGATAGGTGAACACGATGTACTGCGCCAGGATTCATTTAATTTTTTTACAGCTCGTCAGCAGTTTAACTTCTCGGCAGATATTTGCGATCGGATTTCTAAACATTTTGTGTTGTTGCTTTGCAGTCGGTGGCGAAAGTTCTTTTAGGACATGGTTATTGTGTCATTGCATTGTATAATAATTAAATTTCCTAAATTTTTAAATACATTTGATTGTCTAATTAGATGGTAAGGTGAAGTTTAGACAATAAATTATTTTCTAAATTAGGATATTAAATTACAAAGTGCTATTAGATAACAAACCAGAGCCTTTTTTTTCATGTCGATGGTTGATACCAGGCCAACTGATATCTGGTAAATAGGAAATTCAGGTTTGGTTAAGATAACTTGGGATTGGTTAAGAGATTTCTGGATGTGCTAGGCCAGGATAGGTGAGATTCTGTTGGGATAGGTGAGATTCTGTTAGGATAGGTGAGGTTCTGATAGGATAGGAAACAATGGAATAAGTTGGTTTTAGGATCTGTCAAAACAGGGTCAGTTAGGTGTTTGTGTTTTTTAATTTCATTATTGGTCCCCATGCAGCCTTCAAGTTATTATTTGTAATTTTTTCATGGGTCCATGAACATGATTTAGGTTGAGTAACATTAGCTTAGGATAGGTTTAGATACGCTCACGTACCTATGTCATGTTACGTTTCGTTGGGATAAATTAAGATAAGTCAGATTATAACAAGTTAGGAGAAGAGTAAGTGAATTAGGTCGGAAGCCGCTAACGTAGAGTCGGTGTGAATGTTCAAGTTGAAAAATAATTAGCCATGCATTTATTACAATTTTATTGACCCTTCTACACGCTAATGATTATTTCCGTTCAGTTTTCACCAACTCAGCACATATCTACAAAAATTTTTCTGATGCCTTCAATAAGTCCGGTCTCCCAATAAAGTTCCCAGTCTCTGTCGAGTCTCCCGGCCTCTCCCAGTTGCCGAGACTTACAACACTTTTCTTCAGTAATTTTTCGAGCTTCATTGCTCATTTAATCATTCAAAAATGCGAAATGTGCAGTCTTTATCATCACCCAACACTCCCTTGCTATTTTTGAGCTCCATTTCTTCATCGTACTCAGCGCTCTTTTTGAGCCCACATCACTATCGCAAAAGTTACCTTAACTCAGCCTACATCACTATCGCAAAAGCCCTCATCATCATCTTAAAAGTTACCTAACCTCTGTCCTCATCACTATTGCAAAAATTATCTAACTTCAGTCCACATCGCTATCTCGCAAAAGCCCTCATCACTCTCACCAAAGTTACCTTACCTCGGCCCTCATCATCACTATCACAAAAGTTACCCTACCTCAGCCCACTTCACTATCGCCAAAGTTACCTTACCTCGGCCCTCATCATGACTATCACAAAAGTTACCTTCCCTCAGCCCTCATGATCACTATCACGAGCGTAAATCACAATTCTGCCCGGAGCAACGCCGGGTGCGCTACCCTCACACTCCGGATGCTCGTTACAATCCTGCTTCCGCTCCATCATTTATTTCGCAAAATTTGCATTGCTGCTCGTCGTTAGAGCAGCGTCGGCCGAGCGCACGAGAAAGAAGGATTCTCGAGTGTATCTACGCTACGTTATTCCAGCCAAAAGCGGGAACAAGCGGCTTGAAGTTGAATTTGTTTGGAATATGATGGATGACTTGCGTGTGTCTGCGGTTCCTATTTGATTTCTCGTCTAGGTCTGATTTCTGTCCTCGATATGTTTTTGCTGGCAGGAAGCTAGCAAAAATTTGAAATTAATAATTCTGAGATGAAAATTTAACCATATTCTGTCTTTGAATTTCATTATCGCAAGAAGCCAACATGAAAACACTGAAAAGA
Source organism: Platorchestia sp. MABIK (assembly GCA_014220935.1). Lineage (NCBI taxonomy): Eukaryota > Metazoa > Arthropoda > Malacostraca > Amphipoda > Talitridae > Platorchestia > Platorchestia sp. MABIK. The sequence continues at coordinate 55,943 of JACJUY010000317.1, forward strand.
GGGTCTGATTTGAAAATTTGGATGTGTGTTTCAAAGATCTTTAAAGCTGCAATCCCTATGACTCAGCTGTTCTGTTCAGATTTTATACCATGGAATAGTTCATACCTGCGTAAGTTTTGAACACTTATTCCAGTAATTTGTTTGGCAAACTTTAATCCTTTTTATCATCAATCGTGCAAAGTATTTAAGTTTTACGTTCTAACTGTTGAGTTTCCAGTTTGAACATTTAAGTTGTAAGTTCAAAGGATTAAATTTTAAGTTCGATCATCCAAGTTCAATGTTCTAGCATTTTAGCTCTATGATCTAACATTCAAGTTCTAAGTTTTAATATTCAAGTTTCAAGTTTTAACATTTGAGTTCTAAGTTTTAACATTTAATTTTTAGGTTTTATGTTCTATGTTCTAACATTTTAGCCCTATGTTCTGACGTTTAAATTATCAGTTCTAATGTTTGAGTTTCAAGTTTTAACATTTCAAGTTCTGAGTTGCATCCCGGCAGCACGCCACCTGCCAATATTTTGAAAACGCTTAGGCGCGTTGAAATGTAGGCATTGTTAGCGTGTCGAAACAGTGTCAAAATTTATCAGACAGTATCGATCGCTGAAACCATCGGTAAAGTTACTTCAAACCTTAAGTTTTAAAGGTTTTTAAGTTTTTGGACGTCAAATAAAACTATTTAGTGTAATTTCTCACCAAGAAGCAGAAAAACTGCGTTCCTCGGGCTCTCTCAAAGAGTTTCAAGACCGCCTGGGGTTATATTTCTGTAAGATGAAAGCAGAAAAGTAAGTCTCTAGGAAGGCAACAAAGCTTTGAGACATAGTGAAATTATTCATTGGGTCTATCATGATGTCAGTCTTGCCTTTCCGTGCTTACCTTAACCTGAAAGCGACTATAATTTGCATGATTATAAATTTCAACGAGTCTCTATACAGACCAAGGAACACTCGTTCCTAAATGAGAAAAAACGCTGCTTAGAAGCATGTTTGGTAGCACGAAAACGATGCAGCATTATTTTAAATTCAGTCGCAACAAAGAAGAACTCTCAGTAAACACATCCACTACGTAGTTTTTGGTGTCGCGAGTCATGTTGCGTATTCTAATTGACGGAGTTCTTTCCATGCTCTCGTGTACCTCAGAGCTGGAGAGGCAGGGGACGCGCGTGCGAGGGCAGTAACGTCAGGGAATCCATGAGAAACTCAGAATTCTGATGATCTTGAGTTCCAACATCATTAGAATTCCGTGTTTCTCGCAGGTAAAGGGTTAAACTTCTCATAAAAATTCGAATGACAGTAGATTTATCATTATTTTCTAATTGCACAGCTCCAGAATTACGTATTTCTCGCAGGTAAAGGGTTAAACTTCTCATTGAAATTCGGATGACAATAGATTTATCATATTTTTCAAATTTTATAGCTCCAGAATTACATGTTTCTCGCAGGTAAATAAGAAAACTTAGCCTAAAAATCCGAATGTCAAGATTTAGCATTATTTCCTAGTTTTGTTGCAAGGGCAGTGTCGGGAGGGAATCCTTGATAAACACAGAATACGGACGATGTTGGGTTCTAACATCATCAGAATTCTGTTTTTTTTCGCAGGTAGATGGGAAAACTTCTCATAGAAATCCGAATCACTGTAAATTTATCATTATTTTCTGGTTGCACAGCTCCCATTGTTAACAACTGCCATATTAATGAGCGAGGTACGCGTTTTATCGGTTTTGCTGAATTCTATGAACTTGAAGAATTTAATTTGACTATAGTTTTGAATAGCTTTCACAATTCTTCGCAACTGCTTCAAGTTTCTTTTGATTTTGTAAGTAAAATTATCGCAAAACGGTATCTTCAATCAGAACCTTGAACCTACATCTCAAGAAAAAGAAGTCTATTCCTGTTCCAATAGATGTCATTCTCATAATTCAAGAGAGTTTTCAGCAGCTTCAGCTTTGAATAAAATATATCCGAAAATTTTGCAGCTCATTTACGACCCGGACTTCAAATTGATCAGATTATAGTCGCGTATGTCCCGAAGTGCGTCTGTGATTTCTTGAATAAAACTGACGTTTCAAGAGAAATTTTTCTCAGAGGCGACTTTTTTTCTCTACGAGGCGCGTTTTTCATCAGTTTTTCATAATTTCATTATCTACTGAATTGAAGGCAAGATTCACATTTCAAATTCGAGCATCTTCATTGAAATTTGCTTGGATTTCGTGCAGGAGCTCGACGATGTTGAGTTTTCGAAACACAGAATTTTTCTCCCAGTTTAATCAGAATTTCTCAAGACCGTCAGGCTTCATGACGAGCAAATTCAAAATTTAAAACAGCAGTGATTACGGCAGGAAGTGACGTCGTTAAGAAATTCAAATTATGATCCTGATTTAAAACGCAATTAAATCAGCTTAAGAACAAAAAAACATCCCTTTATTCTCCTGCAGTAATTCATGATCAAAATGCGAGGTAAAATACCAAAGACTTCCTCACGCATTTTCAACACAACGATTTGAAGTAAACTTTCTGAAATGCAAGCACGTTTAATGCTCATACTGATATCGTACATTCTCCAGTTGGCATTCCTAATTTATGCCTACTCAGCTTACTGTGCAGCTTGGGCGCATACAGACGTAAGATTAGCCTAGATATTTTTGCGCGTTTCCCGCCAGCCGTGCTACCGCTGCTGCTCTCGGCCTCACGCTGAGGCCGGAATGGGCCAAGTGAAGATCAATGGCCCTTCCCTGGAGAGATGCACGCCAGACATTGATGGCCCCAACATTGGTGTTGCTGGCATAACGCGGTACTGATGGCGTTACTTAGTTCTGCTCTTCTTCCGGGACCGGGGACTCCTGCTGTAACTTGGGTTCCTTAGTTTTGCTCCTCTACCATGGCTGAGTACTCCTGCTATAACTGATGTTACTCAGTGTTGCTTGTAGTACTTCTGCTATAACTGGTGTTAGTGTTGTTCGTACTACTCCTGCTATAACTGGTGTTACTCAGTGCTGCTAGCTTCGCTGAGTACTCCTGCTATAAATGGTGTTAGTGCTGCCTTCATAACTGGGGACTACCGTGTTGCATTAATTGTAGCTTCTCCGAGTTGCCTGTGTGACTCAGTACTCCTGGAGAATGGTTAATGATATTGATAACAAAATACAATATTGCTTCAGGTTATGAATAACACGGACTTATTTAATACATGTAGCGTCTCCCAGCATTATTGGCTTAATAATCTCAAATATAATCATTTAGCTATACTCTTACAACCTAGTACTTATAAATAAAAATTAACACAGCTGCAATAGACAACAGAGGTCTCACTTAGCATTACTGAAGGTTATCATTACTGTTGATAGCATGTATTTATTGACTGCTAATTTCTGTCAATACATGGGAATAATGATTATACTGTTATCATGCGAAGCACCTGTTATTCGTGACTGATCTCAGGATTCTTAATTGCTCTCTTTTTCAAAAGAAGAGAAGTACATCACGACACGATTGACCCAATGGGATCTACCTATCGATATATTATAAACTCTTTTCTGAAATGAGACAAAGACTGATCTTTTAAAACGATTTCCTGTAATGAAATAAAGCCAAGCTTGTTTACTGACTGTTATTGGATGACATTGACCAAATAATGCATTACATGTGTGTCTGAGTAACGACAACTGCTGCATTAGATCAAAGTTTACCGGCAAGAATTAGACGGCATAAGCCAAATAAAGCATTGCATCTATGCCTTGAGTATCGTACAGCGTCACCGCACCTACAACTGCTGCGATAGATCAAAGTTTACCGACTGATATAAGACACATTGGCCAAATAATACATCAAAACACGTGTTTGGTTTATCGACAGGAATTTGACGATCAAATAATGCAAATAATGGATTACATGTGTGCCTTGAGTAACGCACAGCGTCACCGCACCGACAACTGCAGCGATAGACCACTTTGTAGCAGCAGACTCGCTCCACCAGCAGGGCATTGGTCCCTGAGGGCATCGTAAAACAAGGCCAGGCTGGACGATGGAACATGTCTTTCTCCTGGACCTGCATTTCTCTGTATTCGGAGGTACAGCTGTCACCAGGGACGCAGTAAACTTTTATTTCTGTATTTGTGCAGCTGCAGCCGTCACAAGGAGTGTTATCATCTGGTCCCAGCCTCTTTGTCCTCAACGGTTAAGTCATTGCTACAACCGTGAGAAATGTGCGCCTCTACAGACACATCTGTTGCTACACCCGTGCTGTCGAGCTTACCAGTACGTAGAGAGTCTGCTGTCTACTTGCACCACTCCATATCTACAGGCACAGGTAGAGACTCAGCGTCTGCTGTCTACTTTAACCACTCCATATTTACCGGCACAGGTGGAGACGCAGCGTCTGCTGTCTACTTGCACCACTCCATTTCTACAGGCACAGGTAGAGACGCAGCGTCTGCTCTCTACTTGCATCACTCCATATTTACAGGCACAGGTAGAGACGCTGCGTCTGCTGTCTACTTGAACCACTCCATATTTACAGGCGCAGTCGATGTTCACGCAGCTCCCCAGCGCCGTGTCTCATCAATCTCTTGTCACCGCTAGCACGGCGCCGTGATGCTTCATCGGCCGCAATTTTTCATCATCCACGCCCGCGTCGGAGGAGGAAGCGCTCAAATTTTGCACATCGCATCCATCTTGTTTTGGCGGCGGTGTGGGAACACAGAACAATGCCTTGACGTGCCGATGCTGGAGTGTAGCACCGAGATAAAGGAAGGGCACTTCAAATGGAGAGACAACGGACAAGGGGAGAGTAGTGGACTAGGGGAAGAAGAATGGAAGTGATAAAAGCTACGCTTGAGGAAGCAAACGGTAGGGAATTTAGGGGATTTCAATGGAAAACAGCTTGAGGAAAATGTAATTCAAATATTTAGGAAATTTCAATGGAACGCAGTTTAAGGAGGATTTAAGTCAAATATGGATAGTAAATTTGGAAGGAAGATGAGGTTTATGGTAAAATTTAGAGATGCAACTGCGTGCATTAGATAAGGTCGCTAAAATAAAAGAACCTGACAAATATCAGCAGAATGCAAAAACACAGTCAGACAAAGAAAAGTGAAACAAAGCGAAAAAATTTTGAAGGGTGTAAAACAAAGCTGGAAAAAAAGATTAGGGTTTCTGCAAGAGAGCCAGTCTGCCAGCCCGCAAGATCACACGCGCTTCTTTGCTAATTTGTTGTACTCTTTTGTAGACCTGAGTTTGTTGTGCAGGGTTAACTGGTGTCCTCTGTGCATGACGGGATCTCATTTCTTCAGCGTAGTTTGGACTTCTATCTCTCTTTTTATAACCTCCTGCTGTACATGGATCAATAATTACTCGAATACTTCAAATGTCTCTAAGACTATCATGCGTACAGCATACCTGTGTTGGGATTGACACTAGATTTTCGAGCATGTTTAGATAGCTCAGCACCTTGTTATTCCGTGCGGTACAATGTACAGGGCCAGTGCTTAAATCAATCTACTCTTGTTTTTTCTTTGGGGGGAAATGGAAGAGTGTCTCAATTTGAACAAGAACGACTTTGGCTCGACTACGTTCCTTGAACATGTTTTGAACCTCACTAGAGGAAGCAGCTCCTCTGGTGATAGCAGAAAACGGAAAAGATGAATTCTACAGATCCTAGAGGGAGCTTTTGTACTCAATGCGCATTCACTTCTCTCCCTCTTCCTCTATTTAAAAATCGGAAAAAACTATTAACAAGTTGACCACGAAAAGTTGAAATAACGCTCAAAATTCGACTTAAATTTAAAGTCAACTGTGGTAAGCAATTTTGAAAATAGTAAACATGAACTGGATCGTTCCTTCATTTGGTTTTGTTTAAGTATTTCTGAAAATTGAATTTATGACTACTGCTCGATTGGCAGCCTTATGAAAATTTTGTGTGTACACCGACGGCTCACATTGCGGCCAACGTGTTTACTCGTGTCTTAATGGTTGAATTTAAGAGCAGTTGAAACGCATTTTATACTGTTGAATTTTAGAAGTGACTGAGCAACGTTTCTTCACATCGAATTTTACCCCTGCAATTCAGCTTGAAATTCTTTAATTGAACAAAAAGTTATTTTAAAAGAAACTCCCCATCAAATGCTATGTACGGCCTGCACATTTTTTCCCTCTTGATGTGCAGTCACTCATCGAAGCTGTGAATTTCCATTAGGCCAGCTGCTGAGCATTCTATAGTACTGTATGATAACCACGGCTTTTTCTTCAATTATATAAAATACCCTTGTGACATCCAGCTCGTTTCAAAGCACTGTCAGAAACTACCAGTAGACCGACCTATAATCCAGCCTCGCAAAACAAGTGGACCGACCTATGACGTATAAGTAGACCGACATTTGATTCAGCCTCGTAAAACAAGTAGACCGACCTATAACCTACAGCAAGACCGACCAAAACCTACAGCTAGACCGACCTATGACCTACAAATAGACCGACCTACGATCCAGCCTCGCAAAACAACAGCTGAACTCGACGCACGTGACCCGATGGCAGCGTTTGCTCTGCTAATAAACAGCTGCGTGATTGCTGAGCATGATTAGGTGCTCTTCACTCCGGTCTCCAGCGGGTGAATAGACGATCATTGGCCCCTCATGAGGAGCAGATTTGTGCCGGAGCTCCCTGTAAAACACGCACAAGTCGCCAGGAAAATAGAAGATCGTGGCCTGCTGAACGAACTCATATAATTTTGTGCTGACGAAGAGCAATCACTGGCGTTCTATTATAACGCACAAGATTAGGTAAATATGATGCACTCGACGATGTATTGATATTTATACGCGATTAATAAATCGTCGTAAATGATCCTTGGGCCGTTGGATCCCATCGTTAGAAGCACTCACTAAGGTTTTTTTTGCTCAGAAGTTATATCAAAATGCTAAATAAAGTGCAGATCCTCATAGAGAATTTGCACACATATGATGAACAAACAGGTTGATACATTTTTATTCTCGCCCTGTACTCTCGCCATGAACGATATTTCGCATAGAGTTGCCTTTAAGCCATCATAACAAGGTTCCCCTCAAATAGCGTGCCTTAAAAATTTAGAGCAGTAACGTAGCTCTTTATGAGAAACCTTTGATATATCTCGGGATGTGCCGTGTGAAGTGAGCACAGCCGGTTGTCTTTGTCTCGCTAGGTCTTGGAGCCGGAAGAGCCATAAACGGTCGGAACTCTGACCTCGATAGTACGACACTACAACCTTCATGTGCACACAGCTTACAGATAAACAGCTAAACAGCTTGAACAAGCGCTTCATTGCGACACCTGAACAACTTTTTGGGATAAAAACGTTTACAATGCGTCTGACTTACTGTTCTTCATAAGTGGCTCTTGTCAGGTACCCACTTTGGCTGACAGTTCATGACAAACAGCCTTTAATCAGGAACCAGCCATCCCAACAAACAGCCCTCTTAACAGCAGCCCTCTGAACAAATAGCCCTCGCCCCCTTCTTGGCCTACAGCGTCTGACAAACAGCCGTTATGCGATACATGGGTGTCAGAAAAACCGCTCTTTCTCAACGCTAGCCTAACAGCGTCACGAAACTACTCCTATGTTGCCAGGAAACAACCCATGCAATTACAGGAAGTTGTCGTAACAGCCCAAACAAGCGCCCCTTGCAGGTCCAAGAAGCAGCCCCAGTAGCTACAAGAAGCAGCCGCAACAGCCCCAGAAAGCAACTGAAACAGCCCCAGAAAGCAGCTGCAACAGCCAAGAAAACATCCGCAACAGCCCCAGAAAGCNCAGCCGCAACAGCCCAGAAAACAGCCGCAACAGCCCAGAAAGCAGCCGCAACAGCCCAGAAAACAGCTTCAACAGCCCAGAAAGCAGCCGCAGCACAGCGTGACGTTGGCACTGCACAGCAGGAGCGAGGGCGCGCATCTCATTCCAGGCGCGTCGTTGCCGGCAAATTGAAAAACAGCGGCGGCCTTTGTGGCGCTGGTGCTTGTGCCGTCATGGGCGCTGCTGCCCTGCTGCCGTGCTGGTGGCGGCGTCTGCTGAGTTGTGTGGCTGTGGTCTGCCGTCACGTGACTGTGCTTGTGCCGTCACGCTACCGTGGTCAGCAAGTTATGTGACCGTGGTAACCTCATGTGGCCGTGGTCTGCAAGACATGTGACCGTGGTAACCTCATGTGACCGTGGTCTGTAAGACATGCGACCGTAGTAACATCATGTGACCATGGTCTGCAAGTCATGTGACCGTGGTAACCTCATGTGACAGTGATCTGCGAGGACATGTTAGTGAAGTTGATGAGAACATACGACCGTACCTAGTGCTGCCACACGACCGTACGTAGGGCTGCCACGTGATTGCAACTGACGGTAAAATTCGAACTTGCATGAATATGTCTGAGTTGAATTTGCGTCGAACTGAAAAACAATTCGCAATGACAGCCCACGTTGACTTGGCTCAGCTGTTCGCTGTTTGTTGTAGGCAGCCGCGGCGGCTCGAGTGCTCTTACATTTGAAATTCAATCTCCAGATTGACATTTTCTCGATTTTTTAACTTGAGTGCTCGTGCAAACAGAAAGCCAGAAAGCTGTGGAAAACTATTTATTCTGCGGTTGTTTGTCATCATATCCTGTAAACTGCTAAGGCTAAATTTTGGTGCTAGGCAAACTCTTCTGATCCCGAGTAATGTGTATTTGTTTTAAGAATTTTTTCAGAATAGAAGTGGACGTTGATTTTAACAAAAATGTATCTCATCAACAAAAAATTATCGTTTGCCTAATGGAAAATTAACTAGGAGGGTCTAAACAATTGTATTAGGTTAGACGTTGTATTAGATCGAACCTCCCTAACAACGATAAATTTGTTGCCATGATAGGAAAGATGAAATCCGCATTTAGTTTAGAATTAAGACAACACCGAATCTACACATAAGATGTTTCCTCACGCCCAGCGTGTAGAGACAGCAAGATTGAATGGAGCTTATGAAATAAAATGAAGCTTGAATCGGGAAGTGGTAGGTGCTGAAATAATTCTATTAGTAAATTGGAATAAAGGTCCGTAACATAACAAAAAGGAGGACTGCCTTATCTCCCTCTCAGGACCCCACATCTTCCTCCTCGGAGCGCTAATTCCCTCGTAAAAAATGGTTCCATACTTTTGAATTATTTTACATGAGAGATATTAGGTAATGGCTGAGAGCTTCCGCAGAAGCGCAAAATTTTAGTGTTACTGTCCACAGGAGCGAGTACATCTGCTTGTTTACTTTCACGTCGGACCGCTCGTGTAAACAAGAGTGGTATTGACGGTGGGCAGAGTGAGCGGAGTAGGAAGAGTGGGCGGAGTGGGGAGATGTATACAAGAGAAATTCCAGAAGTCAACGAACAGAATGGAAGAGCTTCTGGGGCTCTATGTTTCTTGTAATCTGCGATAGGAACGTAACAAAGCAAAACGTTCTTTGCTCATCTTAGCCCAAGACACAAAATGTTCCTCAACAAAATGAGCTGAGTAAGTTGTTCATTTTTAGACTTTTCAAAGAGATATGTTAATGTGCTTTGTTGGAGATGTTTTGCCACCACATTTGAAGGAGGAAGCACAAAACGAAAATTTTTAAAATGGATGAAGTAGTTTTAAAGAAATTCTGTTTGAGGCAATTTATTTTCTGAGTCTAGCTTTCTCCAACTAACTAAGGGAATTTTCTTCAGCTTTCTCCAACTAACTATGAGAATTTTCTAACATGAGCTCGCTTCTCACCAAAAATGTGGAACGAAACTATAATAACATAAGCCGAGACTTCAAAACATCCCATCAACTTAATGTTATTGGACAGAAAAGTGATTTCGTAGAGTATTTTGTTTTTATGATTTAAAAATAGCCATCGGGGCGGTGAGAGTCAATTAAGTGCGGTTATTTCTGCAGCAAGAAGCGTATTGAAAGAATTCTTTTGAGGAGAAAAGTCACTCAAGCACAAGCTGCAGATAAGCATGAAAAACAGAATGTGACTGAAAATTTACCGGGAGAATAATTTGTACTCAGTTATGAATTAGAACGAAATTGAAATTGAAATCAACCTAACACAACGGTGTGATACAATACAGAGACATGTAAATACAGGAACAGTTATAAATAAGCAACAAGATTTAAAGCCCGTTGTTAGTCTAGGAGACTATTCAGGCACAAGTAGCAAAAGGAGAAAACAGCATTAAGAAATAAAAAAACACACCGCGCACTTTAACAGTAAAACTAGCATAGTAAAACAAATTCTCCTGGGGCAGATTGCATATTTATACAGCCCCATTATAATAATTTACTTAAAATATGTCCCTTGCCTTCAACATTGCCAGTAATTAACATCTTTTTAATGGTATCATAAAAACCATTCAAATGAAATGCAAAACCTGGCATCCGCTAACTTTTGTTTACGAGTAAACAAACATCGCGGCAATTCAATTTGAATCTATTGCTCAAGAAAATGCAACTCATCGCAAGAAAAAAGATACCGCAAATTTTTAAAAACAATTTTCGCGAATAATAAATAACAATTCACATTTGTTGCTTGCATGTTTGGTTGGTCCGTCTTTCTGTCACGTTTTTAAAGGATGCTTAATGACCGTATCTGTGATGCAAGTTTCACCAGTACACAAGTACAAGAATATTTTAATCTCGGGTACTATGTATTAGGATGGAAATATTTGTTTGTTATCCCCATCTGCAAGACTTATTCAAGGAAAATATTGAATTCCATCATTTTTGAAGGGCAGTATACGCTAGAACTTTAACAAAACTTTGATAACTTTAGTTTTTTTTTATTTGTTTGCTCGCTTGTCACCGTCCACGCTGAGCTCTCAGTAAAAACTTACGACAAAATTCAACACCCGGCTTTATGATGGCGGAAAATCCAATTTCGTTCCCGTATGTCGAATAATGCTTCTTTCACCATCACAGCGGAAAAAGTCCACTTTTTTCTTGGTCAAGTGCATCATATTAATCCTAGACGCTGCATTGTGGATGCGTACTGGTGCAAATGTTCATATTGCGAAACATATTTCAACACGAATTATTCAATGAAATGTTTTAATTGATAGTGAACTTTTATACCCACGTAAAAACTACGATTATCAACAAATTTCTAGGTCAAAAATAAGTTGTATAAGAAACATAACACACACGGTCAAGCTATACAGCGTGTCCACGAAAAGTGGATCCAGTGATTTTAAGTACTGCATCTGTGATACAATATCACTTTATCATGTTGTACATTTTGAAAGGAAAAAACTGAAGAAATGTACTGGAATTAGAGTATCGAACCGTATCAATGTTATAACATTATTAATTATGTAAATCGATGAATGTATTTTTCGTCGATATCCACTGTGAACAGAACGATCTATCATTCAGAAGTAACAAGACACAAAGTCAAGCTGCAACGATCGGGGCACTGCTTGAGTACGTAGCGCAAGGGTAGTTGGGCAGTGGCATCATGGCTTGAAATTACTACTATTTCATCTCAGCCGTCCATGCTACAACCGTCGTTTCAACAAGGCGCACTAGTTAATTAAATGCAACAGCAGACAATGGGTGCAGCCTGTACTCAAAGCAACTATGGCTCACAATAATTACATAAAGGTCACGAGGAGCTAAGCACACATCCATAGGCGATACTAGCACTTAAAATTCATATTCACCACTGCAGGCTTTCTGATATTCTTCACATGACGCAGCGGTAGACCTTACTTGGAGCGCAGCTGTGTAGGTTTAGAAGCAGCCAGGAGCACTAAAGGCATAAATGCAGCACTTGTCCACCGCAGAGAGCGGCACGAACAAGTTTGAATTAAAGTGCCGAGAGTGGACACTGAAGCGGCTGTCGACAATAGCAATTACTGCTATTGTGATACATATTTAAATTTAGGATTATCGTGGAGTACGCGTGGGCGAGATTTGCTCAGTCGGAAACGAGGGGGAGCAAGATTTTCAGGGTAAGTTTAAGCATTATTTTGATGGGAAATATTAAATGATGAGTCCCGAAAAGAAAATGTCAATCAATATAAGAGGTAACGGATCAATAAAGAAAATATTAAGAGTATTAAAGTGAACTGATATATACGTAAAAATTGGAGATTATAGGCAGTGCCAAGGGCAGCAGATAATATCTATCGGTGAATATCTTGTAGCTTCAATAAATATGCCACAGTTAAGTTTTCCCTTTAACCTAAGAAATGTGATTGAAAAGTCTTGTTTCATTCGTTTAAATGTAAAACATATGTTTATGTGTTTTTTTTACATGTTATATATTTTTATTGCAAATTTGAAACCTATTAGTATAGTTAAAAACAAATTTCGAATTAAGGCATATAATACAGTATCACCTCGAATTAGAAGCCATCACAAGCAAACTTCAATTTTTTCCGATAAAAGATGGGCCCAGATGTTTTCAGTTACTCCTCATTCGTATCTAGCATTGCATTAGTTGAATAACTGGGTCTTATAATTACCCGTAGAAGTTGAGGGTTTTGCCATGATTGACTGAGCTCCCAAACTCATTTATGAGTTGTCTGCAGCTCAACTCGCAGCAATCCTTCATGTCACAGCGCCCATTTAACTGACCACTTCATCGCATGTCCAGCCTCATCTGCCTCAGCCCCGGCTGCCTGATAGGCCTGTTCACGGACTAAATTAGCGAATTTCTCCTCGTTTCCTGTAAAATATGGTGATAAAGAGCACCCGACATCTGGCAACCCCTAAAATTTACGGGATGTAGGGTACTCATGAGGGTCGAGTTTTATTTGAATTGAGGTCAAATTTGAAAATTCTGACAGATGGAAAAAGCAATTCTGACAAGTTTTACCTCACTTCACTTTCCGCGCACTGAGGCTCCAATCACTGACCAGATTTTGGATGCACTTCATGGTACAGATTGATTTAAATAAAGATGAAATTTAAGAATCTCGGCCAAGGGAAAACCAGTGCGGGAACTCTGGCCCCAGCTCCCTTTCTGTACACAGCGGCTCCTATTGCTGACGAGATTCTTGGTGCTCTTCATGGTAAATATTTATTTGAATAGAGACCAAATTTGAGAATGTTGGCGAAGGGGAAGCGAGTGTGGCAACTCTGGCTCCAGCTCGCTCTCTGTTCACAGAGGCTTCACTCGCCCTGCGCTTCCTGGGTTGTGCTGCTGGAAACTTTGTGCAACGCGATCCTCGTAGCCACGAATAGCAAGTTGGGCAACTTTTTCTTAAAATGAACCCAACTTAGGTGAATGAAGCTCAGAGTTCAAAATAGAACTTCATCACAACAAAACGTTCGTCAGTTTTAGGCTTGAATGCCTAACAGCTATATTGCAAAGAATACTTTGACATCTCAATTCACATCTCATCTCATTTACATCTCAAAAATCCCATTAAAGGTGTAATGAAAGAAAAGCATTTTGAGCTATTCATCTTAAATATTCTCTTTTTACTTCATGGAGAAATTCAATTTGAACAGACATATTTTCAATTTAAAAAGACAATTTAAAGACATGTCTTTTCAGATATCTATTCATATATACATATGATTATATATGAATATACCTGTGCACGAATGCACTTCTAGTATCGAAGAGGCAAGGTCGACGCTACCTTGAGCCACTGGATACTAGCTGGTCAAGAGCGGGAGTAATTGAAAACTCTGCTATTTTCATCGAAGCTTTTTATCAATCATACAGTAATCACATCAAGCTGTGTGAAAAATAGGTTCTTCACCTTCAATACATTTCAAAGGAACTTCGTTAAATTCAGAGTCGTCAATTTTTATTCCAATATACCTCATCGTTTCTCTTCGATGGTAAACTCATAATTTGCAGAGCGGTCCGATGAGTGGAGTGTGTGTTGTGATAGTATCCTGAAGCGTGGAGCGTGGGAGTAACTCTGAGTTTTCTCAACTTAATCGCATGCTGTGTAAATGGCTCTATATTGTGAAAAAAATTCACCCAAATCAAAGCTAAACGGAGTAAATACAAGACAAATCAGAAAAAATTGGAATGATCGTATGGAGAAATTTACACAAACTCCGCTGTGAACCATACAGATCTTGAGAAGTAAAACTTTATCAAAAATAAACCATAAACACTTTCATTGCCCTTCAATTAAACTCTGACTCGTTTCAAATGTACGCACCACCAAATAAATGCTCAGATCTCTGACCATTTTAATCATCAAGATGTACTCTTACATGTCTTGAATTTTCATCTATGCCCAAGAATTTCATCTAAGAGTCAACGCTGAATGCGGCCACTGGTGTTATTTCAGTGGCGATCTCAAATCATTCTTTTTAGATCACAAGTCAATTTTTCACACCGAGTTCTCTTATTCTAAAGTCATTACATCTATAATAATATTTCAGTATGTACATAGAAGTCAAAATTTTCAATCATCAACAATTTTTAGTTACAAAAATACTGTGTTTCCGAACGAAATTAATGACAAAAAAAAATCATCTCTGGTTGAACCACAAATATATCCTTTTCCCCGTCCATTCTGAAAGCCTCGAAGCTCCATTTCGAGGCATTGTAACCGCTTCCTCAATTATCTAAGATCTCCTAATTCTAACTCTGCCTTTAGGTCCCAAGCCGACGCCTTTCAGTGTCGTTTGTTCTGGCCCGAAACACAAACAACTTCCTTGGGAGGCACAAAACCACCCCGAGGCTGCAAAACCGCTGAAATTTCCAGAAAACAAACCGCCCGTACGTCCGACTGTCGCCCTTAACAACTTGGAACAGTTTCGGGACCGACTTTACAGCGAGAAACTTCTCGTCACTTAATAAGCCACAGGTTCCGGCAACGGTCTTGGTATCACCGAGTTTTGTGGCTGGTCAAACGAAGCCCATGATGAAATTTGAGTACCAAAAAGAGCTCTGTAAGTTTAGCTTAAAGCTAAAGTATCACAAGTTTTAGTCTCTCGAAGGAAAAAGAGAATTAAGCTTGGTTCACAATTGCGGGTCGGTAGTTTCTCGAAATAGTTTTCAACACTAATGTGAGTTCTTTAACTGAAATGTCACAGTTTTTACTGTTTTATAACTTACTCAAACACTTGATCCGTTTGGAACTTTGGACAACACTACATAAAACTTTACCAGTTTGAGCGAAGTATAGCGGCAAAGGTTATATAGAAATTTTTTGGCGAGCAGTAAAAGATTGAAATAAAGCAAAACAACTCAAGGTTTCACCAATCATGTTTTTGATAAAATAATTAATCTATTATTCCATGATACTGACTACTGTTGCCAAGTAAAAACTTCTGCAAGACAATGTCACACCTTAAAGGAGTTTTATTGCCAAAGAAAGCTATTCCAGATAAGATTTTTGAGGAAAGTAGCCTAATAGAAAATTGTTACGACGGCGAATGTGATACAAAGAGTATTTCCGAGGTCACCAGCAAATAAAAACCGGTACAGAAGCATCTAAAATTATTTGATGAGACTATCTCTTTGCTCACTACGGTCATAGAAGCGATGTTCCACGCATTGCTACCTACAGAGACGCAACTTAGAATATGCTGTTAGAATTGCAAGCAGAGTGTGTGCCACGGTCAGACAACTAGAGTGTCACTATTGGTCAAGTTTCCACCATCTGCATTGACCATTACATGCTCAACTAACATATTCATTCCTATAAGTCAAGGGTTGGACTAAGAAAAAATTGGTTGGAACCAAAAGAAAATTATTCGTCTTGGAATCCTCCGATGAATTTAAGAATAAAAATTTACCCATGATATGATGGACATAACTTGTTAGCATCGACACATTAGTGCTTTGAACTGTTTAGAGCATAGCGCTTGTAGAGTCGGAAAACTGCATTCTCAGGAAATATAAGAACTGTTCTATTTGTTGTCATAATAGTAACAATGCGTTGTATTAAGTACGAAATGATAGGTTTAAGAGTTGAGATGATTTTCAGAGTTGAGGTTCAGATTTTGTCTTAAAATCTTCACCGGAAGTTTTTGCGCTTTTATCAATCTGTTAACCCTCACTATAGGGTTTTTCTTAATTTATTCAGTATATATTAATATGTCTTTAACATATCCAATAATTCCTAACTATCTGAATGGTACCATACTGTATGTGTCACTCAAATGAGACGAAATACTTAGCATCAGCTCACTTTTGTTAACAACTCAAAAACGATTGCGACAATGAAAATTGATCCTAATTGCTCAAGAAAATACAACTTATCGTGAGGAAAATGTTACAGAATTTTTTTCAAAAACTTCTTGGCTAATAACGAATATTAATACACAGTTGTTGCTTGCTGGGCTGGTTAGTCCGTCTCTCTGTCACGTTCTCAAAGGATGTTTACGGATCATATCTGTGATCCGAGTTTCACTAGTGTAAAAGTACAAAAACATTTTAATCGCGGGTACCATTAGGATGGATATACTTGTTTGTCATCCATATCTGGAAAATTAATTTGAGGAAATTATCGAATCCTATTATTTTTGACAAGCCGTGTACACTTGTATTAGTATAATATTCAAACTTTTTTTGCCCGCCAGAGCACTCATGTGAGCACCAAATGTGAGTTAAATAATTTAAACAAAACGTAGTTAATCTCTTTCATAAAAGTATTTGATAAACTAACATGTGAAACTAATTCCTATCTAAATTCAGTCATCCCATTATTACAAAGATTTCAACAGTTCATATACATAAGAGCAGAGTAACACGAGTCAGTTGTAAAAGAGCACCGCAATTTAGAGAAAAGCTTGGCTGAGGGAGGAAAAGGTTAAGTTTTCCATCTACTTAGCCCACGCTATTTGCCCTTCTTGTTTATGCGTAATGCAGTTGTTAAAATACCACCATATTGCACTCCATGGTGCTCTGCTCGTCTTGCTGACTGGTCTCATAATTCAAACACTATTTAGGCAGAAAAGTCATGAATTATTATGACCTTTCGTGCAATTTACATAATTGCGCTACTCCAAGTCGAATTGCATTCGTGTTGGAAGAAAAATAGAGGAATTAATTTGTTGATACTGTAGCCTTGTTTTAAATAATTTTTGTTTTTAATTGTTTTTAGCATTGAGGCACGGAATTCAACGACAGTAATTCTGCTGGTTGAGCAGAACATGACTTGAACCCTTCATCAGTGGGCCATAAAACTCTGCTCTAGATTAGCACTAGTGTACTAATCAACACAATCGTTTGGTGTTTATCAGTCCATGAGGTGAGAGTACACATGGATACACCAACCAAGTGAGCGAGCAATAATCTACGTAGGGGAATAAAAATTTTCTATACATAGTTCAACCGTGGTGAGTTTAAAGCTCTCATTGCTGAATTCCTTCGTCATAAAGGGAACATTTTTTCTGTCAGATTTACACGTAGAAGAACATTTTGTTTTATGCTTTCACTCCGGGACGCAGCCTTGAGATGCACAGCGTTAGTGCACACCTCCCACACGAGCTGATATATTGGCCTGTTTTCCATACACAGATCCCACGAGCTGATTTGCTACAAATATTTAATTTTAGCGTTTTTTCCGTGATCACTTTGACGTACACAGAGCGTGTCCGAGAACTTACGATCGAAACTAAACCACAAAAAGGTTTTGTGCATTGAAAATGCTTAACAACCAAAATGTCGAATTATAAAACTGAAGGTTTCAAATTTGTTTTGAAAAAAATGGATAGCTCAAAAATCAAATGAAACTAGGCGATCCACACTTGATATCAACTTCTAATACCGCACCCATTTCGAAAGATGGCCAAAAGCAACTTTGAATTTGCATACGTTTGAGATTTCCACACAAACCTTGTGGAATAATCCTTTTTAAATTTGGGATAACCGTTGACCGGATGAAGCCGTCCTAAAGCTTCACCACGTATCCGAATGCGAGCTTCAGATTGGATCCCCTTCTAGTTTTCCGTACGAATGGCAGCGCTGGGGCGACGTTGCAATATCGCGCTGGGGTCGAGCCAGCACAGATGCCGGAAAATTTCGATCTGGAGCATTCTTTTGCGGCCACTGCGGCGGAAACGCCGGGAAATTGCCCCTGGTTCGAGTGGCGCTTCTGGCGGCGCAGGTCACGGCGAGGATTGGTCGCAAGCAGCGTTGTGTTGACACAAAGGTGATCGTATTGGGAGTGTTGAACTCTTCATGAAACTGCCGTGACGATGTGACTTCATAAGTGGTTAGCTCATGCATTGATCATTGGTATTTGTACATCTCCATAGTTGTGTTGACACAAAGGCGATCGTGTCGGGAGCGTTGAACTCTTCATAAAACTGCCCTGACGATGTGACTTTATAAGAGTTGCACTCTTGTATTGATCACGGGTGTTAGTTTACCTGCTGGGTGTATGACTGGCAGATCTATAAAACTCAATCTATGCTGCAATTTAACGATAAAAATCAGGAAAGGAAATTCATGGAGTTGATGTGAAATTAAAATGGAGATTAAGTCGCGAAAATGATGGACAACCTGGGAGCATGCAATAATTGTCTGACCCTGGAGACTTGGCTGGCGTGAGGTTCATTTGATGTGCAGAATATTCGACGGACTTCATTATTCATTCATGGTTTTTACAATGCTGAAAAGCCAACCTTCGACAGCTAGGTGGAAATGATAGCAAAGCTGAAACATTGCCTCACAGAAAACTAAATTTAAAAAAAATCCATGGATAAAAGCACTTTCATTTAAATGTGAAGCTCTTCTTTGAACCTTTGTGACATTACTTACAGTCGAAAAATTCTAATTCTTGCGATGCAGGTCTTATGAATCTGCCGCTGCCGGCAGAGGTTACAGTATCACAGAGGAACAGTTCAGACAAGATGCCTGCATCTTCTCTAGCATTACAACGTAATTGAATCGAACATGCCGACGCTCAAAGTTAATACAATTCACCACAGTTGTAATGCAAACTTGGTGGCCATTGGATGCTTTTGATCCCAAGACTAGGGATAAAATCATGGGGTAAACTTGGTGGCTATTGGATGCTTTTGATCCCAAGACTAGGGATAAAATCATTGGGTGAAGTTCGTTAAATTCGCAAGTCAGGTCATGTCCGTAAAGGTTGTGGTCTGAAACATCGACTACGTTTCCAGATGAAACTTAAGGGATTTAAAACGCATACTTTCCAACGATTGAATAACACTCAACACATTTCTGAATAAAGTAACTTGCTACATTAATGGCTACCCGCAGTAACCAAAACCAAAGAGCATCTAAAAAAAAAATTCATTAGTTGCAACCAACACAACACCAAATGCTCAGGCTGACAGCTGCGAGCGAAACGGCACAGAAGAAACACCAACCGTCAACACAACACAAAAGCAACACTAGCCGTCAATACAACACAACACAGAAGCAACACCATCAGTCAACACAACACAACACAGAAGCAACGCCAGCAGTCAACACAACACAGAAGCAACACCAGCAGTCAACACAACACAGGAGCAACACCATCAGTCAACACAACACAACACAGAAGCAACATCAGCAGTCAACACAACACAGGAGCAACACCATCAGTCCACACAACACAGGAGCAACACCATCAGTCAACACAGGAGCAACATCAGCAGTCAACACAACACAGGAGCAACACCATCAGTCAACACAACACAACACAGGAGCAACATCAGCAGTCAACACAACACAGCGACTGCAGCAGCGCCACACAACGCCGTTTGCTTGATGAACTGAGAGCTGTTGCCTGGCTCTGATGAATGCCCGTCTATTGGATGTTAGGTCGTCGTTATTGCGCACCTTATTACCCCTGCCTTGAGCTGCTCTCTTACAGCTGGTACAGCTGTGCTCAGTACCAAAGCTTCCTGTATATAGGAGGCACTGATAGTCCGCCACTGTACTGTGCCGGGACAGCGTGCGCTGGGATGTGAAGTTTTTACTCGTGCACATTGTACTGTAATATGAGGGATTTAATTGTGCAGTTTTATCCACTAGCGAGTTCATCCTATCTACAATGCAGAATGCTTCATCGTACTGTACCGTTAAGCATTATGCAGCGCTTCACTGTACAGGTTAGAGTGTGCATTAAACGATGATCTGAAGTCTTGTATTAACCCCCACTGAGCTGGAGCACACACTCAGTTAAAAATTGCAGCCAGCTTCTGGTGGTCACCGTGTCTCCCGAGTGGTTTAGAGCGGTGACCACCAGAATGATTCAAGGGAAGATGTCGGTAGTTCGAATCCCGGCAGTGCTGCATGGTGATTCTCCCCGTTGGGAAAAGGGAGAAATCAACAGCAATTCCCCACTCTACCCAGGAGTCGAAAAAAGACCGATGGTAACCGTCATTGCGTTCTGGTGCTAGTTATACGGCATTTGAAAAACCAAAATGTGAGATGATATGTATCAGGCTTGATTGGAATAAAACATGCTTCTGAGCAGACTTGTGCGGCATACCTGGGTAGCGTAGCTCAACACCAACGTTCGCGTCAGAGCAGGTCGCCGCAGCATCTGAAATAGTGGCGAGAGCTAGGCAAAACTGGATCACAGCGCGCAGAATATCAGCGCTCAAACCAGCCACTCCGGTCTAGTGGACATTTTTGCGCAGCCGCAGCGCCGGCGCGGCTTGCCATGTGAATAATTGGTGACTTGCTCTGATCATGGAGGCTAACATTAATTGGTTAGGAGAGTGATCCGTTGGATGTGCAAGTTCGATAAATCTGCTACCTTCTGTAAATTTTGCTGACAATAACGAGCAATAAATCTCCTACTATTGTATCAAGTTGCGAAAGCTTGACCTCGTCCTCAACGACTAAATCAATAATAAAATGAAAGCTTAAGACATCTTTGCGCTAGAATGTGCAGTCGTTTGAAAGTATTGTGTTGAAAATATCTTCTCTAAATGCCATAGGTGTAAAATATCTCCTTCAGATTGACGATTTCACGCTCATACTCGTGAATATTCAGGCACAATATTCAGAATTGGTCGAATTTTACTCCGAAATTTAAAGGTAGGTAAATGATAAATAAATAAGACATGGTGCTATACTTTCAAGGTTACATGAATACTGTGGGCTTTAAAATTTGAATATATAATGTTATATGAGATATAGTGCTCCGATTTTGTTTTAGCATTGTGAGCGCTAAAATATTTTTCACTATTTCATACCAAATCAGAGTTTAGAAATTCAGCTACCGACCATTTTTGGCACAGTACGAAAACAATACGAAATATTGCCAAAATTTTCTTTAGCGACTGAACTGATGAGAGGGAGAACATTTACTTCGTAGCTATCACAGTGACACAGAAAACAATTTTCTGAATTTAGCTTCCACTCATTCTGCTTTGATTCGTCTCACGCAGAGGTCTACGTACTTGTTCACTTTTTGAACTGAAATTAAAGTCGGAGAGGGAAGAATTGAAAGTCAGAGATCGGTTATACCAAAAAAAAATTATACATCACTGTTAAAATAAATGTTTTAAGCCCAGATAAAGTCATGATCATTCTGTTCATCAGCTGATACTGCACATCTCTAGAATATTATCCTGAACTACAGCAAACGAATTTGAGGTAAGTAGTGATCAGTTAGGTATAATTTACTTGAATAAAATGCGCGTTGCTAGACTAAAATGTGTCCGTTGTACCTACAGTCATAAACAATCTACTGCTGTATCGCTCGTGGTAAATAAATTGTTTAAATTGTCATTCTCTACTGTGGCTCGTTTTCACCACCCCCGCTTTGGTCCCCAAAAAAGTTAGCTGTGCAACTTCAACCCCGTCCGCCTCCCGGCGGGGAGCAGGGCGCGATTTGTGTGCAGTTCATTTAGCCGGGCGAAAATAGTCATTTTTTAGCGGGTGAGGGCAGAGCTGGTGGCACTTTAAATAAGGCACGAACTCGAATAAGAAACTCATTCTTTCAGGGCTTTGCCGGGAGCGACTCCAGCCCTCCCAGTTCTTTATTTAATTCAGGCTCGCTAAATTAGAGCTGAGGAGACTGAGGCTTCAGCCGCTGCTTGTGAAGAATCCTGCTAATTATACAAGGCACGTGATGTAAATTCTAAGTGCGTCTGCTCAGGAATTACTTTATCTTCAAAGTGAATGTCCATGCATTCTGGCTCATTAATTATTCCTGGTGCGTGACGGGAAATTTTGTCCGCTGTTCACGGAAGTTGTTGTGTTTTTTGTGTTGTTTTAATTCTCCGTTTTACACGACAAAATGCGATTTGTAAAAAGAATTGGTACAATGAACCTAAACCTTGCCAAGAAATAATATACTTTGTTAATCGATTATTTTTCTCCATGTGTACCAAAGGGTGCTGTCAACTCCTGTTTGTTGCGTGGCAGATGTCTCCTTCTACTTCTCCTGCTTTCTTCCCTTAGTTTTTTTTCTTTGTTCTTTGTTTTTGTTTCACTGTTCGTGGAGTTGATGCTGGTGGGGTTTCCTATGTGAAATCTATGGATCCACGATCCGTCCCGTTGGGGTTGCTTTGCTTGATTTAATAATAATAACACCGCAATTTAAATTTTTACTCTAAAAGAGTATATCTCATCAAACAAATGCACAATTTATCGGTAATTTACAATCCTTGAATACACACAGTAACTAACCTGCAAGCGTTGGTTCATAGATGCTATGTGATTTCTTCAATATTCCTGATATATACAGTGAAGGAATTATGTTTTGCATAATAATGTATTTACTGAGTAATTAACGTAGACATTCTAGTTTCATCACGAAAGCTATTATTTTCTTCAAAAAAAAAACAGTTGGATAAGCACAAGTTCTGTTTAGGTTACCTTCAGCATAGTTAAAAATTAGTAAGAAAGAGGTTGTCTAAAAAAAGCTTCTTATTCAGCAGTAAGCCAGGGCCTTGTTGATAAGTTTCGAAACTCATTGCATTGACTTCAATAGTCAGGTATCTTGAGCTCAACGATAAGTTTTTGCGGCATTTTCTGGCCATTTTCTAAATTGAGATAAAAACAAAATAAATTGTATTCAGAGTTCTCAATCGTGAGTGCAGTACGCACAGTGTTCATCAAACGAGCAAAAATTTAGCATCGCTCTATAGCAGCACTGCAAAACGTTAACTGCATACCGTAGTGCCCCTGATGTAGTTAAACTGTTAAATGACATCAAACTATCCAAGTGAAGATACAAAAGAATCTCCCCAAGAGCCACGGCTCTTCCAGCTCCGAGAGCACCCCGAAGGCAAATGTTCGGCGTCCTCCAAAAAACAAAAAAATAAAAGAGGAAAAAGCATTTCGGACTTTCTCTTCCGTAACGCAATGAAAAAAAGTGGCGAGGATCTTGGCGAGGACTCTTGGAGCAGGAGACTTGCCTTCAGGGGGACAAGTTAAAGCGAGTTAACCTGACTTAATTCGGCGCTAACTTGCAAGGTTGGTGTTAATAAGGCCGAGGGAGCAGCCAACGGGTTAAAGAACTGAGCCCGAGATGAAAGCTGGTGAAAAGCGCCAATCTTGGCCCCTGAATAAGGGTTCACTCTTTCATATAAGGCGGAAATTTTGGAACACAGACACCCAACGAGCATGTCTGCCTGCGAGAACTTTTGCCCTTCCTCGGGCTGAATGAAAGGATAAATCTGTCAATTTTATAAAATTTTAGGATGTTTAATTAAGGATTCTCACAAGAAAGCGTTTCTGGAACATAGAAAGTTTAATAACATAAGTTTTCCATTTCATGTCATATATTAAAGTTTATTCTGGATCACAGTGCACCATTTTTACTTGAAATTCCAACACTTGAATATATTAGGGACGAATTCTTGCTCAGGAACATTTATTTACGCCGTCACAATCTCGTACAAAATTCTTGCAGTCAGGTTATAGCATTCAGCGCTGCACAACCTGTGTTCATATTCACAAAGCTCAAACCAAGTCTAGACAGGAATAAAATATGACTAAATAATTGGAAATTAAATGTTAGCGCACTCCGATCCTCTCCAATAGTCTATAGTACGTCTCCGATAAATTTAAGAAATATTCTAGAAAAGCTGAGTTTCAAAACCAAATCGACTGCCCATTAGTGATTGCGACAATGTTTTAGTTATTCCTTATTCATGTCTCTAATTTGTCTCATGCCTCTTTTAAGGGCTTGGAAAACGTGCCTTCAGTTAATCTAATTATAAACATTTAACAGCAAAGCTCCTTTGATCTGGTTTATTGCGTGCTTGCTTATTTGTTTGACTGGTTGTCACTGTCCACGCTCTATCTCCACTAAATAACACAAGGAAAAAAAGAAAACATTTTATTTCCAATAAAGATGATGCAAAAATGCACATCTTTGGTTTTTAAAATATCTTGAGGTAAGGGCCCTTAGTTGATACACACACATGGGTACAGTAATACCCATGTCACTAGTCGAAAAAAAGACAAAATTAAACTCCATGTTTTCAGCAATATATAAATGCAAAATTTAGCGCCTTGCATTTAGTAAAAAAAGGAGACTGATGAGCCTGCTTTTAATCATTGCATGAAAGGAACTCAAGGTTTTTTTTTGGTATTCCAAAAACGTAAACAGATGCTCACTTTGAGTGCCTAATAGATTTACCAACATTTTAAATGCGTAGAAAATGCTAATGACACTAGTTGTTTTAATCAAAGATATAAAAAATCGAAAACGTTCCGAAGACCAGCTCGATTACCAATTCTGTAAAATGCAAGGTGTGATCAACACCAAGTAAAAATAAAATCACGATCGAAAATAAATCCTAGACTCTCTATAAATCAAAGTGAAGATAGGAGAAAAAAACAGAAAGCCAAAACAACTCTGCATTCTAAAGGGTATATGAGTTCAGCAAATTATTTTTAATTGTTTATTCCCTAAAATTTTGCAACGTTTCTAAGATCTTAAGGTCCGTAAAATTATTTCCGGGATTCGTGACACATAAATCATGACACTGCATGTGGATACGGTGAGTTATTAAAGTTGATTTTACGAAAGGTGTTATTGAATGACTCTTCAACGAGTTTTTTAAAAACATTTTCATTGTCATTGAAGTATTTAACCTTCGCGTAAAGTATAATTATCGACTGATATATGGGATTTAAAATAATTTCTATACAAAACTTACCATATGTGGGTTGCGGTAGATTAAGTTTTTCTTCAAACGGGTCGCGCAAATCAGCTAACTTTACTGCAGGCCCCATTGTCGCTCTCACCTTACGACTTTATTTTATCTCACCTTACTCGCTCTTACTTTTTCCCTTGAATTAAGAGACAAACTAAATTCACCTTACGACTTGATTTTCTCTTCCCTTACTCACTCTTACTTTTTCCCTTGAATTAAGAGACCAACTAAATTCACCTTACGACTTGATTTTCTCTTCCCTTACTCACTCCCACTTTTCCCATTGAATTGAGGGACGAACAAAATTCACCTCAAGATTTAATTTTATTTTCCCTCACTTACTCCCACTTTTCCCCTTGAACTGAGGGTATTCCTTCGAGATAAAAAGAGCTCAGATCAAGTGAAGGCTGAAGAGCGAGCGCTCATGTGCGCCCTAAACACCCGTTTTATTCCGGCCAATTGTGCGCGCGTCAAGAGCGCGATAAGTTTCGTCGGGTGAGCGGCAAGCCGCTGTCTGGCTTCTTGCCATTTTGTGAAGCGTGAAGCCGCAGCGGCTTGTCGATAAGCAACTTAGGCAACGTCTGCTTCTGTTTCTTCCACGCCGTTTAAGGCCGGTTGCAGCCAAAAAAGAAGCATTTGTACATTCGTTGGGCTTCGGGCGTGTTTTCAGTGCAAATACGGATGGTGCGAATAGCCTCTATTGTGATTTGGATATTTAAATGTTGTTTTGAATACATATGGGCGCTTTTTAGAACATCTAACGAGTTGCAATAAAAAACGCAGTGCATGATGAGTAATTTAATTTTTGAAATTCCGTATTCCGATTTTCTGTCATATATAATTCATCTAGGTTGGCGATAGCCAAATGAAATCAACCCAACTACTAAATAACTACAACCGAATAAATAATTTTTTACCCTTAGGGGTAAATTTACCCCTGGTTGAGGACCCCTGCTCTAACGTGAACGTGGAGAGAGTTGATTTAGTGATGGGAACCATGAGAGGTATTCCCTGAGTGACTGAAGAATGTCAATTTGGTAATGGTAGGAATGATTGAAGCGTGTTGACTTCGGGATGGTATTCTTGAATGTGAATAGTTCGAAGCAAAGACGCGAACATTTTTCATCGAATGAGAGAAATATCAGTGTCTTGCTGCAGCTGGAAGTTTTGTAGAATCGGTAAAACATTGAGCAGGCATTGAACTTGGCAGTTTGTACTGTATTCACCGCATGTGCAGTAGGCCAGTGATGTGGTGAGAGTGGTAGAAGAAAAAAAGTGTAACACTTCAACTTATCTCAGATCAGCCCCAGTTTTTCAAATTGTATTAAATAATTTATGCAAGACTGCACGGTCGACAATTTTTAATAAGCGGAAAGATTAATTTTTAGTAAAACTAAGTCTACATAGCAAGTGTCTCCTGTGGACAAATGAACAGAACTTTTTAAAATTTAACAGTCAATTAATACTCTAACTCAAATAGAATGAGCATTGCACAGTTTTAAGATTTAAGGCATGTAGGCCTAAGTAGTTATAAATAAATCACGTAATTCACGCAACTTCTCTGCTGGTGGATTATTTTAAACATCATTTTTCTCCTCGCTTACAAAAAATATTTTCCTCCAACGAATGCTCAATTACGCAAATCCAGCGCTCAAGCCATGGCTTTGATAATCTTTCTTTTACATCCCAAGTAGGATCTTAGCTGTTGCTTTTTATCAGTGTTAAATCCGGGGGAAAATATGCCACCACGATTTTCCTCGCTCTTTTCAAAGGTTTCTCCATAAGGAGATTCTAAAAAGATTTCCCGAGCCCAGTTTCAGTCTTTCATATCAATCCATTAGGCTGCCTAGTCTTACACGCTCTATATTTTACGCAATTTTTAAAAAATTTTTTTAGAGCGATGCGAAATTGTAGTATTCCCAGGTAAAAGCCCTCTTATAGATGGAGATTTATTCGAAGCCCTTTAGAAATTATCGATATTTGACATTAGATAGTTGCTCATTTCTCGTGTGCACTAGTAATTATTGAAATTTGTGAGCCACTCAAATTCCAACACTGTGCGAAAATTTATGAATTATTTTTGTGAAACTAGTAGCTAGCTTGCTACGGTACTGTAAGCAGCACCAACGACAACCCTCATTTATACGAAGTTACATATCTTTCACTTAGATTCGGAATAATACTCAAAACCTTCAACCTTTTCAAACACGTGCATCATTTCCATCTAACCACAATATTTTGGAGCTAAATTTTTCTTGGTCAGATAGAAAACTTATATTGTATTCGTGACAGGATGAAATAATAATAGATGTCATCTTGCACTCGTGACGAAATCAGTCTGGATGAGGCATGGCAATAATTAACTCAATAATTCGTTCCCGTCCTCCTGTTGGGGATAAATTGAATGCTTTTGTGTCATCGATCGCATCAAGTTACGATGATCAAGGGCGGAGCTTTGAAGCGTCATCGAGTGAAGGGATCCTTTAAATCCATGCAGGTCCCGCTGATCCCTCGTGCTGCAGGGATGCACTGGAGATATCAGTCGCCGGAGACGTCAGTCACTCGAGGCATCAGTCTTCATCGCCCAAACAAAGAAAAACGCATTAGAAGATGACTTGCAAATCCGTGTGAGCCACTGAATTCCACGTAAAGAAGGCACAGACTCTCTTGCTTCTCCTGCATCGATTCCAGACCTGTCAGCGTGGAAATGTGCGATGCTCCCAGACAGAAACGAGGCTTTGTAACTTTGCAATGCACCTGTCCACACCAAATCCTCTAAATCAAATAGGGGAAATAGACATTGTAGAAAACATCGGAGTGGAAGCAATTTGTTAATAAATTGAAACATTCAGTTTTAACATTCCACATGGAGTATCAGCATTAAGCCATCACGCGTCAACCCGATTAAAAATAATCACCATGAGTGGAGCGTGCTGCCGACAATATTCGGGGCTGGCAGCGCCGACGCGGGGTAGCGGCGACGCAAAAATGTCCACTTGACCTGAGTAGC
>JACJUY010000317.1:84728-124550 GCA_014220935.1 Platorchestia sp. MABIK
ATCTCGCATTTTTAAGATGCGCTTGTAAGTGTGAGAGGAATCAGAGGAATAGAATCAATGTGTACTGAAATAAAACAAAGAAAGGGATTCCGCTGTTACGGCTGTGCATGGTAATGATGAAAGTCAAAAGATAGTAATAATTAAACGGGGGTTTGGAGTACATTAAAAAAAACGCGAATTTTGTCAGCAGAAAGTTGCATTGCAAATGCGACCAACTGAGAGAACAAAAATTAATTAAAATTTATTTTTGTGTCGAATAAATATAGAGTGCAAAATAAGATGATCTCTGAAATGTAGGTTCGTCGCAAAAAGGGAGAAGGGAAAATCAGCGTGACTATTGATGGAAGTTACAGCAAGGTTACAGAATGTACCAAAGACCTCGCCACTCGTGCGGTATTTGGCTCCTTTCAACTGAATACCATCGAACAAACATAATCCGTTAGCCTAGAAAGGTCCTCTCAAAACCCGGAATGTCAATTTAGTGCTGCTTTTCAAGGCATGAATTTCGAGCCTGACGCAAACCAGACGGCTGTGGCGGGGACAGCCACCTGTCAGCACCTGACAGCCAACTGTCAGCACCTGACAGCAATGTTTACAGCGCAGTAGAGAGTTGTTCGCAGTCTGCTGTCACTCTCTGACAGGAAATGTCTCTGCAATAAACACCACGGCAATGTGTCTTTTTCCACTTTTTCATGAACAAAATGAAGATTTTGGTCGTTAATGATTTACAATCGATCTGGAAATGACAATTTTCTCTATCTACACCACACTTACGCTATGTCAGGTATATTAGTTCAACCTTCTTTTACCTCTACAAAGGCATTTCAAAGAGAGGAAAGAGTAAAACCCCATTTATTATGAAGCTAAGGGAACGCAGAATCTATGCACAATATGTGTTTCCTCACAAGACCATCTGAGCATAAAATTAGCAAGTTAGGAAATAAGTTGATGAAACAAGATAAAAGTTGAAGGGAAAAGTTTAAAAAAAAACACCAGTAAGACGAAAAAAGATTATCCGTTCCGACACAAAACAAAAAACCTATTTCAATGCAACAAAAGGCAGGAACTTTTTTTTAACCACTAGTTTTTCTACCTCTTTCAATTAAATCGATCATTGTATAGTGGTTATTCAACAAAATTTTTAAAAACTTTAATTATTCGAAAAAAAAAAATTTACCACATTGTGAAAAAAAGCAATTCAAATATGTTAATTTTAAGCAGAGATATAATCAATTAAAAATTCGGTGACATTTTTGTGGGACACAGGGTGTGCACGAAAATTGTCCCCATTGATTTAAAATGTTAATACTTTTATGCATCTGTGATACAGTACAACAGTTGAATTAAAGCAATTACCGGTGCATCGGAATTGCATAAAATTAAACCCGTGAAAGGTCTCATAGATACATAATATTATCAATGCTTAAAACCAGTGGAAATATTTTTCGTAGACACTCTTGATAGTGCTCCTTTTGGCTCGCTAAAATAAGATCATTTATGCAACGCTAATCTCAGGAACGGTCATCAATACTTCACTGAAACAACAACAAAAAGCTAATACAAAAATCTGCTCAATGATGAACAGTAGATGAGGTTATTCAAAACTTGGGCTTTGATGGCACGTGTAGTCTCGCTACTTGACACCCAAAAATGTGCCTCCGCATCTCCTGTTTCTCTTCAATCAAATCGAACAGTGGGTGTCGCGTTCCTTTATCGCTTTTGAACGACGGCAGCGCGCGCAAGTGAGAATTTTCACGAGCACTTCATCAAGTTCATAAAGCTAAGAGTAATTCTAATGTGTCTTCTACAGATGCCTGACGTTCGGTCTTCAGCACTCATCGATTGCTGTAAGCCTCTAGGTGAAATACCTGTATCTCTTCGTGCGTGAATATAAATGTGATGTGTTTTGCAATTGGAGGGCAAATATGCAGAGTGGCCTAACCCATAAAACACAGAATTTTAAGACACTCAAGTTAGAGGTGTGGGATTCATCGCAGGGTTGCCAAACGGGTTTTTCCTTGCCAAGTTACTAACTAGAAACTAATTACGAACTAGGCCACTCTGCCTGAAAAACATCCACGCTATGAGGTGAAATTTTCACTTAATCCGCTCTGCTAGTTTTGATCTCTGATCTGTGGGTTAGGCCACTCTGCATATTTGCCCTCCAATTGTATGTAAGTAACCCCTAAGTTCATTTTTTCAGCATTGTCAAACAATGCTTCAATCTTTAGCTCTGTGTTATAAATTTGTCAAGCTGCAGATGTTGATACGCAATCCCTTAAAGGCGATAAAAATTTGAAGAGTAGCCAGACAACTAAGAATATTTTCCACTGAGAATAGTTTAACTCAAAAACACACCATGAGAAACTAAACATCATCACAACACACGCAGCTTTATGTGCCTCTTATCTGAGTCTACGGCACCTTGACTTTCACAGAGTGAAGAATAGGCCCCTCATTGTTTTTTTTAAACAAAACAAGAGTACTAAATTGATCTATGCACTTAATCTAATGTTACCAAAAATCACCTAACAAGCAACGCAGAATAATTTTAGTAAACTTTGTAGAAGAAATATCGTATCACACACGTTAACCTAATTCTATTATTTACACTCGAAGCAAAGTCGCCCACTTATGCGAACAGAAGGATAAGCACCCCTGTATCATTTAGGGGCTTACTGTTCCGATAATCAAAGTCATATTTACCAGGTTACTCAATGCCAAATATAGAATAAACTTAACTAACAAAATGTTTTAAAAAAACATCGTAATAATTCAGTTACCCTCTTAGTGACAGCGCTTTAGAGAAATCCTGTTTGAAGGGAAAGATATAGTTTGAGGATCGTCTTTCAACGTTCTTGCAATAGGCAATTTGGCAAGCTAGGTTAGGCGTTTTATATTTTCGTCGTACCGAAACTCAACGCTACTCACGACCATGCGAACTAACGTCAAATTTAGAACATGAGTGTGAGCTGTGCTGAGAACACATGCAAGTTAGCATTTGGAGACCTGAGCGCCGTCAAACAACAGGCTGCTGGAAGAGAGCTCTGACAACACTACAGCAGCACGCCGTCTCTCGCTCCTGAGAGCGGGAGCGGTGTCATCACAGACCGAGCTTTGATGTGCTCCCCTTAATTTATTGGGTGGGCAAACCTGGCTTGATGTGAACCCGTCTAGTTTGTTGTGCTCTGACTGGCTTGTTGTGCTCTTTCTGGCTTGTTGTGTCCATGCTTGGCTTGCTGTGCCCCTTGCCTTGCTTGATTTCTTAAACCGTTGTAACTTTAAAGAAACTAAGTGAGATTTACTGTTAATTAAATTAAAAATAGAAGACTCTTCAAAATATCTTTACCGGACTTCAGCGTATTATAGTTACGGTGAGTGATACTGGAAGGTGTACAGTTTGGTTTTATCTAATGATGTTAAGCGCTCGAGAATTTAAATAAGTTCGTTTTTCAATTAAATTCATTGCCTAAAACCGTTTAGTGACGCCTCCCTGTAATTTCACGGACGTTGTTCTCTACGTTCGAAAGAACGATGGTGTATTCACAAATTGTGCCCATACAAAATTTAACCTCGAGTGGTAGGGGAAAAGTGCAGTGAAAAGTGGTTGGATTTTAAAATGCATCATTGCATGATGTTCAAGAAACCAACATTATTTCATGGACAGCAAAATTAAACTCAGGTTACATCTCATAATAGTTTTTATAGTTAATTGTCCTTTGCAACAGTCGTAATCAATCATTTTCTTTCGAAGTAACAAACACTAAAAAAATGAAATTTGAACGTTGATTACCATCGCAGGAGCAAGCCTGGCATTCGTGGGATTCTCAATGTAAATTACCGACGAACATTACGTGTCACTCGACTATTATTAATGCTATTTTTATGATCCAGTTTTGCAAGCCATTTTTTACATCTATTTCATTGGAAATACACTATTCTTTTTCCTATCTTGTTGAACGTCCCTTGTGTAAAAACATCAAAAAACAGCGAATAAAGGCTAGTACTTCTAGTTTAACCACCGCAATCCTGTTGACCAACTGTAATTTTCTTTACTCTTCGCACTTCCACAAGGGTGTAATTTCATTCGTAGTTCTTCACTTGCACAAAGCCTAAGAGAACAGATTGCGTTGAGGAGGGAGATCCGAAGTCGCGCTAAATGAGAACGAGCGAGACAAAGCCGTCCAACGACCCCCTCATGTTGAAAAATGGCTTTGAATTTAAGGAGCGTTTCGAGATGTCTTCCGCCCGAGACCTTCATTGTGACAGAAATGTCCAGCTTAAACTTCGCATTTATCGCCCAAGATGGAGTCGGGGCTTATCTGAGGAGAACGACGGTCTCTCTTGCAAATACGAATACAAAAGACATGGATGTGAATAATGAGAGTTATGCAGGGTGTGGGCATTTAGGTATTGTCTGACAGCGATGTGTTTTGACCAATTCAGGCCGGTCTGTTGAACATTTCTGTCAGGCCTAAGACGGGGTGTTTTATATATTGTGCGAAATTGTGTTTCACAATCACGTTTAAAACTTTAAATGGTCGCCATTTAATACGAATTCACGATTGGAAACGCGAATACTGTGGCAGAATATGCGATTAGTGTTCTGAGCCAAAAATTTGCTGAAATAACTTTAAAATTATTTGAAAAAGTGATAAGTCGGAATTTTGCATTTGTTCATTTTTAGAAATGTAGAAATTAGAAAAATTTAATTTTAAAATCTCCGTTTATATGCAGCAATTATTTGGATTGGAAAAGAGTCCCCACTGGGTATTAATATCTTCATTAGATCTCTGTCGAGTTTCGAATAAAACTGCCCAATCAACAAGCGTCACGTTCTGCAAAGCTCAAGCGAAGCAAGTCCAACACCTAAAGCTTCTCAATGAAGCGTGATCTGCGTAAGATTTGTACCATTGTTTACTCCCACTCACTCCCAAAGGAAATCAACTCAGCGATGATATAGCCTCTCGTTGTATGTCTGATATACCCCAAAGTTACTGCGGTACACCAGCTTACACAAAGTTTATCTGAATACTTTTTTAATCAAGATTTTTTTTGTTATTGTTTTCCACAATTGTTGCGCAACAGAAAGACAACTCTTTGAAGCTACGATCAAAGAAAGCCATTTATTTTCTTGATGAGAAATTTTGAAGGCTCTGGACCAGATTGTGGCACATTGCGCTCGAATTTCAAACATAAACTTCAATGGAACTAGAACTTTTACGTACAAAGTATGGTTAACGTGTTAGAGGCTCGTTAAGCCCGAGAAATTGAACTCATGCTCCAAGCTCTTGAAGTTTTGAAGCCTTTTTTTGTTTGTATCTTCATTAAAACTTTCAACTTTAACTTTCTTACCTAATCCGTCGTACCATACAGGGACATGCACCCTATGAATAACACACACGCTATTGCACTTCCTTCCGCCTGGTTCTGTTGCATCGAAATTTGTTTTTTCACACGCAGTTCCTAGGTTTTTGCCCATTTCTATATCGATAAATTCAATTTGTTTCGAAGAGTGCTATATTTCTGACTGTGTGACTGTGCTATATTTCTTCAACCATTGTCAAAGACAAAAGCTAAACCTACGATGAGAATTCAAGTTAGGCCATTCATTTTCACGATTTTGAGCTTCATTCGGGAATATTTTAACACTTTGACTGCGACGTGCGCCACCAGTGGTACACGGAGGTAGTTTTCATAATGCTACTGCCGGACCTGTAGTCGCTAATTCAATTTTCATAAAAATGTAATCAAAGCTAAATGAAGGCACGATTCACTTCATGTTTGGGATTTTCAAAATAGTTCACTACAATTCACTTGAAATTTAAGTTTAGTGTTGAACCTAATATTTAGTCGCCGCAATCAAAGTATCAAAACTTATCAGCTAGCCCAAGACAATGCCAAACTCAATCTCTCAGAATCGTTTTACCTCATTATTAGCAAATCTTTTTTCAAATTAGTTTAGATAAGTTAGTTTAAACCTTCCTAACCATAAGAAAGGTGTTCCAAAGAAAGGAAGGAAGAAGGCATCATATAGAACGGAGTGGAGTGAAAGGGGAATCATTACACGAGTGTTCGCACTCAAGATCCCCTCCGCATAGAAACAGCAAGTTAGGAAATAAGTCTGCGGAGCAAGTTTGAAGTGGAAGAAAGAAAAAGCAGGCGTTGAAAAATAGGAGAGTAGCCAACTGAAAAAAATAGTCTGTAACAAAACAACAACAAAAAACATCCTATTTAAAAAGAAGGCTTACCAATTCTTTAGCTCGGGACCTCCCATCTTCCATGAGGAAGTGCTAATTACCATAGACACAATAATTGGATCGGCCTGATAGGAAACCTTTATCCAGTGCACCCACATATCACCCCAGCCAATGCGGCAACACACCGTGACAAGTTTTCCAAAGCTCGTCCCATTACTGCAATGCGTATAGAAGCAGAAAATTAGGAAATAAGTCTATGAAACAAGCTGGAAGGCGAAGAAAGAAACAGAAGACGGGAGCACAAATTCCCATAGATATAATAATTATATCGGCCTAGTAGGAGAGCTTTAATTGTACCCACACCACACCCCAACCAGTGCACCAGCACACCGTGACCAGTTCTCTAAAGCTCGCGCCCATCACTGCAATGTCCCTAGAGCAGTGGTTCTTCACCTAGGTTCGGCATGGTACATTTGGTGCACTAAAACAGTATATAGTTTTATGCATTTGTTTTGAATTTGAAGAAAAAAAGGCACATTTCACATTTCCAAGTACGAATAATTCGATGAATGCATGTACGGAACTTGTGGGGTTCAGTACCTCCAACAAGATTAACACTTTGACAGCAGCAGGTAAAACTGAAGTTTAACATTCAACTCAAATTTAAAGGCGAATGTAGCAAGTAATGTTGAAAATAGTAAACATTAACAGGATCGTGCCTTCATGTATTCATAATATTTGAGTTTGTGACTACTGGTCGGTCAGCAGCATTATGAAAAACTTCTCCGTGGCCACCGGTGGCGCACGTTGCAGTCACAGCGTCACGAGCCACAGCCCCAGAGCGCGTGCCCATAACTAGGCCCCCCAGCGGGCCCCGATCGCGCCGAGTCCATTGCTTAGTCCGGCCCATTTGGTGCGGAGGCTCATTCCTTACTAGGCCCATTACGAGCGCAATTTCGCAGTAGAGCGCAGCCTGATCCCATAAGATGGCGGATTTCCCTAATGATGGGCATCATCCTGTGATATTGCGGGGTCACGCGGGACTTATGTCTCTCTCTTTCTCGCTCTCACTCTCTTGCTCTCTCTCTTAGTCAACGAGTGGACGAGTGGAGAAGTGATGGAGTGGAGTGAACGAGTGGAGGAGTGAACTATTGGAGGAGTGAACGAGTGGAGGAGTGGATGAGTGGAGGAGTGAACGAGTGGAGGAGTGAACGAGTGGAGGAGTGAACGAGTGGAGGAGTGAACGAGTGGAGGAGTGAACGAGTGGAGGAGTGGACTAGTGGAGGAGTGAACGAGTGGAGAAGTGAACGAGTGGATTAGTGGAGGAGTGAGGGAGTGGAGGAGTGAGGGAGTGGAGGAGTGAGGGAGTGGAGGAGTGAGGTAGTGGAGGAGTGAGGGAGTGAATGAGTGGAGGAGTGGAGGAGTGAGGGAGTGGAGGAGTGAGGTAGTGGAGGAGTGAGGGAGTGAATGAGTGGAGGAGTGGAGGAGTGAGGGAGTAGCCTACTGTGAAGGCGAAGTGAGGCAGTGAGCGAGGTCAAGGATGGAGTGAGGCAGTGAGCGAGGTCAAGGATGGAGTGAGGGAGTGTGAGGTAGGTAAGCGGTACAAAGAACAGTGGCCTCATATCAAATTGAAATGATGGAACGAAAAATATTTTATATTAGAAAATATTTTCACGGCTGTTTTGAAAAGTATTCTACTTAGAAGCACTGGGCGCACTTGAACAGAAGAGCATGGGGAGATAAAGGTATATCTACATAAACAGGGAAAATAGTAGACTTACAAACCAAGTGACGAGAGGAAGACTGTGCAGGAAGAAGCAAGAGAGTGTTGACTGAAGGAAATGCGGGCTTCAACAGATCTGATGCAGCACGGTAGGTCCGAGAAGTGGAAATACATGCGTAAAAATAACGACAAAAAATGATATGAGCGTATTTAGTATTTCAGGTCGAATGTTAAGGGCTTTAATAGTAAGATAGAGGCGAAGAAGGCAAATGTTTCTAAAGAAAATGATGCTCGGAAATTTGGTAACGTTCACTAAAAAGAAACTGCAATGAAAACTTCAGGACTTCCAGTTCTCTGTTAACTTTCATTGCTCCCTCTTTAGCCTCAATGCCAGGA
Source organism: Platorchestia sp. MABIK (assembly GCA_014220935.1). Lineage (NCBI taxonomy): Eukaryota > Metazoa > Arthropoda > Malacostraca > Amphipoda > Talitridae > Platorchestia > Platorchestia sp. MABIK. The sequence continues at coordinate 93,048 of JACJUY010000317.1, forward strand.
AAAAATTTCAGGAATTTTCTTAATTGGCCAAGAATTACTCGCCAAGAAACATATTGGGTTAAAAAGTAATTTTTCGTGTACGTAATAAAGTCGATGACAAACTATCTAAACCTCGCAAGGCACAATTGGCAGGTAGGTACGTCACCTTACGATTTCCTCTCGACACGTCGGAGTAGTTTTTCGATAAGATTACTCATAAAAGTATGCCTAGCTCACTCAAACCATCTTTTGAAAATGAAAGAGCAAGATAAGCTACTTTAATCATTAAGATAAGTATTCCAATCAACCTAATTTCACATGTTTCGGTCACAGGCCATTATCAGCGGCAAGATTTATGAAAGGTAGAAATTAAAAATAAATTATTTTCGAATCAAAAATCTTAAAACAAGTCTTTTGCAATCATGAAAAATCTCATGTGTTCTGATGCGTTGGAGCTTCCTTCGTTCCAGCTGGAGTGCTGTCTTTATTCTCCTGTGAAGAATGGTGCAATCTGCAATGTGACGACCACGGTAGAGGAAACAAGATAGGGTCATTTCAATGGGAGAAAATACACCTCCTCTTTTTTGGCCAGCCAATAGAACGGCTTTATTTCAAACAAACTCTATGACGTCACCAAAACGCAATGTCGTTAGGCCAATAGTTGAGCCAGATTTGGGGGTAACAGTGCCAGATGCAATATGAACTCTGCTATTGGTTCGGTACCGTGACGCCAACAAAGCCACATCGTCAACGAAAAAAAGACTGGTTTGAACCTACTTGGTTTCTCTACCGTGGTGGCGACTCACTCTATTGTGCAGCCTGACGTAAGAATCAAGCCATTCTCAATGCTTATCGCAACGGAATAAGTTGGTCGCGCAAATTTGCATCTACTTATTAAACTTGGGTAATCTTGTTTGCCTCCGTGATAGCTTTCTTGTCAGGACAACAAGTGGTCTGTGATGACATGATGCAAAGTTGTGGACACAGTCTGTATTCTGGATCCGATCTGTCACAAATATCCGTCGCACACAAATGAAAATAGGTCGTATCTTCGCCTCAGGTAACATATCCAGTAATACTTTCAGCAAGTACTACATGGAATGTGCGTGAAAAGTTTCTTATACCAACAACCTGACTTGACAAGTCGGCGTTGGCTTAGTTTATGATAATATCCGTTGTCTAGAAATTAAATGTTTGTTTTCTCAGCCTTTTTTTGGAGAAGCAACATATTTCTTTGACAATCGCTCTGTAAGTTTATCCTATCGCTTCTAGCCTAAAAATCACCAGCAATATAAATTCGAATATGAACTCCAACCGAAAAATCAAGCATTATTTTCAAACAAAAAACAAGTTCAAGGCAATCAAGCTTTTCTAAAAAACATTGTTTTTAAAACTTCACTGAATAACTCAAGTTGGTTTTCCTAGAAATATAATAAACTGACTTGAAGAGAATGGAAAATTTCTTAATGTCGATCAAGTAAACTTCTTAGTATGTTTATCAGAAGAGCTTGAAGCTTGATACTTCGCGCACTCAAGGCAAACTTACGCTCGCCGATGTAAAGTTAAGCTAATAACTACATCAAACATCTAGCCAACGCTTACTTAGTATCAAAAACTATTCAGTGCTTTTTATGTAAGTTCTGTTCGAGGGAAGTATCGAAAAAATATTTAGACAATAAATGAAGTGATCTCTGCCTTCTCGAGACCAAATGTAGTCCAGAATCACAATGTTTCCGTAACGTAGTCTGCAATGACATGAGTTCTAATTCAATTTAAACATCAGCATGAATGAACTGAAGGCTGAAACAATAAAAAATATCAAATGTTCTTGTGCACATGCGGAAAGTCATGCGGAATAAATCTTCCATTAATTCATCAAGAACACTAAAGTCACATAAATAAAACTATCTCTTCAATTGTTCCACGTGGAACAACTCAGTCTGTCTCAGCACGGGCGTAAGCATCAGCCGCAAGAAACAGCGAGCAATAGCAACGTACAACCACACACCGCCTCGACTGCTTTATACATCGATCAGCATCACCAGACTCGATGCTGATCTCACCTCAATCCTGAACTGCATAAACTCAGCATTTTGATCAGCAGCGAAAAACGTCAGTGTTGCAAGGCCAATGTAGCATTTGCAAATAACAAGAAACAGTACGTCCCACGTAAACACAAAAGAACAATAACGTCAAAAAAAACGCTCACAACCAACATGCGCCCCGCACGAAACTGCTTCGTGATCTCACAACGCGCCGTGCATTGCGTGCTGTGCTACACGGAGGGAACACGGTCGTGTTGTGTTCACACGGAGAGAACACGGTCGTGTCGTGTACACACGGAGGGAACACGGTCGTGTCGTGTTCACACGGAGGGAACACAGTCGCACGCACATGTCACGCACAGGTCAGGTCTCGCGCAGCCGTGCTCGCATTTGATTGGCTGGTTCCTTCCAGCTCTTGTGTGCCGTGCTCGTGTCTGATTGGCTGGTTACTTCGCCGGTTGCGTGCTGCCTCATGAAATGCAGCACGCAATATGTGGGGCAATTTATGTGAATATGCAGGACTTCTGAGCCCTCACACATAGCGGAGCTAATAAAAACTCGTTCTCTTCTGCTCCCTCCTTTGTCTCTGTTTGGTCTCCGCGTGCTCTGTGCTAAGTCTCATTCGATTGTCATAGCTTTCAACGTGCTATTTTTTCTTGACGGTTTTTGTCAGTGTTGCTTTTATCAGTATTTATATGGCTTGAGATAATGGAATTATATCTATTCTTTGTTTCAGGCTCAGAATAGATGTAATAAATCGTGATCGAAATGAGAAACGAGATCGGTTGCATGTAAAGAACTTTTATTTTTCGGAGCTTTCGAATAATTACATATATTCTCGACAAGCAGTTCGAATTTATTTGACGGCATTTACGCACATTTTATAAAGTCTTTGCGATAGGTATTGAATATTTATAAGTTCTAAAACTTCATTTTCCAGTTTCTTCGATGTAGTTGCGGCATCTTAAAAAAACTTTCCTCTGCTGTACAGATTAAAAAACTTCTTTTGAAAGAAAGTGTATTTTTTACACAGACAAAATTTACTTTTCATACATGACACGATATATCCCGAAGCGAACATGCATTCAGTCGAGTTGATGCCAGCAAAAGTCTTCCACTCACACATTCACGAAAACCGTGGGAGTGTGTAAGTCAATAAACGCACGTCACGCACAAGCCAGTAAAGCGAATCAAGTTTGCAAACTGTCATATATGCTTTCCTTAATTTATGAATTCAAGCATATCATTCCCGTTAATCATATGTCATTACCATGCTTATTACAAGGCATAACACACCGCGAGAATTCAAAGTTAGCACCGGTGACATACACAGTTAATGCAAGAATAAAGCTTCAATGTTACCTTAGAATGAACCAGGTTTATCACACGATGCTGAAAAATTTGGCTCGTTTAAAAATAGGAGTGTAGTAGGTTACGGAGATTGGTCTGAACAGAAACGTTGAAACAAAATGAAACTTATGATTTTTTGGCAGGTCGTAAAGAACACCATTAAATTTTAGTTTTGATTTAATTTAACCAATCGCTCACACATTCGAATTCAAATCTGAAAATCAATTCCAATCACGTTCCCATAAGCACACTGATCACATGGAGATGATCAGTATAGACAGACCTCAATACTTCACTGAAGCGCTACGGTCGGGTACACATCGCCTTTAGTATCTAACAAAATCTCAATTACACTATAATTTCAAACGCACGCGTGATTGACACAGACTCACCTACAACCCTCTTACTGATACATATCATCAACATCTCACGAATTTCTAATTAATTTCTGTCATTAGACTGCTGGTGTAACAAGAAGCCACAACTGTCTCATATTCAAATGCAGATCAACATGATGACACAAGCTTCGGATTCAATGCGTAGATGCGTGCACACGCGTCACAGAAATACAAGGAAAACCTCATAATCAGACACAAAGCAGAGGCGCCCCACGGCTCAATGCCTTCTAGGGCTTGCTTTTGTTGTGCTGGGGAAAACAAGTTTTTGTTTGTGCTCCTTTGTCTCGAGCCGCCATATTGAAAACAAGGCACCTTTAGTATCATGCAGCGGACGTAATGGATGCTGCCACGGATGAAGGGGAAAGCCTGGGCTAAGCAAATACAAATAAACTGGCAAAGTAATTGGTGCTGGCCGCTTGTATTACAATTGCGAGCTTCCAGTGTGCATTACGGAGTCAATTTCAAGCAGATGCGGCCTAGCAATACGCTCTAATTTGCGTGCATTACGTTCGAGCGCAACAGACCGTGAGAAATAACTAACATGTCCACGGAAATAATTTATTCTCCGAAAATGAAAATAGAGTGCTGAAGAAATTGTATCCTACAGATCAAGACGCACCTGTTAGGAAGTAAAGGTTGGAAGTTCATGTATACTAAAAGTGAAGAAAAAAAGTCGACCTAATCTTTAACCTCATGTAAAACGCTGGACTAAACCACCGAGTTTGCAGAGGAGCTTTTCATTAGATGTAGGAGAAATAGCAAGTAAATAAAATTTCCTTTCACACGCAATTATATAGACGCTTCCTAATCCCTATCGTTAATAGCGGTAGCATCTGAACGCAGTCCAAGTCTAAAGAAAAAATAATCTGAAGTTCAGTTTTGACATGCTTCCATGTAAATGTTCTCTATTCCTTCAAAAATGACCCATCTGGATAATATTGCAAGCTATCCCACGGTTAGTCTTACCCTCATCATAAGGTAATATTCTTTTCAAATTTAATTTGTGAGAACGAACTATGTCGTGAACAGAAAACCGTAGACCGGTAACAGCGAGAAATTACTTTGTGAGACCTGAGCTTACGATGCTTCTGTGGTAAAAAACATCAAATTTTAATACCCAACCTATAAAATCCTCGCATCTATTACCATCAACCATCTCTGAACCTTTGAGAGAAAGCATTTAAATTTATTCGTGTAAATCTGTTTTAAGCGATGCTGCATGTTCGACTCCTCTTGAAATATTAGGTTAGCTAATCCCAAGTAAACCATACTTAGCCTATTATTCTCATTATTTGTGTAAAATTTAAGAACACTGGATTAACTGTTATCATGTTTTTTTCCAATTTTTCCTGATATTGAAGATCAGTGATGTTCCATTCGAAAGCTCTAATGTCAATAAAAACTATCTACATTTTGAACGAGATGAACGTTCTAACTGTCATCTTTATTTTACATATTTTACAAACGATAACACCATGTAACGGGAACTACACTGGCTACAACGGACGATAACATCATGCAACGTGAACTACACTGGCTACAACGGACGATAACATCATGCAACGTGAACTACACTGGCTACAACGGACGATAACACCATGTAACGGGAACTACACTGGCTACAACGGACGATAACATCATGCAACGTGAACTACACTGGCTACAACGGACGATAACACCATGTAACGGGAACTACACTGGCTACAACGGACGATAACACCATGTAACGGGAACTACACTGGCTACAACGGACGATAACACCATGTAACGGGAACTACACTGGCTACAACGGACGATAACATCATGTAACGTGAACTACACTGGCTACAACGGACGATAACACCATGTAACGGGAACTACACTGGCTACAACGGTCGATAACATCATGTAACGTGAACTACACTGGCTACAACGGACGATAACACCATGTAACGTGAACTACAGTGGCTACAACGGACGATAACATCGAGCGACCTGAGCTGGCAACATAAACAAGCCAGACCATTGCAAACAGAGGTGCAGGGACGGTAGGGAAGTCTTGGCTCGGCCAGCAGAGATGCAAGCAACAGAAACAGCAGCTCAGGCAATGGAGCAGATACCACAACGCTGCGCCCGTTAGAATATACACTCTGGCAGACACTAACGCACTCTAAGTGTGGGAGCGAAAAGGTGTTTGCGATGTTATATGTTCCAATAAAAGAATGTTTAAGGGTAACCCTGCAAGTGAATGAAATATTAATGGTATCATAACATCGGTGGATGAAGAAATAAGACTGCTATCAACGAAACTAATTCATTAACAGAAAAATCAGGGTGGTTGAAAAAAAAATTCGTTAGTGCTTGGAAAATATGAGTACATTTGATTGCAAAGTGTGAGCCACAGCTACAGAGAAGAAACAGCTGTGGAGAAGCCACAGCTGCAGTACAGGCACAGCTGCAGAGAAGCCACAGCTGCAGAGAAGCCACAGCTGTAAAGGAGCCACAGCAGTAGAACAGTCGCAGCTGCAGAGAAGCCACAGCTGGCACACGCACGCAAAACTGGCGGGGCGCATTTAGTTCCTTTTATTCCCAGTGTTCCGAGAGAGGAAAAACAGGCGGTTGCTGCAGCGCTGCCATTCCCTTTGAAGGGCTCAGAGACTAGCGTATAGAGGCCTGTGTGTGGTGATGGTGTGGTGAGGTTGGGGGCTGTCGTGTGGTTGTGCTGGGGCTTTACAGTGGCGCGTTTGTAGTGTGGGGATAGTGATGAAATGCGTGTGGTGAAGTCCTTGTGCGGTGAAGTGACTGTAGTGATGCTGTGGAATGACTGTGGTGTTCTACGGCGATGAAGCTGCCGAAGCAAGATTGTAGCAGTGAATAGGTTAAGGGGGTTAGATGAATTGGAGCTCAGTTGTAATATTTCGTTGGTGTTGGCTTGCTTTTGTGAATAGGATCAGTAGTTTATGCTTTGAAACGCGTCCTTAAAAGCGAAATCGAACGAAAAAGTACAAAACATGTTCCAAGGAGCGTTGTCGGACGAACACGCACGAAACTAGTTCTTGGATGAGAAATTAATGCTAGAATAAGGATGTAAAAACATAACGCTTACAGTATACTGACTCTTTTAGAATTGTTAGTAATCTTGAGGTAAGCAATGTTAAAGTTTTTTTCATATTACTCCGTTGCAGTACACGATTTTTGAGAATAAATTATTCTGAAAATTTCAAAACAGGGCTAGATTTTTTTAAAGAGTGGAACCAACACGGCAACAGCGAATACATCGTAACAACTAACAACTCTCTTAGAATAAATGTTGAGATGCGTAACGTCAGTAGTAAACCAGGACAAGCGTGACAACGATTCATAAATTATGTTGTGGTCAATTGTCATTTCGGTGAGAAATTGCATCTTTTTCGAAAGAAAAATTAATCACTTTTAGAATTGAGAAATTCACCTTTTTTGTTTAGTAAGAAATCGATCGCGCTTTAATTGGGAAATTTGATCATTTTTTATCAGAAAGTTTGATGGCATTTTTCATGGGAAACTTGAACTCAGTTTTATAGGAACACTGAGTGGTTTTTAAATGGGAAATTAAACACTTTTTGTTTCGAAAAAATTAGGGAAATTTGGTGGCGTATTTTTTGGAAAACTTGGGAGCGTATTTATTTAGAAATTTTATCGTGTTTTCATTAAGAAACTTGAGTGCGTTCTTTGCTCCCACTTTTATGGGAAATTGAAACTTTACTCACATTTTTATTAGGAAGTTTAAGAAAATTTGATCGCGTTTTTATAAGGTAACTTGCGTTCTTTTCGGAAAACTTTACTGCATTTTACTGAAAGGTTTTGTGGAAATTAGGTCGAGTTTCCACAGGGAAAGTTGAATAATTTTTTGTTGAGAAATTTTAATGCATTTTCAATGAGAAATTCACTCGCATTTTAGTGAGAGCAACGGCCAGGACAGAGCTTGTGCTACGTCCTGTGGCGTGTTTGATTTATAAATAAGGAGCGGTGAGAAGCTCAACTGGGGAGGGTTATTCACTGGGCTGGACGAGCTTTCTTTGCAACCGAATTAGTAAGAACTTCTTCTCTTTTTATAGACTTAGGTCGATAATGGAGAAACGCAGGAATAGTAAGGTTATTCACGGTCACAAGTCTGAGGCATGACACGAAAGCCATTCTTCGTGGGAAAACCCGGAGTTTCAATTCTAGGAAATAAAGTAGAGTACTTGTGTGCTTACAACACAATAGTAATACTTAATACTCTTAACAACTTAAAAAAATAGTACGAATCTAAAATGTTCATATCAGAGTGGTACCGGAAATCCATGAAGAAATAGGAAATGACATAAATGAAAGCAGATCAAGTCTATTTGGCCTATTTTAGTGCGGTGTCATGGACCTGCGTTCAGAGAATAACAACATCAAACATTGAACAAAGCATGAACTTAGTGACCCACTGAGCCAGAAATGTTGGAGGTAAAGATGCCTCATCTGGTCAGCTCTGTCGCTCCTGAATTGTGTGTGCTCATAAAAACCAGAAGATCTTATTGGTGAGCATTAAGTCAAATGAGCTATATTTAAGAATATGTAGTATGTTATCAATCTTAAACTAGACCATCTCAATCCTATCCTGATAGCCTTTGAGACAAATAAATAGAAAAATAACGGAGCTTATCACTTTTAGTGCTGCTAATTATTCCAAGGGCCGTTGGTTCGAGGCACACTTCCCTTTTTCTAGAAGAAGCCTTTATCGGGGAAATGTTGGTGGTGAATAATTACCTGTTTGGCGCTCACTTTAACGAAAAACTGAACGTAAATGCCCATCAATTTTTAGAAGCTGACTAATACTGCTAACTTATGCACTTGAGTAATTGTACAATAACGTGTGTTGCTGTTGGTCTCACTTAAAACTGTCGTTACTAGTTTGCTGGGGACTGACATTCTTATTCACCTACTGTGAAACAGTTCAAAGGGAAAGTCAATACATGAAACGCAGTGAGATTTAATTTTTTACAGTGTTTAACACTGCTGTCATATACCAGCAGCATGGTTTTTCCTGTACGACTCCGCATTTCATATATGATAGGAGAAGTAGGTGCCCCAATTCGCTCACGACTAAAGGGGTTGAAATTTTCACGTGGAGTTTAAATGAACCTATGAGGCACTGAAATGAATGGTTGATTGCATGAAGCTCCTGCGTTCGAACTCAAAAATGTGAACAAATCAAATATTAACTAATTTCTAGTATTGCTTCTGCTCCGTCATAATTTTATTTGTGCAGTATTATATTTTTCATGCACTCAATAAAAATTTGCTAAAAATTATCTCTCAATAAAAAACTAGCGGAACGATTTTAAATATTATACTTGGGTGAATAATGAGCTGACAAATTCAATTTTTCCAAAATCTACGGATTTACAAACCAGTGTTTAAGTATCTCTCCAGGAGGGTCATGTATCATTTCCTTTAAAAAATATAAGCTATGGTGATAACAGAACAACTAATGTATAAGTGCGCCTTGCATTTCATGATCTTGATTGTTGAAATTATGAGCCAAAATTATTTTTCAGTCAAACAAAATATGTAAAATTTCTACCAAAATTGCTCACGAGGAAATAAATATAGGGCGGACATAAAAATTTGATTGTATTAGGCCAACGTCAAAAATTATTCAGCCCGAAAAATTTCTGAAACGTAAGCTAAGCTTATTTCAAAGAAGCATCTTCGACTTTTGGGCATCCATTTAGATACTTAGCGATAATGTTCACTAGTAATAAATTCAAAGCATGCAAAAGGAGTGCGGCCCGTGAAAGCGAGGCGTGCTGCGCCTATCTGAGGAGCTCTTTAATGATTACAAAGCTTTTAGAACATTAAACGCCCTATAGGAGCTCAGACTTCCATAAATCCGAGCTTAGTTAAAGCTCAGGCATTTCGCCTGCGCTGGAGTAGGCCGTGTTTTCCTCAGCTATTTAGTGACAGCAAACAGCTCTAATGCTCTCCAAACAGCCCGGGCTCAAAAGAGAGAACTGTTGCACTGCACAGCATAACAGCCTACGCTCAGGAAAACGTAATCTAAGTTGCATGATGTTGACGCAATCATCTCCCTGAGTCGGTTATCAGAGATGGTTGACTGCGTGCCGATATCTTTTATATCATAAAATTTGTGATGTGCAAGTCGATGTTATCTAGGTTGCATGATGTTGACGCAATCATATCCCTGATTCGTTTCTCAAGGAGAACCAGCCTCAGGTTGGTTGATTGCGTGCCGATATCTTTTATATCATAAAATTTGTGATGTGCAAGTCGATGTTATCTAGGTTGCATGATGTTGACGCAATCCTATCCCTGAGTCGTTTCTCAAGGAGAACCAGCCTCAGGTTGGTTGACTGCGTGCCGATATCTGTTATACGATAAAATTTGTGATGTGCAAGTCTCGTGACATTGCTTACATTTGTGTGAAAAATTGATAACTGTATCGTAGGGTATGCGTTCGATGCACTAGCAATGCATTGTGCTTGAATAAAAAGTTAAGGAAGCTTAAATGGCTTTCAATTTGCATGTTTTGTTTCGAATTTCTGTGATCATTCAGCATCGACCATTTATAATTGGGATCATCCGATTCCATGATTGATTGATTGAATCATTTATTATAAGTTAGTTTAGCCTCCTATACCACAACGAAGATGTTCAAAGAGAGGAAGGATGAAGGCACAATTTAGTATGTAGTTACGGCAACGTGGAATCTATGCACAAGGTGTGTTCCCGTGAAGGATCCCGTGTGCATGGAAACCGTAAGTCGAGAAGGCAGGTTATAAAACAAGATAAAAGTTAAAGAAGAAAGTCAGAGGTAATGAAAAACAGGACAGCAGTGAACCGGAAAAAAAGAAGATCCTTAACAAAATGAAAAAGTTTTGTTTCAGAAAAAAAAGAAAGCCTACCTAATTGTTATCTCTGAACCTCACATTTATTCCCCTGGGATCCGATTCCATTCGACGTAACGAGTATTCCGAATTCAAATCATAGTTGTGTCTGATAAGCATCGGATGCTAGGAATATTTGTCTGACTTCCTAAGATAAACTGCAGTGAAGGTCAAGAGGAACGCTGGACATTATCACGTGTTCTACCGCAGGTATTATTCACGGGATATCGCTTGCTGTATTGATCACGACAATGGAATAATGTGGCGCTGTTGAATAATCAGGTGTGAGACGCCAGAGCGACAGCTCAGCTGCTTTACAACTAGGCTGGCTGGGCTCTGCTTAATTCGCTCTGCAGATTGGTTAAACTGAGTTCAACATTCAACTCAAAATTCAAAAGTTGCTAGAAATTTTATAAGTCCAAAACATTAATTGGGTACATTAAATACCATTAATTGTTTAAGATTGTTTACACTTTTTCAAACACGCATCGATGGGTCGTTCCGCAGCAGGAGAAACATAAGAACGACCACCGACGGGTCGTATCGCAGTCAACGGGTTAGTTCGCTCTGCAGATTTCGCGAGGCAAAGCAGAGAGAGAGAGAGAGACAGAGCACGCTCGTTCGCGAAAATAAATTTGCAAAAAGTGCAATTTCGAGTGAGGAAAGAAGAGTATGAGAACGAAGCTGTGGGTCAGAAAGTACAGTCGCGATAAATGAGCTTACATTGTAATTTAAGTTTTCTCACTTTACGTGTGGAGCAAAAACTTTCAATCAAAATTGGTTGTTTCTGGTCAGACGTCAGAGTAAGGTGTCTTTAGATATTGAGCATGCTGGTATATAGAGGCTAACTTATTCATTTTACCCCAGTTCGATACATGCATCAACCTTTCACTTATATGACTCAATCATAAAATGAAGTGGCATCAAGTCCAACATCGTTCGTAACAAGTTCTTCATGTTAATGTGGCATTTGTTTTGAGTTGCACCTCATTATTACCATGAGCTCAGCTTTGATTTTCCCCAACGCTGATTAGTTTCATCGAACTTTGATATATATCAATAATTTGTTTCATAAAACGAAATATAACTAATCAAATCTCAAAGATTACCAAAGAATACGTTGCTAATTAATAATGTCCCTGAAAAGAACACGTACTAATTAATGATGCATCTGGTTCAAATGAAATCACTCCATTCGTCTTTCTAAACCCTGCCTTCTGTGTGCATTAATACTTATTTCGGTTTTCATTCAAGTAACATTACTGAGTGCCTGTTCCTAATCTATTGTTGACGATTCTAACAATATCGTTCGTCGTAAAAATATCTCTAATAAAGTGACTCTAAATCAATGCATCATATCTCTGATATTCCGTACCTCACTCGTTTTCAAGAGGTTCCACTCATCGTATTTTTTCTTCCGCGATAAACCCTCGCATCTATATTGTCCGATTTGCCTTTCTCTTCTTATGTCATGGGCACATTTGCAATGATATCACAAGTCTTTCCCTACGAACGTAAGTGAAGAAACAATCGTTAATTTAGGAGCGGTAATCGTCTGCCCTCCCCCTAGTATAAGAGAGCATCCAGGCCTGTCCAGAAGCTGAGGCTGCAAAGAAGCAATTTCACACCAAATTGCCTTTCAGGAGCTCCCCACTTCAGCTTCTCTGCACCGAACACAAAATACTGAAGAAAAATCTATGGGGAAGGCCCTTCTGCGGCTCCAGCCTCAAGCTTTCAATGAATTCTTGATAGGATTTTTAATGAGAAGCAGGACAGTCTTGCCGGATCTTTTCCAGCAGCGATGCGCTTCCAGCGTTTAATCGTCTTTAAATGTTCCCAGAGCGAATCTCAATTTCAAGGTAAACCAGGTAACATGAGTTATGGTCATTGAGTTTTCTATTTTATCTTTTAAAATCGTCCATAATTTGAAGCAAATGGATGTCGACCTGGGATGACTTATCTGCAACATTCCCATCGATAGGGAATGTTCGTAATGAAATCGATGATTGCAGAAATCATCCACCAATGGAAAACCCATGATTATACGGAAGTCAGACAAAATATGAAAAACTCACGTACACTCGCAAGGTTCCAACACCATCAGAATAATAAAGACTATTTGCCAGTTTGGAACATTATGTCCTGGAAATCCAGAATTCGAGGATTTGTAATGGAGGAAATGAATTCTGTGATTTTTTAAGAAGGAAATTGAGGAAACTAATTTTCTGAGTTATTATCGGGGAAATTGAAGAAAATGAATTGTATGATTCATTAAGGAGAAAAAAGAGGGAACAAAATCTTTACATCACTTTGTAAGAAATGGAGCGAGTGAACCTTGTAACCTATTATAGAGGACTAGTCCACCCTCTTTATTTGAAATAAGAAAGAAGGTGAAATAGAAGAAAGGCCGTAAGAAATAAAAAAAATAAATCTCTCGAGAGTTGATGAGGCCGAGTGCACACGGCCCGTCAAAAATATATAATAATGTTCGACAAATCACATGACACACATTCCTATTTCCTAAGAATCTACGTGATATTCATACCTACTCAAATCTGATGGATTAATACACTGGAAATTGTGGAGTTGATGAAGCTGGTATCACAGATACGCTCATCACACACTTTCGGCTGGCTGCGGACAGACAGACAGACGGACGCGGCTCATATCATGGTATAGATTGGAGGAAATGAAAGATTTGATTCATTATGGAGGAAATAGAGAAATTGATTGCTATAATTAATTATGGAGGAAATAGAGTAAATGAATGCTATGATTTATTATTGAGGAAGTGGAGAAAATGCTTTATAAATGGAGGAAATGAATATTAGGATTAATAATGGAGGAAATGAAGAAAATGAATACTACGATTTAGTATCTAGGAAATGAAAACCAGGAATTACAATGACATCCTGTAAGTCTGGAACACGCTACCTCTGCGCGACACACTCTGATTGAAATAAACAAGTTGCATCAGCCTTCAATGCTGAAAACATAAATTATTGCTCGAGCTGCCTAATTTTTTCAAAGATATCGAACTGCATGTACGAAAAAATACACCTCTTCATTAAAGTTCATGATTATTCAGGTGAATCGTGTTCAATAATTTTTCATTCCAGCAAAAATACTGTGCATCCGTGAAAGTAAATGTTTTTTCACACAACTTGTTCCTCTCGTGAGATTTTAACGAAGTGCAACTTGTTTTCGATGCAAGTCAACAAATTCATAAATTCTGCTTCTTATGAATGCTTTAGAGAAGCAAAATCAATTTACGATTACTGAACTATAAATTATCGTACAATGGAGCTCTGCAGCCGGGAGTAAGAAGAAAACACGGGGATCGACCATTACGATACCAATCTGACCTGATCTAAGCTGATCTGATCGGATTAGATTAGATTGCAAGTTAGTTTCAACCTCCCTTACCACAACAAATGTGTTCCAGAGGAAGGATGAAGATGCCATTTAGAATTGAGTTAAGGGAATACGGAGTCCAGTACAAGGTATGCTCGCACACAAGATCGCCAAGAATAGAAACATGGAACTGAAATGACTGTTTGTGAAGCAAGATAAAAGTTGGAGAAGAAAGTCAGAGGTCCAGAAAAACAAAACAACAGTGAACCGATAAAAGACAGTTCTTAGAAAAAAACTCTTCTTTTTTAGCTAAAGAAGACCTATCTAACTTCCAGCCCGGGACCTCACATTTTCCCCTGGGAGGGCTAATTCCAATACAATAGCTATATCTATCTGCATGTTATCCCTCTGAAAACTTTGAAACAGGGGAGTCTTTAATTTGTAGCAGAACAAATTAGATTGAGAAGTAGCCAAGTATCAAAAACGGTAGTTCAAGACGTTGCCACTTTCCTAAGCTATCAAAAGCACAACTTTTGAACGTTTGATTGAGTTGTGAAGCAAAAACCTTAACTTAAGACATCATTAACATCAGGTTACATTAGTTAGTATCATTGAGAACAGCTATCGGGGATGAAAATATTAATGGAAAATGGTTAAAATTCCTTCATGTTCCCTACTACCTGAGCATAAGCAGCGCGCAGAACTTTCAAAGGGAGTCTTCAAATGCCCCCCGTATTTTACATGAAAATAAAAAGCTAAAAAAAAACTTCGAATACTTTAAGCGGTGATATTGAGCTGCCTATCACAACAGGAGGATGACATGCCTGCCTGAGACATGTGCAGCTAACTATTATAATGAGCTAAATTCCTCACCGCAGCGATTGCACGTCAAAATCATTCACTGTAATTTTCAGAGCGTTGCTCTTCAATAAACGCATGACAATGTTGCTCAAAATCCGTCGGGAGTTTGTTTGGTAATACCATGATAAAAAATAAAACTTGGTGTAAATGAAACCAAATGGCAACATAATTGCAGTTCAGTTTTTGATTTATTTTGTGAGTTTGTGATCAGCATCAGAGAAGCAACAAACTTTGCTGAGACTTTTGAACAATATTATTTCAATATTCACCAGTCCACGACTTGATCAGGATGGCTGCTAATAAAGTCCATTAAAATATTCAGGCACTGCTATCGTCATGTTCATATTGCTGGATTTAATACCTATCAAGTCGATCCGGCTTTGATTTTAGCAACTTCATCTGAATTTTTGAGCCATCATTTTTAGATCGAGCCGCTGCAAGAGCGCATCAGTGTTTAATCACAAGAATTTATTCATGAGTCTCAGCGTGATAAACGCATCACAGAGCAACTGACTGCCGACGCTGGCAGCAAATCCGGACATGAAAAGATTAATTTTGCCGCACTGATTTTAACACTCAAATCCACTGCTTTTGCATGAAATCCTTCAAATATTGGAAAGTCCTTTTCAAATCTTGTTGTGCTCAAGAAATGGGCCCCAAAACTGATGTTTGACTGTTAACTGCAAGCCACATCACTGACAGCAGTTGTACAAAATTATTTAACGAACTATGCAGATAAATTTAATAAAACCATCACAAAAGATCAGATCTTCATTTCTTTCAACTTAATAAGGGCCTACAAGCTACATGATAACATGGTTAAAAGGAAAGTTATGAAGAAAATTTCGTGAGTAGTCCACACCAAATGTAACAAGTGCTAGCGATTCAAGAGCCAGATCAGTTTTTGATTGAAAGGTTAAGGTTAAAGAGATTGAACTTCTTACACGTTAATTCCTTTATATTTCCCTGTACACTTCGTTACTGTTCGCTCAATGGTGTACAGCAACACTTGCGCAACACATTGCATCACATCTCACATCGTTCCTTCACAACACATATCATCACTCCATTAGAATTTTGCTCGGAACACAAATCCAAATTTTTCAACACCATTCTACCAAATTTAAGTGGCAGCGTTTCATCAATTTGCGTCATTGTCATGCTATCCCATGGCTCTATACTACAATCTTTCATTGAAGTGTTACAACAAATGCTTACACAGCACAGTGCACTTTAATGGCATTGTTTCCACGCTCAGCAGAATGTTCCTTTAAATCATGACCTTTTTCTTTAAGTTCTATAAGCCGCATTCTTCAGTTTCCCCGAATATCTCTCAACAGTTGCTCCCCAGTGTGTCAGATATTGAGTCTCTACCTGAGTTTCACCCACGTAGAGCTTCCATCACCCAGCTTCCTTTCATCGAAGTTTGCTTTCCCAGTTTCCAACCTGAGTTTCCCATCACCACATCGCCCCGCTCCCTTTCATCGCAGTTTCATGTCCCAGTTTCCCACCTGAATTTCACATCACCACATCGCCCCGCTCCCTTTCATCGCAGTTTCATGTCCCAGTTTCCCACCTGAGTTTCACATCACCACATCACTCCGCTCCCTTTCATCTCAGTTTTCTTTCCCAGTTTCCCACTCGAATTTCACATCACCACATCACCCCTCTTCCTTTCATCGCAAGGGCAGGAGCCTCAAAGCAAGGCTCGAAAGTTCCACCCCTGATTCCAATTTGCTCAGATCTCTCAAAGCTTGCTGGCACTGCAGAAAGACACACATTTCAGCCGCACCGACCCGCCTACTCGATTACAGTCTTCTTTAAGCTCGGCAACGCAATCACCGTCGAGTCATTTCCAGCACCTTTGTGATCGCAACTGCCATCATCTTTGTTAGTTATCATCCGTCTTTGTAAGTATCATCGGCATCATTATCACACATTCAAATGTTTGTCTGAAGCTTATTATCTGGTTTACCTTAAAGTACATCATCTCCCTCTACCTGAATATAATATCCTTTACATACCTCACTTAAACATTAAAAACTCCACAGCCGATCTTTAAATATTGGTTTATTTCGTCACCCCGCATTTTGTACCATTGACACTTGATCGCGATTACTTTCAAACATCGCAACTATTTTCTTTAAAAAGGAAACAAAATAAAAAGCATCAGAGGCGAAATCGCTCTAATTACGTAAGAAGAAACAATTTGGAAACAATAACTTTTAAACGTCTCCAAAAGCAAGAAATTCTGCTCTCTGTCTACAGTGCAGCTCTGTTTAAATGAACGCCACCTATTGGAGTTTGCCTGCCGAATGCGCCTGTCTTTCCTCGTCACATCGGTCGACGTCTCTCGACAATCTCATTTCCTCCATCACACCCCGACGCTCCCTCTTCACTTCAGCTCCGTTCCCCCATCACATCGTTCGCAAGATTATTCATGGGCATTAAAGCTGCCGTTTAATATTCCAAAGTAAGCGCGGTTCCGTCCGTAATTCACGGATGAAATTAGATCCTTTCAGAGCTCGCAGTTATTCCGTTCGAGCGGCCGGGATCTGCCGAGGGCTATTCTCTTCCGACAAACAAACCTTTCGAAAATTCACAGCCGCAATTCCCCGCTGAATTATTTAATTAAGCGCATGTGTGAGGCGAGTAAATATTTGCTCGCACTCATAAATCCGACTTTAATTAAGGAGAACATCGTCTTTATAGTTTTTCTTTATTCTTCGCTCACAAACTCTGAAAGAATATTTGTGCTGCTTGCCAATGGCAGCCGCGCGTATGCTCCTTAGGTTACGCTCCTAAGGTCGCTGGCGTTCTGCGTGTATACTGAGTGAAGTTATGAGCTTCAAATGGAAATGAGATACGCGTGGAACATTCATTAAGCATTTTTCCCTTACTTAAGATTCAATTTCATGCCGAATAAAAGAACTGTAGCTTAGATACACAAGAAATCTTGAAAATTTTCTGGGTGTGCTTAACGAGACAAGATGCTGGACGGAAACAGTTAACATTGCTTCAAAAAACTCACATTTCTCATAGGAAAAATTTAGCATTACAATTCGTGGACAAAAGAATAAGTGTTTAATTTGATTTTTGTTTGAGGTTAAATTATGGTTGCGCATACCCTGTTGTAGGTATGAAAAGCGCCAATGAGGCTGCATCAAAGAAGCAAACACGTTAACAGTGCGCCGACTCTTTGGAGCTCACGCCAGCAAATCCAATTCAAAGCGATGCGAAACGAACGATGATGACGTAGGGTTCATTAGAGTTTGCGCGTCGCAAAGCAGATCAAATCCTTCAATGCTGCTGCAAACAAACACTTCACTCGATGTACTTCACTGTAAGTCTGAGGGAACATTTCACTGTGAACACAGCGCAAAAATTGTGATGCACACTCGATCATTGAATCGGAACCCCCTTCGTTCTGGAAGTTGAAATTTTTACCTCTCACTTGCAAGCTACGTTTCACAAGTGAACGCAGTGTGCCATACTGAATTATAATAATTTATAATCAATAATATAATTATAGTTATTGCGATATTAATATAATTATTATTATTGCTATATTAAAATCAGAGTGCTCGCTCAACACTTCACTTACAATGGCACAGGAAGTTCTTTTCGGAAAGTCATTGGGGTTGAAGTTCAGAAATTCTGAAATAAATTTTGTTCCATAGGAAAACTGTGCAATTTTTGGCGCAGTAAAGAAATTTGTGCTTTCAAGGTATTTGAGCGTTGTAGGATTGGAGTAAAATATTTCGTGTGAATATGAATTGATTATGGAAAATAAAAAATATTATAAGCAACGATCCACCCTAAGTAGAACTATCGGACTGAAAACTTTTTCCCACAACCAAAGTCGATGTAAGTTTACCCTCGAATGTCTATATTCTCCTCAGACTATTTCCCCCTCTTAAACTGCAAAATATTGTCTCCTGTCAATATTTTAAGATTTTAAAGTTAAACGCCATGAAACAATTGTTTACCACAGCCAAGTGCATACTTTCCAGTATGCAAGACGCAAAACTGAACCTAATATTTGAAACAGTAAACGATACATGATCTCAAACAAAGTATATATGTACTAGGTCACCTAATCAAACCGCCTTTTAATAATGCAGCCAGAGCCAAGAACCTGAGCCTGATATTACAAAGGAATGACTGATATGAAATGAACGTCTTTCTCTCATCAGTTTAAAAAATAGACCTTTGTTTTATTATTTTTTAGGAATTTTGTTCCAGTGATCCAGGCTACAGAAGCAAGAGATAGGACACAAAAATCGCTAAAAAAAATTATCGTCGAATTCACAGAAAAGAAATCTATGTATAATAACTATTAAAAACCTTGAGATGTGGCTCTGCACCAGCACGTTTCCCCTCGTGGTATTTAGCTTATTCATTGATTTATTAGATAATTTTCAACGAATATTAGGAAAAAAACATTTTTCATCAAAATTATTCAAGATATTTGCTCGGGCATACTAGCGGGAGTCATATCAGGTCCCATATGCTTTTCCTCGTAGTATTTACAAAGCCCTTGTATAATTTCATTTGTTTGTTTTCTCTTCGCACGGTAATTCGAGAGCAGAGAGGTCAGATTATTTACTCTCATACTGTAAATAGAGCTGCAAGACGAGACCACACCACAGTATTTTTTATGAAGCATTCATCACAATTTGTATAGCACACAAGTTGGAAAGGGGGTGATGAAAAGAAAGACATTCACACAATATTATCGGATTTCCTCGCGGGATTCAAATTCATTTTCTTTTTCACGACACCCAACACCGCAGGTGAAACAATATTTAGGGCTTCATAAAAAAATCCTGTTGTGGAGCGGAAGCTGTTCTCGTTGATAGAAAACTTCAGTAAACGGAAGCCTCACATTGGCCAATCCGAAACTCTCTATTTCCAGACAAAGGAAGCGCATCCCGCGTTATGAACCCAGCAAAATTCTATCAGAATTAAATATGAATGAACTCTAAATTTATAAATGCAATTCAATATCCTCAGCTCTTTTGTATCCATGGCCCATGGTCCGCTCAACTCTCAAAAACCTGCTAAAAATTCGATGAACAATATTCGAACGTGCCAGAAGAGCTATAGAATAGGCACTTTATGCGAGTTGAAAGTCTATTTGTCGAAGAGGATGTAATGCATTCCCCTCCGTTGTTTTATGGCCGCTTCTATAGTGCGACGGCAGATCAATGAGAGCTCACTGAAACGTTTGTCTAAATGACTTCGCAAAAGTATTGTTAATGATGCCAAAGGACTGCGGAGATGCAATAGCCCCTACCATTGTAGAAAAATAATCTTTTCATCATTCTTTACAGGAGATCACACAATTTAACTTCCATTTGGATGGAGAAGTTTAGAACCGCTTCAGTGGACTAGCAATTGTTTTCTTGGAAGTTTTTATTGGCTTGTCCGGATTAATATTTGCATTACCATTTGTAGGCACGAACTTATTTTTTTGTGTTCTGCTTGTTGAAAGGAACTTGAAAGTATAACTTTGTAATCGCTTGTTAACGTTATTTTCAGAATCGTTCTCATTTAGAAGAATATGAAACAACTCGTGATACTAGATTGATAACTGTTCTGACGTCATTCGAAAGATTGATTTAAGTACCACCTAGAATGCCAAACCGCCGTCAAATTTCTCTTTGAATAGTTCCAGAAACTATAATATTCATTGCAAACTATTTTCCGCTCCCCAAGATGGAACGTACTCCTAAATTGTTACGTGATTGCCAGGAAATTCAGGCGTTGGCATCCATTTTCACTGGGGCCACCCTCCTCCTAAGATGACTGTTTTTTAGCCCCCCATGGCTTCATTAGCTGTGATGTTTAATGACGGCCTTCAACCGTAAATAGGTCCAAGTTCTTCAGAGCATCCTTTGTTGTCATGCGAGCCCCGATGCCGTTTTTGCGAGACATCGAGAATAAATAAGGAGAAGTGGCGGCGTAAGCACAGTGTTGCCATGCGGTCCCCAAAGATGGCCTTTCAGAACTTGAAGAACTTTTCGTCGGTACTCGTCCGAAGTTTACCTCAAGATTCGCGTCAAAACACCAATCACAGACGCATTTTATGTCAGGCGCTGCTATTGGTCGGTGATTTTCATTTGCGTTCCGTGCCGGAATGACTTGGGTTGAGGAAACTCGGGTGGCGCGGAAGACTCTCCAGAAGACGTTTTCCTTTTAATATTCGGACTTCATATTTTGGATCTCGAGCAGAGAGTATATGGAAATTATTTTAACACTTCTTTCAGTAGTTAATTCACTTCCTGGTCAACATGTTCATGATATTTCATAGAAGCTCATTTCGATGCACAGGACAGCCATGCTTCGATTCAATTGTTTACTTTGAGACGTAGCAATAATGGAGCTACGCAATGAGAGGCGCGTGAGCGCCACATAAACAACTGCAACAGAAAGCATCACCTGGGGCAACCACATAATGGTTGATTGATTGATTGATAATAAGAAAGTTTTAGCCTCCCTACCACAACAAAGATGTTAAAAGAGAGGAAGGATGTAAGCACCATTTAGTATGGAATTAAAGGAACGCGGAATCTACGCACAAGGTGCATAAAAACAGTAGATAAGAAAGAAGTCCATGAAACAAGATAAAAGTTGAAGAAGAAAGGAGTTGGTGCTGTAAAAAGGGACAGTAGAGCACCGAAAAAAGATGGTCCGTAACAAAACAAAAAACCTATTCTATCATATTTCAACAAAAAGAAGGCCTACCTAACCTTTAGCTCGGGCCCTCACACAATCCCCCTGGGACCCCATAATGGTTTCAAATCCAGGCTCCTAAAGTGTAATTTCATAAAAGTGTACTATAATAACCTCAATAACGAAGAACTGTGGCTGAGAAACTGAAGAATTGATGAATTGTCGCTTCTCAAGCTCCGCTTCTACTCTGGTATACTTTATTGGAAATAAAATGCTTTTTTTGTTCTTTTTCTGAGCGTTTATTGTTAAAAAGAAAACTTCTTTTGGTTCCCTTTCGTTGTTGAATATTCGTACTGAATTGTGTTCCATTCACTTATTTCTTCAGTAATATGAATTATGGAAATTGTTTCATCTTATGTAATCACAGCAATTTCATCTCTGGCACTTTCGAATATTGCTCCTTTATTATTGAAATAAGTTGCGGCTGATGCAGTGGGACATCGGCTTTCACTCAAAACCAATTCTAAGAATTTGTAAATTTCCGTGGTTGGCATGGCAGGGACTCACCTTCAGTTCGCCCAAACGCTGAATTCTTGTGTGGTTTCATTGCATTATTCAAGTCCTCGTGTGTTTAAAAATACTCAAACTTGATTCGATTTCGGTGTAATGTTCTATTTTAATCATGAAGCTCTTACCCGAGATTTTAGCCGAGCCTCTGCTTCCAAGCGCGCTAACTATAGTCTGATTTACTGTATGTCCAACGAAAAACGAATCGTACGTAAGCTAACGTTAAATAAAAACTGAGCTTTAACTCTGTTATAATTTCGTTAAATCTCCGTCACCGACTGCTACTCAGTCCTAACTGCAATTAAGCCATGCAGAGCTCTGGGGGACGTGGCAACGTTTCGGTTTTCGCATTTTCTTCATGAAATAAATTGGCTGTAAGTTGAGTTGCCTTTCATCATCAAGGTTTATTTTCTGACTCACTTAACCGTTCATTCTCTTCGTTTAGAGCTCCCAATATCACTAATATACGTCATGATGTGTTGCGTCACCGAGGTGCTTGGATGAGAGAAAAATCATTCCCATAACTATTTGAAGTGGTCAGGTTTGTGAGAAACTGCTGCCAATCCATCAACATTGGCCACTCATGTCTCTATGCAGCACGATATTTTACGTTCTCTCGTTCTTTGTCTCCTGGCTTTTGATGGAGCATTTTCATCTCAGATGCTCATTCTGCGAGGGCTATTGTTTAGACCGCATTTTCATGGAACGCTTTCTCTCTGAATTGCTTACATCGTTTTTATAACGCGCACTGCTTCGCTGCTGCTCTTAAACGCGTACACGATTCAATCTTCAAAAGCTTATTTTGGGTACTTTTTGCTTGTAGGAACACATTTTCTTATGTTGAGCTCCGAATTGATCCGCATAATGGAAGTATTCAAGATATGAAGTAGGCTGCACGTTACTGTCAGTGCACTGTCTTCTATTTTGCTAGACTCTCTGCGATGCAGGTTGATATTGTTGTTGGTAAAATCGTATTGATAAAAAAGCCTGAACCGGTGATTAAAATTACTCTAACACTTAGGGAAAAGTTACCTCCACTTTCTGCTAGATCATGAGAGTAGTGAATACAAGAATGGAGGAGTACGATTCTCAAAGAAGGAAAGGTTTCTCAATTCACTTGCTCTCAGAATCTAACAAATGGATACCGTTTGAAACAAAATAAAATCTGGACACGCCTTTACATTATAGCGACCTCGTAGTGGAAGAGTATCATTTCAGCAAGAAGTACCTTGTAGAAGAGCAACATTTGAGCAAAATGAGTTTCCACGTGTCGCCGCTGTGTACGTATGTACATGCTTTCTTGAATAATACATGCGAATTTATACGAGTTCACTTGACAAGTGCTACTTGCTTCGATGAAGTTATTCGCATATGACGCCATGAATATCACGCTCAATGCAAATTCTTTTGCTTGAAGGTGTGTGCTGTTGCGCATTCAATGTAAATTACAAGTCAAATTGATTCATAGCTAGTATTTAAATAAACAGGGATTGCTGAAAGATTTTTTATGAATAAGAAATAAATGTTCTTACGCACCAAATTCTGAGAAAAATTCTCTTGCTTTCTGAAAATCCTGGTCAGATTTGCATAAAAGCACAGCTGTTCTCACCAATTTTGATAAATTGTGAAGTCAGCACAGTTTTTCCGATGAAAAATTGATGCTGAGTGCAATATTTTTCTAGTTTATATCCTTCCTTGATGCCTCATTTCCCCTCACTTTCCAGCGCTGCATCAAGAGATCGTTTAGTTCACTTATTTCTAAGCGGTTAGCTGCATATTTTCAGAGGCTATTTAGTTACCCTAAAACTAACCAGCCGTTTGAATTTTCCAAGTCAATTTCTTCGGGGTATTTAAAACTTCTCTGAATTAACTTAGAAGCCAAAATGATTCGGGGCGTTTAGATTTTATTCGGTTTTGAACAGAATTCATTAGATAGACTCCGGGAGCGAGTGAACTGAGTAGCCTAACTCCTTTAATAATTATGCTCTACTCTCACAACCACTACGCTCCTAACCATGCAGAAAGTGAAGGTAACTTCTAACTAACCAGCATCTCCTTCCTAACAAGCAGGCTACGACTGAGAGATTTCACCTTGCAAATTAGGAGGTTGCCGCAGCGTTGCTGTCAAACGAGGCTACTTCATTTTAATGAGGTAACATATGGAGAGCTTCTCGACACTCTGAAGCGCTCTCGAGAAAACTAAATAGTACATTGTGTCTATACGCTGACCAAGAGTTGCGAAAGAAGACTCCCTAAGACAAGCATAAACTGGGAAAAAACGTTTCAAAAAAATTTTGACGGAACATGCTTACCCAACCTACGCTAATTCTCCCGTCCGTGTATCCCGTTCTGTGCAAACCGGGGTATTGGAACGCAGGGTACAATCGCTTCCGCTATTCAAAGTGCAGGGCACTGTCATTCCCACTATAATAAGCGCAGCGCACTGTCGCCTCTTCATTTTCACCTTTCATGTCGCCTTTTCATTTTCATTGTCGCCTCTTCATTATAGAAAAAATGAAAGCCTTGGATACCACAAACATTCACTAACTCCCGTCCGTGGAACAAATATGTTAGATTATGAGCCAGATTCTTGCAGGAAAAGTACATAAAGGTCAAAATGCGAGTCATTGCAGCAGCTGCAAAAGTTGCATGGAGTTCCGTCGCTCGTGTCGACCGTGCAGTCACAGACAGCGCCGTGCCTCTCAAGCAACCGACGAAGACGGTCTCAAAAGACTGCTAACGTTTGAAAGAAATTACAACTTTTCATCCCGCGGAAAAATCTTGTTTGAACCTTGAGCACGTAATTTATTTTGAATCCCACAGAGATTTCCAGGAAATTTTGGCTTTGAACTCTCTCTCATCCGACGGAGGCATATTTTGCACTAGAAATGTCCAGGTATGTCGAGAATTTGCTGAAATATGAGCAGCCAAAGAGTTTCTTTAGCTTAGTAAGTATTTACATAAAACAAATTCGCATGTGGGTACAGATATTTTTATGAATAATTTGTACCATGAATTGCTTACATTTTTTATCGAAAGTGTAGAGTGTCAGTTACGTTTCCATAAAAGTAATACTGATGACGCTGCATTGGTGCGACATGAAAATTAAAACAGTTATTCAAGTAAGATTCTTTCACTTTTGAGGCAATATTTTTCACTTTTAACGTAATTCTTTATTGTTTAGACTTTAAATTACTGTCATGATTGCGTAAAGTGATGTGTTAGATCTAAGAAGCATGAGCAAGAATAAAGTGACAGCAGATTATATTTTAAGCTCTGAATTAACGTCATGTGTATTTTTACATGTATGTGTAACTTTTTCCTGCAGAACAAATTTTTTAAATCGAACTGAAATCATTCTGAGTAAGAACGCAAATCGAACAGAATCGAATAGAATAAATACACATCGAAAAATTATCAAAAACAGATGACTTTCAAGAATAACCGTACTTCTGGCGGCCAAAAATGCTCCAGAGAAGCACCTTAAGCCCTATGACTGCAACGAGAGCTATATTTAGTGGCTGAGGGAATTTTCACTGTCCTGCTGATCAACCAGAAGTCGCAAACTCAATTTTTTAAAAATAATCAAAATAAATGAAAAGATGATTCAGTTAATGATTGGTAATTTCAACATTGCTTACTACAATTGTCTTTAAATTTGAATTGAATATTAAACTTCAGTTTTAACTGCCGCAATCAAAGTGTTAAACTATCTATTGGAAAAGAACATGAACAAGTACGTAAAGCATACCCTAAATCAGCGGTTCTTAACCTGTGGGGAATTCCCCACAGGCGTGGAATGGCGGAGTTGCCACGTGTGGAATTTCATGCATTTGTTTCCATCCACAAAAAATCGATACTATTTAAAAATTTAATACACTTTATTCAAATGTTGACTTATTTACCAAGTCACAACCATTTACAGTCTGTTTTAATAACAAAAGCAACCATAATGAGGCATTGTATGTCATGTTTGGGTAAAAGCGACAACACTGCTGGGTAAGGAATGTCACAGATAAGGTGAAGGAAGATGCTGTGGTGGGGAATGGAAAATTGGCTCACTAAAAAGTGGGGAATTGGCAAAAAAAGATTAAGAACCACTGCCCTAAGTTGAGTACTTGTGCACAAGCGCTGGCATTTCTGAGGGATCGATCTCACAAAGCCCGGCCGCGAACGCAGCAGCAGGCCCTTCACCTCCCACAAGACAAAACCCAAAACTCAACTTTTCATTGGAACCAACTTTTAGCGGTTTTTCGCTAGAAAGTTCCCACGAACTTTCGCTCCAGAGGATAAAAACTTGCATCCTCGGAATTGAGGAAACATCGCGAGCGATAGGAACCCGTACCGAATATAGCTAAGATATCATTCATACGATGAGTTTTATAATATTTTGTGGTAGTTTTTAGAATACTGCAAAGCCCATCTTATTATTAAAGTTAAATAAATGTATGTAATGTATGAAATATAATGACCCATATACATGATTATAGCATTTAATAATATAATACATATTTATTTTTATGTATATGTATACAAATCGATTCATGCGTGTGTTAGTTCATGGTAGTATGGATTGTAGTGTACATTGGTGGCAGTAATTGCCTGATCAATTTCTCTCTACTTGTGTGTCTCCAAGTGCGGCAATGGAGAACTTAGCCTCAATAATTGTTGCCCTTCTCGACCCAGGAAACAGTGATAGACTGTGCTGACCACACATAATGTTCACTTTGTCCTGGCATTTGAATAACTAGAGGAACTTGCATAACTAGAGATACTTGAATGACTAGAGGAACTTGAATAACTAGAGTTACCTGACTAACTAGAGATATTTGAATAACTAGAGGTACTTGAATGACTAGAGGAACTTGAATAACTAGAGTTACTTGAATAACTAGAGGAACTTGAATAACTAGAGTTACCTGAATAACTAGAGATATTTGAATAACTAGAATCATTTGAAAAACTACAGTACAGGTAGACTAGCATGTGCCAATTGCAACGGAACCAAACATCCTTCAACACTCAGATGCACAGACCACATAGTACAGCTGCCTGTGTGCTGCGCACACTGAACAACTCATCTAGAAATGACGCATGAAGCCTCACCTCCATCCCCTCCGTTCCTCTCATATCTTCATGATAGTGGCGGTCTATGCCACGAGGGGACTCTGCTCATGAATGCAAAAATATCACCGCAGTTCGATGTGAATTTGATCTGGGTAAAATCGACGGTAATCTTTGTCCGAGCACGCAGGATAGGAAAACTAACTACGCTTGAATTGCTCAGTAAATTATTGTCTCGGGAAGAAGGTTTGAAAAACTATCAACTAATCAGTAGCTTTGAATAAAAGTAATTTCTCAGAACGGAAACGGAAATGTTCATTTTAAACTGACGCCGAGCCAACAATTAAAACTATTGTCCTGAGAGGATTGCCAAAAGGCTAATTATGAAAGCAAGACCTTTACTTAATACAGATCGTGCTGATTGGAGTCCTCCATGGACAGCTGGGTGTAGTTTGCCAGGGATGATTTGAAGTGGGACGAGTCTAATTTTTCAAGCGCACTTGGTCAACAAGCATCTCAACCAGGCAGGCTGATTCTATCGCATCCGCACCCGCCCTCCTAAAGTGACTCACTCCACCACAATGAAAGGGATTCTTTTGACTCATTTCTGCTTCAAAACCTTTGATTTTATTTTTCCTTTCACCTCACATTTCCACTTGTGAAAGGTCCCACGCTGAAATCCTTTGATGAGTTCTACGTGTAGCATTTATTGGATCGCATGCAAACTTCTTTCTTTACTGCACATGATCGTTCTAACAAATCCCAAAGCCTGTGCTGCAACACTTTCCGTTCTCCACCTATCCATCTATCAAAACTGTGGTGCACTTCTAGGATCCGTCAGATAAAGTATTATTCATGGATGAGTCCTAGTAGTTCTTTCCTTCTCTGCTGGCATAAACCGTCAACATTTCGCGATCCCCTTCAGTTTCCCTATCATTCTACAACATCTCTCGTTCCATGACCGCCCCCATATCCCACCCTGAGAAACCTTTTGGTTCAAACCCTGCGTCGCAAAAATCTCGTCCCTCCGAACAAGTGATTAAAGCGAACGAAAATACACGAAGTCGAGCAACACTCCCATCTTCCGCTCAATCAGACACGCTGCAGCTTTCATTTCGTGTCTCGCTAGAGCGCTTTGCTGGTCTTTTCTCGACCTGAGAATAACCACCAGAACAGATGGCGATTGAAGCTCTTTCTAATCCGTACTTTTTTACTCGCAGTTGACCTTCAGAAATTCGCCAGCAGACCTTTAATGGACTTCGATGAAACTTCTGGTGGACCTTTACCAGAGTTCTAATGGATTTCTACTGTGATGAACCTTTAGTTGACCTACGGTAGATCTCTACTGGACATCTGGTGAAGTTCTAGCGAACCACTATGAGATCTATGGGGAGCTCTGAATAAACTATTAATGAGTATCTAAAGTAGTGAGTCGAGTAATAGACCTCAAAGAACTCCTACTGCCGAAGATCAGCTACAGAGAGCTCTCAATCTGTTGGTATGATCATGTTTGGGTTACTAGTAAAAACAAACATCGGCATCTTCGGATACTTTATTTCCAATCAAGCCTGATACATATGATCTTGATTATTGGTTTTTCAAATGCCTTATAACTAACACTATATATAGGACACCATGACGGTTCCCCCGTAAAGCCGGTACCCATTTCCGACACCTGGGTTGAGTGGGGTATTGTGCTAGAGCTTTCCCTTATACCCAACGGGGAAAATCGCCGCGCCAGCGCCGGGATACGAACCCTCGACTTCTACATGTAAGGGCGATGCCCTCAACCCCTGTGCCATGGCGAGCACATACCCAAGCTAGTACTACTTGTGAGAGGAAGGCAGGGCTTAACACAGCGACCGCGATGGGTTAAACTAAATATTCAACTCTAATTTAAAGTCAATTGTAGGAAGAAATTTTGAAAATAGCAAACATGAACAAGATCGGGCCTTCATTTAACATTGGTCAAGTATTTACGAAAATTTAATTTGTGACTCCTGGTCGGACAGCAGCATTTTGAAAATTCCCTCCATGTACACCGGCGGCTTGAGGGGGTACATAACTGTGAGAAAATTGAAACTAATCCAAATTCCTCATGCAAATCACTTATAATATCATGAACTTCTAAAAAATCCTCATATAAAGGAACATACGACGAACTGGACTGGCTACAAGCGAGGAAGATTTTTAGTACATTTACCGACCCTCAATTCAAAATTGAACATGCGACAACAGCAGGAGAAGAGGGTCAGATAAATATAATGTGCTAGTAGTAGTGGTAGTTCAGTCCGGCCCCTGAAGACATTTCGTTCTACTGCATAGAGTTCGAATCAGATTTGAAAACGAATTCTAAAAACCGCTCGCATTATGCAGCTTAATTTTGACTGAATTTCGATATCATCGATTTTACTACTAGGTTATCCAAAACACTGTGAATATGTTAACGTATTATTAGCAGTTGAATCAAATAGCTAGTTTTTGAGTTAATTAAGACAATGTTGCAACAAAATGACTAAGCAAACAAGGTTGAAATATTCTCTAAGCGCAAAAACAACGAATGTAATTTAAATGATGAGTCACTGGACTGAACTGCAGACCGGCCCACAGAAAGACCCGGTAATTGGCGTGCAGACAGGTATGCAGACTGACCAACAGACTACCCTGATGACTGGCTTACGGACAGACTTGCAGAGTAGCTTGCACACCGATCAGCAGACTAACACGATAACTGGCATGCAGGCACCTCTGCAGACTGACTAGCAGACTAAAGCGACAAATGATTTACAAACTGACCTGCAGATCCACCTGCAGACTGGCCAGCAGACTGAGCAGCAGACTACCCCAGATAGGCAATCGGCGTAACGGAAGACGTCTGGCGTGCGAAAGCAGACCAGGGCTGCTATTGGATGCTTAAATGGGGGCCTGGGACCAATGAGAGGAGCCCTCTCCCAATATTGCCATAATTACAGACCGCCGCTACTGCATTATTGCCTTCGATTATTCCCGGGCTGTTCTTTGTCGGCAGCAAAATAGAATGTCGTTATAGGTGTGCGTAGTTAACATTCATTTATGCTTCATCGTTAATGTAACTGATGCTTTTAGTTATCTTCCTACTTATGTGCTTGCGTCACCACCTCATATACGTACTTCTCTGTTGCTAATCACCTGCTTTGAGTAGAAGTAATATCTCAGAGAGGAAACGAAAATGTTAATTTTAAACTCCAGCCGATCTAATAATTTGAACTATTTTCCTAAGAGGAATGCCAAAAGGGTAATTATAAAAGCAAGATATACTCCAGCGCTACACTCACATACTCCACCACACGCCTGCGTCTACACCTCATATACTCCACTGCGTCACCACCTCATATGCTCCACTGCGTCACCACCTCATGTACTCCACTGCGTCACCACCACATATACTCCACTGCGTCACCACCTCATATACTCCACTGCGTCACCACCTCATATGCTCCACTGCGTCACCACCTCATATGCTCCACTGCGTCACCACCTCATATACTACTCCACTGCGTCACCACCTCATATGCTCCACTGCGTCACCACCTCATATGCTCCACTCAATTGAATAAACCCATCAACCGTACGAGGCTCATGCAACTCCGGAATCGACTAAATTGGGAAAATCGAATTTTCACTTTTTGATTAGATTTATTGCAAATATAAAACTGAATTTTCTGATTAATGATTTTATTGCAATCAACGTCTATTTAAATTTTTCGAAGCGTCTAACAGCAATTATGCTTTCGGTTTTACAAAGGAAATCATAAATCAATAAAATTCTCTTGAAGCTAATTCTCATAAGTTACTTCACACTCGCAATCAACTCAAGCAATAGCGCACACGCTGATTTCTCGCCATTTTCAGCTGATGAATAACATATTAGTCTCTGCCTACCTCATCGTGCGGCACATTTTAGCTTAATTTCAGCCATGAATCTTTTAGAGCACAAACTCCAGCCTTTGCATTCCCCTCAAATGAAACGACGATGGAGTACTTAAATTGAGCTTTAAAGCTGCACCGCCTCCCAATGATCACACAGCAGTGCACACCACACAAAACAAAGAGGACAAAGCTGCAGCACCTCCCAATGATCACACAGCAGTGCACACCACACAAAACAAAGAGGACAAAGCTGCAGCACCTCCCAATGATCACACAGCAGTGCACACCACACAAAACAAAGAGGACAAAGCTGCACCACCACCCAATGATCACACAGCAGTGCACACCTCACAAAACAAAGAGGACAAAGCTGCAGCACCTCCCAATGATCACACAGGAGTG
>JACJUY010000317.1:124597-236172 GCA_014220935.1 Platorchestia sp. MABIK
GTACACCACACAAAAAAAAAGAGGACAAAGCTGCAGCACCTTCCAATGATCACACAGGAGTGTACACCACACAAAACAAAGAGGACAAAGCTGCAGCACCTCCCAATGATCACACAGGAGTGTACACCACACAAAACAAAGAGGACAAAGCTGCAGCAACTCCCAATGATCACACAGGAGTGCACACCACACAAAACAAAGAGGACAAAGCTGCAGCACCTCCCAATGATCACACAGGAGTGCACACCACACAAAACAAAGAGGACAAAGCTGCACCACCTCCCAATGATCACACAGCAGTGCACACCACACAAAACAAAGAGGACAAAGCTGCAGCACCTCCCAATGATCACACAGGAGTGTACACCACACAAAACAAAGAGGAGAAAGCTGCACCGCCTCCCAATGATCACACAGGAGTGCACACCACACAAAACAAAGGGACAAGGCTCTAAGCAAGGATATCCTGCACATTGCCTCGCACAGGCATCGTCGTCAAAATTTCGGTAATTTACAACTTTTACGAGCAACTCTGAGAGGCCGAGAGCAGAGTTACGACCACGGCCGTGTCACCGATGCAGTTTCGGTCAACTTTTGTCCGTCGTACACAGGGCATTTACGCAGAGTTTGGAGCTGCTTCTCTCAAGCCAAGTAAGTGGGATGGTCTCATTGGCAGGCAGCTCTCGCGTTCACCTTTACTGGGCTTGTGCAAAATGAAACACTTCAGCCGAAACTTTCCCAGAAGCCATTATATGAAATTAGTTTCCTTGAAAGACGTCCGCGAGAAAAATTGGACATCAATACAGCTTCAAGTGGCACATTGTGCGGATTACTTCAACAGACTGGAAGAAACAGTATCTTAATATTGTTTTCCTTTTTTAATTTTGTGTTCAATTTCAGTGCGATGAAATGCAGCAATTAAAAGTCATTAATTGGATCATTTTGATTTACTTCCAGAGCTCATATCTCACTTCACGTTTAATATCACGCTTTAAACATCAGATGGCATTTTACGTAATGCAATCGAGAATTAATTATCGCAAACTCTCCAGTCTGCAATTTATTTCAGTCTATTGTTATTTGAATAAGCTTCCAATTAGAGCTGACGCTCGTTGATTCAAACTTTGTTAATTGGGCAACACAACAGCATTTAATGCCGCAGCCACACGAGTATGACAACTTGTGCTAATATTTACCGACGTGTAGCGCTATTTAACGGGACTCATCATGAGCAACGTACTAACGCTCCAGTATTTCACCTCCCCTTTGTTTCCCTAGCGCATTGTCGACTAAAGACGGCCTGATGCAGCCTTCATTGTGTCTCGTAATGCCGGGGCTGGATGTGACAGTCGGAGATTACGCGCGCTGAGGTGAAGCTTGAAGCTATCATTTGGAGACAACGGGCATCGAATGAGGTAATGCGAAATTTGAATATACAATGTCAAATATAAACAACGAACCACGAGAAAGTTAATGAAGCATCTGAATCAGGGAAGTCGTACTTGAAGGACATCGATTGCGTTAACGCAAAATCTGAATGCGAGAAAAGTAACAGTGAGTTAATGCGAAATCTGAATATACAAAGTTAGAAATGACTGACACCGAGTGAATTAATGCGCTATTGGAATACAGGCAGGCAGATATAACGGACAGTGAGTAAGCGGATGAAAAATCTGATTGCGATAAGTCATGCGACAGACAATAATTTAGTTAATGCGAAATCTAACTTCAGAAAGTCCGATGTAACAATCACAGAGTCCGGTAGTAAAAAACTGAACGTAAGCAGCTGCACATAACTCCCGTTGTGTTCCTTGCGGTTTTAATTTGGACATCTTATACAGCGATTTTAGCGATGAATCCAACATAAGTTCTCCATTCGTTCACGGTTCAATTTTGGTGATAAGCTGTGACCGAAAATGTTCTTACTAAATATTTTCGAAACACCATTATCAGGTTAACTCTATTGTTTCGTTTGTTACAAAAAAAAAATGTTGCAGACCGTCTTTGCATTGATGCAGGAAGACCGCAAAGAATTCCACCACAAACACTCAGCAGGCCTCGCAGTTTGGCGCATCAGGCATCAGGCTGGGAACAAAGTTAGAGCCATTTCCAAGCTAAACGATTAACCGCAAAGTTATTTATTTACTTTTCTATAATCCAAACATTTTTTTTTAATATTTTTGAACTGCTTTCATTGCTTGGTTTAAAGTCTTAACTCACCGAATACGCGGGCAACAAAATCATCTCGCTGTAGCAGCCAGACGCTCTGAGCTGCTTGTGCCTGAATGATTTCCTCAATGTGCGTCATTATTATCAATAATTGAACAGCAACCTCCAGAAAAAATGCACTTTATTTTCCGTAAGCGGACAACCACGAGCTCGATATCTTTTTTATGAACGTAAACAGAAGATATGAGCGGAAATATCCTAACTGAATTTATTGCTAGACGAGAAAAAAGTAGCCAAGGAATTATATTCACCATAATCAACGGCAGAGAAAAATGGATGGTTGTACAAAAAAACAAACAACATGCAACAAATACTTTTTTCCGTCATTATCGAGCCTTATTTATAAACATAATATAAATAAGGCAACATTAAGTAAGAAACAATGCAAATACCTTGTTAACAACCGCGACGCTCATGAGCAACAAAGTAATTTAACCCTTTCTTACACGGCTCGCTGAACACGACTCTTGAAAATGAGTTATAGGGAAGCAAATCTGAGAAATGCTACCTAATGTTGCTGCAGAGCCCGGCTGGCATAAACAACGCTGTGAAAAATGACTTGGGAAAGTAACCCAGGTTTGTCGGAAGTTTTTCGGCGAAATAACGGCCGCCATCAGCAAATTAGCGGCGAGCTGGATGCCAGAACGCGAATCTGCGGCTCTGATGGATGGTCCTACCTGCGGTGAACCTGGGGCTGTGATGGGAGGGTGTTGTCTCAACTGGGTCGGGCTAAAATGGGTTCTGGCATAACAGGCTCCGCTTGAATGTATACTGCCAGGGCTAGCACTTGTCGAACGGAACATAGTCAGAATTGGGTTCTATTGAATAAAAAATGGTCAGAACTAGCGCTGGTCGAATTCAACAAACACAGAATTGGGTTGTATTGAATGGGTGTTGCCAGAACTAGAGCTTGTCGAACTGAAAAAGCCAGAACTGGGTTCTGTCGAAGTACATACATAGATGCAGCCAGAACCAGGCGTTGTTCAAATAGGTTTTATCCGAACGTAGTCTAACCCAAATTGATCGTGACAAAATGTGTCTTATTCAAATTACACTTTGCCGTAAAATTCAGCCCTGTCATGACTGGATTTCTGGGAAACACTATGCAGGTCTTGCCGTATTTAGGGTATGATAAAACTTATTTTTCTACATGAAAGCGCTGACGAAATTGAATTTCATCAACTCTCATTTCATTGAATCTAATTCAAACTTCACATCAGTATAACTAATTTTTCCTCCAACAGGTTACTAATAACATCTAATTTCATTTAATGAGGGTCATGATAAAACTGATTTTACAACACTAGTGAAGCCAAAAAATTAGATTTCGCTAAATCCGAGCCCTGATAGAACTGATTTTTCCACGTGAGTGCAGAAATAAAATTAGATTCCACTAAATCTGAGACTTCAGAGAACAGCATTTAACGACTTCTGGTGCTATAAAAATTGTATCATCTAGAAACAGAGCACCTGTCTCTCCCGTCTCGCTACAGCGCAGCTTCACGAACAAAGTAACGCAAAAGTTTACTTGCAGACTTGGTTCTGGCAAAACTGCACCATGCTTAGAAGCTCGAGCATTGCAGCCAGGCGGAAAAAATATCATTAAGCTCATATTGAAGTAAGTCTACGCAACTTTATTTTATGTATTCTTTAGAAGACAGACCCCCACTGTCTGTTATTTCATAATGGCAAAGCAAAGCAAAAGTACGCGTCAGGTGCGAACGCCTCAGAATATCCAATGATACATCAGCTACAATTTCAAGACAAAATAAATAACTTAAAATCCACTGCTTACTACCGTACAATTGCAGTTTGAATGTGCTGTGTGACCAGTTGATGTGCCGGCATGATGTGACCAGTTGATGTGCCGGCATGATGTGACCAGTTGATGTGCCGGTATAATGTGACCAGTTGATGTACCGGCAGTCGTGGCACCAGTTTTGGCTCTTCTCTCGCCTGTCAAACTTGGTGAGGAATTTATTCTGGGCAACACCACATTTGGCACACAATGACGACTAGTGTGGAAGAGGGTCAAGAATTTTTCGCAATAATTTGATGAAGCTCCCGGCTTGCAGCACGCTGGAATTTTGATGAGAAACTAACCGCAAAACTAAACCAAAAATTCTGAGCGTCTGCAGAATTATGGATCTCTGTCCAGGACGGAGCTGAAACATTGCTCGGATGAGTTCTTAAATATTCTACACAATTTTCTTCTCACGGCGAGTCCTCATAAATACAAGCGTGAGCAGAATAATCGCCCTGCTTAAGTTGAGCGCTCTCTTGGTACTTAAAAACCGAGAAACATGTAAGCAAAAATGAAGCTTTCGGCAGACAGCTCATAAATTAGGTATCTTCCTCTCAAGCATTGTTGAAATATGGTCGTAGATTTCACTTCAACCTTCTTCTCAAAGTCGCGGAGCTTGCTTTATGAATTTTGTTATTACGCATGGTTATTTTAACTTTCTCAAACGGCTAGTTTTAATAAATTTTCTTGGTTTCCAAGCATTCTTTGAACTTTATACGACCAAGAAAAGTTATAAAATCTAATCGGAAATCGTTGACTCGAGATGATCTCAGGAGCAGTATCAAGCGTTGAAATTTTAATCACCACGAAACGCGATGTTCGAGAAGGACATTCTGAGCTGTGAATAATACAGACGTAAGCTGGGAAATGTCGGGTGATTAAAGTGCGAGTTGCCAATGAAAATAAAATATTCAAACGAGCCTTGACGGTGACTGAGAGATTTTTCCATTTTGTTTTCGTTTGCTCACTAGTCACATCAGTATATATGTCTCATTATATATTTTTTTTGCATTAAAAAATTGTCATCGCTATTCCTGCATTTGTCATATGTCCGGCATTTAATTTTAACAGTCTCTCACAGATCGACATCCATTCTCCTTCAGGCTTTACTCTAATTTATTACCTCATACACAAGATATACTTTTCGATGAGGCACCCCTAGCTGCATCTCTTTCTGAACATGTAGGCTCTTATTCCTTCAGTACATCCCTCTCCTAAGCCCCACAGCCCTGCAGACATCCCTCACATCACATCCCTTACGTCACCCACTGGTCATCACTCAATAAACCACTCTCCGCATGACGGGCTGCATCCCTGTTCGCAACAATGTATTCCCAGCCCCTAATCCTCGCTTCATTATTGCGATCTCCCCCACACAGCTCCCGCCTCCCCGGCGTTTCCTCTTAAGCAGATTTCAAGGGATCGAGACGGGATTGAATATCAGTCAAGGGGCGAGCTCTGTTTCACTGATATTGAACCCACTTGACTGCGGTGCCTCCTCACTCAAGTTCTCCACTGACACCCGCCAGGTCAGACGCACTTCGTTGTCAATATGATGTTTTCTGTACGTGAGGCGGAGATGTATCAGTTGTAAATAAATACCTGAAGCAAATCATAGTCAATATGAAGTTCGCTACAGGAGGGCATGAATGTTCCACTTGTAAATATGCTCATGTAATAACTATCATGTGTGTTATCTATCTATCTATTCATCTCTGTTTTGTCCTTTGCAGACATACTTGTACTGATGATGAGCCTGGTGCTCGAAACGTTTACCTTTCAACAGCAATAAATAATTTTAGCAATGTTGACTTTGAGAGTAGCAACCTTGGTGTTTTTATTTACGATTCGTCTGCGTAAGAGTGCAGTTAATGATGTTCCATCATGTGTGGTGCGAAATTTGAAGTATGGTATGAGGAAGCATTATGCAGTCGATCTTGGAGCTATACGACATCATCTTGTACTGGCCTCAACTGATTCAGATAAAAATCAGTCTCATTAATTCATAAAATCAACTGATTCGGATAAATGTCCGTCCCAGTTATTCATAACCTCAACTAATTTGAATAAAATTCATCCCAGTTATTCACAACTTCAACTAATTCGGATAAAAATCCGTCCCTGCTTACCCCAATTATTCAAAGCTTGACTCAGAAGTGGTATTTGTTATGTAACTGGGACAAATTCTCATTTGTGAAAGTGGAAGACCCAATAAGCTGATTTATGACTCGCTGATCATTGCATTGTAAATCGGCGCGCAGCTGCGGTTGACGGAATGACATGAAAAAGAAGAGAGAAAGCCCATAAAGACGATCACAATGAAATATTTGTAAGAGAGTCAAGATATCTCACACTGAATTTATCACTCAGAATTATGACAGAACGCAATATACATTTTTATGGCTTCTCGAATTTTCCACGCGGATTTGTAAGCTCCGGAATCATAAGCACTTCCCGAGATTCAATCTTCGTTGGAGAAAATCGAAATGTTATAAGATGTTTCCTCAGAATCTAAGCTAAACGATCTTAGAGCTCACGACTGAAATTTTAATGGTTTTCGCCGAGCGCACCAACATCCGGCTTCATTTCTAAAATTTACGGCGGAAATAGATTTATAGGAAGCGGAAAACAGTTATTCTCGCCTCGCCAATGACGGGTTGTGGACGACAAGCAAATTTATTTTGAACCCAAATCAAAGCGTAAATCCTTTGAAATATTAAGATAGAGTAACACGACCTAAAACTAAAAATTATGAGCATTCTCGTTAAGTGAATATAATAACAACATAACTGTGCGCGATAAAATAAACTGTTAAAATTCACCAGCAAAACTTAGGCGTTATTTTCAAACCACTTACCTCATCTTAGCATGTCAGCTGACAAAGAAAGTTCTTGTAAGTCAACTTCATCACTCTACATGTTACAGCACGCATAACTTACGATACTGTTAGCCTTTCCCACGTCTTTTTTTATCCTTGTCCTCATTATTATCTCCGACTTAGAAGGCCTGTACTGCTATAACGAAGGAAGGTACCGGCTGTACCACTACAACGGAGGACAGTACCGGCTGTACCACTACAACGGAGGACAGTACCGGCTGTATCGATACGACTACAAACAATCAATTGGATAGAAATCCGGCTTCTACCGACCCGGCATAGGACTGTAATTATGAAATCCTTCATCTGGCTCCGAGCTGCGACCCGCCGGTCTGTGATCAAAGGCTCGCTGCTCTGCGATCACAACCGGCTAGCACGAATTAATTTTCGATTTGCAGCTTAGAAAATAAAACAATGAGCTCTTCCAAACGGCCATAGTCTGTGACCAAAACCCAGTCTCCCATGGTTTTCCAGAGTAGTTCGTTACTCCATCAGTGTTGTTTAATAACGCTATTGGTACCCATTTTTGTATGCTTTCATGGGTATACTTGGGTAGCCCGCAAATTGTATTTTGCTTGTATCATTTCCATGCATTTGTGTAACTCAGCAAACCTACAGTGAAAAACGAATTTGAGCAGTTTTGTACTACAACAGCGCATCGTAGTTCCCAAGAACAATGGTATAATAAGACGCTGAGACGTCGTGAGACAAACACGGTTTTGGCAAATTAAAACATGTGAGTTTCAGAGAAGACGATTGAATCCATAAGAAGAACACTTCCGTTTGCATTAATCACGAGGAAATATTATAGAAATTCGAGATGTGCAGCACGATCTGCTGTTATAGGGAGACTTGAAGCACTTACGCCTTCTTGGAAGCGCCTGGGCTACGGAGCCGCCAAAGTACGGTGAGATAACTCGACGGTAAGCGTCCCCACTTGACCGGCTCTGACTCAAAGGGAGCATGTAAAGCACCTGCTTTGCTGTAATTCCTGCTCCACCGCTACCTCACACTCTGCCATCTCGTGTGTTATGTCACTCAGGAAACGCGTGAAGTCAGCGTCTGGCTTAGAGTACGTTCGTTGTCCATCGAATGGACTTGTATACATCGTTTGCATTTGTATGGCACTATGCAAGTCCAACTGCTGTGTTGAAAAAATCTTGAAAAATGAACGGTTTTATTATATAAATATTATATTCGACACGTACCTTCTTCAGCATTGCTGTTTAAAAGTAGGAAAAAAGATCCTGAACACCACTTACCAGCGACGTCTCATTGGGTTGCATATCAAAAATCATAGCAAGAATTTTAATACACTCGAATGTATAATTAATTTTTGTCCTGCATTGCAAATAAAAGCAATAACAATTTTTTGCTTTGTTTCCTCAAAAAAAAACTGTATAAAACGGTGAAGCATATTTGAATACAAAATCTCTGATTATTTTAAAACACATGCTAATAATTTTCAAGCAGGTTTTTCCAAGTATTCTCTGTTTTCTCCTCGTACACTCTGATCATAAATTGAGGACAAGTTGAAAAAATGTAAAATAGGTAAATTGCATGGAGAAATTGCTAAGTCAGATTAGAACAACTACCGCTGCTAGCCATACCACTGCGACATCAAATTTTTTTCGGAAATTCAGCCTAAAAATATTAAGAACACCATAAATTCCACGGAGAAATTCTAAGATTAAGACCATAAATTCCACGGAGAAATTCTAAGATTAAGAATCAGTCCTAAACGTTGCTCTACTTACGCGTCGTGGGAGCGTCCTTAGGCACCTCGACGTCATCCACGGTGTCGTTCCAAGATTCCAAGCTCTTCTGAAATCCTGGAATATTCCAAGTCCAACTGTCATTCCAGATCGCAGGGCCATTCCAAGTCGCAATTCCAGAAACGTGCGCTAGCAGCAGCAGCAGCAGCAGACACACGCGTTGCCGCCGCATTGCTCCGAGTTTAATTGTGGTGCTTGTTTCCAACGGAGACGTGAGGCTTTCTTCACCGCAAAATTCTCTATCACTTTTTTTAACTCCCTATTGAACCAGCTCAAAATTTTCCAGAGGCCTTAAACCAGCTTCGAGTTTGTTTCCAAATGTCATGGAAGGTTGGCGGTTCTTCGTTGATGATTTTAGTTTTTGGGAAGAGACATGTCGAGTCACCATCTTCAGAGCAACTCATAGCACCGGGAACACTAGGAGAGTCATAGGAAGTATTCGTATTTTATCACAGATGAATTTGGTGAAATTTGTGAGTCAGCAATATAGCACTTTGGTCGTCTCGGAGAGATATTTTTCGGTTCAAAACTTTGCTTAAATGGGTACTATTTATAACCATTGATGGCTGCCGTTGAAAAACAATTATAGTTTAGGAAATAGAGCACAAAATTTAAAGTTCAATTTCAAGCACAAAAAATCCAATTTTTTCGTATCTATTATTGTCAAATCAATGTTTTGGCATCGTAATTTTAGGAGAAAATGATTTACGCTATGGCACAAAAGTTGGACATGCTCACACGCATCAAACACTTCCTTCACTTTTGGTTGCAGACGTTATGTCTCTGCACAAAAAATCCAAGTAAACAGTTAAATTCTACTGTGTTGAACCACTCATTTTGTTGTCTTGTAGGAAGATGAAATGCAGCCTTGGCTTACAAAAATTGATCGATCGAATAACTGCGTGATTATGAACGGGAACACGTAGAACAGAAATCTGAATTTTCATGGAAATTTCACGTTTAAAAAGAACAAATTTCTATATTTCATTTAAAAATAGATAGAAATGAAAGGACAAACTGTGCTCACCGTGAGGTTTATAAGTAATGCACGGCGAGCTGACACTATTGCAGTTAGAGAATATTTGCTGTCATTGACCATGATGGTATCACAAATACCTACGATGCAGTTTATAAAGCTAGTATACTCGCAAAAACAATTCCTTTGTTTTGTTTCAGTGAATCGCTGCTACAAAGTTCTGGAAAAAAGCTTTAAAATCTTTCGCAGCGTGAGACAAAAGAAATACCTTTTAACTTTTTGTTTGCGTTCAGCATCATTTAGCTGAGTAAGCCATTATTTGGAAAACGCATCACTAGGAGAGTAACATAGAATTTTTAGAGAAGCACTGTCGAGGAGTCTAAATGAAGTAGCTTGATTGTTCTATGTATTATTTATTTTCTGTTACATTTTCGTCCTTATTTTAATGTCCGACTTTATAGAATGTGTTTACTTCAAATTAGCACTCTCACACACAGAAAGATCGTCGTATTTAGCCTTCGTTATCCAAGATTCCATTTATTACCGCACTCTATTTCCTTTGATTCATCACTCCCAAAATTAAAATAATTATCCCAAATGCTATGCCCTGCAGTATCTCTCATCTCTAAAGAACAGAACAGGAATTAGTGTTGGCTCACACATATGTTTAGTTGATTGCTTTGTAATTAGTTTTTGTATTATCCAATCATTACATGGCTGTACTTTACATAAGCTTCTCATGCGTCTCCCTCTTCCTACAAGTCTTTTTCTCAAGTCGCTCTCCCCTCAGTTGCAAGTATTAAATGTCTCACATTTGTTAATATCTAATCCCTACTGTTCAGCCAAAAGAATTTGATGGAAATCACAGCCTTTACTTTGACAGGAAAAAATACGAGCGAGTCATGGTAAAGTTTCAGCGATGAAGCCTGCCATTTCCTCTCGTAATGAATCACCGCAAACGAAGTCGAAAAACGAGAGCTATGAACATTCAGATGATGGCAGCAAACAATGCCCGGTATAAAAGAGCGAGAGCTGCTTTTACATGGAGAGACAATGAGACGCGATAGACTCTGTTCCATTCGCTCACATGATGTGAAGGGTCCCATGCAATGCGAGGGTAACGAATGATGGAAGATTCAAGCGCAGCGAGTGATGTCAAATTCAAGGGCGACGAGCGATGTAGGACTCAAGGGGAAAGTGAGTGTTTTGGCGAAAGTCTTTTCCCTGAGTATTTTGTTCCTTAATATTTTGTGCCTGAGTATTTTATCCCTCAGTATTTTTAATTTATGCCTGAATATTTTGTGCCTGAGTATTTTATCCATCAGTATTTTTAATTTATGCCTGAATATTTTGTTCCTGAGTATTTAATCCCTCAGAATTTTTATTTTATGCCTGAATATTCTGTGCCTGAGTATTTTATCCCTCAGAATTTTTATTTTATGCCTGAATATTTTGTGCCTGAGTATTTTATCCCTCAGAATTTTTATTTTATGCCTGAATATTTTGTGCCTGAGTATTTTATCCATCAGTATTTTTAATTTATGCCTGAATATTTTGTTCCTGAGTATTTTATCCCTCAGAATTTTT
This sequence comes from Platorchestia sp. MABIK, assembly GCA_014220935.1. Taxonomy (NCBI): domain Eukaryota; kingdom Metazoa; phylum Arthropoda; class Malacostraca; order Amphipoda; family Talitridae; genus Platorchestia; species Platorchestia sp. MABIK. The sequence goes on from JACJUY010000317.1 coordinate 135,847, forward strand.
ATTTTATGCCTGAATATTTTGTGCCTGAGTATTTTATCCCTCAGAATTTTTATTTTATGCCTGAATATTTTGTGCCTGAGTATTTTATCGCTCAGCATTTTTATTTTATGCCTGAATATTTTGTGCCTGAGTATTTTATCGCTCAGCATTTTTATTTTATGCCTGAATATTTTGTGATCAAGTATTTTGTCCCTCTGCATTTTTACTTTGTGCCGGAATATTTTGTGCTTTAGTATTTTGTACCTGATTGTTTTGTTCTCTCGGTTAGTACAGCGTGATCAGACATTTCTTTTAGTTGCGTACAAAGAACATCTCGAATACGAATAATACTGTACAAATTGAAGGCCAGAACGTCATTTTATTGCATAAAATAAACTCTGAATCCTAGGAATCTGTAAAAGGTCGTTAATGATGCATGCCTCTGTATGTTAGAGAAGTTGAAACTAATTATGCCAGTTAATGATGCCTCTGTATGTATGACTGCAAACAATGAACGTAACATTTATACCAGCAATAATTGGCCACAAAACAATTTGAGTTCCCTCAGCATTAGATCCTGCAAAGTCGACCGTGAAAGTAGTCGTCCACAACATCGCTGCCTGCAAATGAGATTGCCTGTTAGTGAAAACAACCTCTCTCTCCACAATTTCGCTTCCTTTAGGACAAATTAAAAGCTGAAACCATTTCCTCGTTAGGTAACGAATACAGCTAATATGTGGCGAGTGCAATGTTTTCATTCTGTCAGTGGAAACTAATGTCATGACGATCCTTCATTAACTTTTCTCTGCGTGTACCACGCAACCTCTCCGCAAGAATATTCCCCAGCTGTACTATTACTTTTATAAGCACCGAGAAATAATGACCTGCATTTCGAGTATCCAGCATACGAGAGAGCTGAAGTAGTTGCTGAATTCCATGTTTCGGACTATCTGCTTGATCTGATGAACTTATTCTGTCGTGTCAGTTACATTGCTACCGTCCTGTGGCTGATGGGTTATTTAACTAGAAAACAATATAGAACATGATCACTTGAGATATCATTAATTGGTAAATTTGTAGTTCAAAGCACATGGTGAAAATACAAACTGGAGTTATTCCGCTGTCGTCTAAATTTCTACGAAATATGACCGTGCTTCAATATGATTTCTTTTGATTGCATTAATTGGCAGATTAATGGTGATCTTCACATGTTCCAGGTATCATACAAAATAATACCACTCAAATCCCCACCCCGCACTTCCCCCTGATCATTTTCATTAAATTGCATTATTTTTTTATCCATTTGCAAATTGCTTTAACGCATGACGAATAGAAATCAAATAATGATCTTTTTACCACTTTTCAGAATCAAATCAAAACTCTCGCAAGAAGGCATTCAGCTTTCAATTATTTTGCTATTATTAAAGAATTATTAATGTTGAATAAGTGAACGAACAAATATGCGAAAATAACAGAGTTCCTTCAAAACAATCATCTGGAGTAAACAAGTTTGTTTTGATTGTGTCCAGAATTTTTAAGCAATACTTTTAATTTCCCAGTCCACTGATTAAACGTTCGATGCAAAACCTCATTAAGAGCCCGCATGTATTTCTCATTTTTAGGGCAACGGATACTTCTTGAGCAGATTTTTTAAAATTGGCTCGCGATCATATGCTTCAGTATTACGTAGAAATTTTAAACGACAGTAGAGAAAGATATTAGGTAAAACTTGGATTTTAAGCCGCCCCGTTCATCTCGCGTAACTTTAAACATAAACTTAATTTCACAGCACCCAGATTTGAATTTAAAGTTACACATCTCAAAAAGACAGCTTAATAAACATCCAAACTTGCCAAATTTCTATCCTATTACATCCCCACGACAACAGGGCTCTCGAAATGAGTTATTCTCCTAAACCAAAAGCACACAAACCTCGATTTCCTCACCCAGCACATGCAAATTCACGTGTTTGAGCAGCATGAAACTCAGATTTGCTAGAACTTTTACTGCTTTTTTCCTGATCTCCAGATTCTAATTTCGAATTTTCAAGTTCCCTACACGTTTCCAAGACTAAGACCCTTGTGCCTCAGTATATTTTCTTGAGCCCCTGCGAAAAGAAGCAGCGTGTTTTATCAGCGCGGCGCTGACTTGGTACAGCTAGCGCTGCTATCCAGGTTGCCCCGCCCTTACGGAAGGCTTCGCTGCTCGAACATTTGCATCTCATAACGAGAGAGCGGATTATCGGGATGATCTCCGCAGCGCGCCCGACAGCCGTGCCAGCAACGCTCTATAACATTTGCAATAATCATGACGTTGCGTAAGCTACTGTGTACTTGCCCGTCTCTCTAAACAATGTTGGGTGCTGTGAGATGGTGGCACTTGGAGTCTATTCCACACATGGGAGTAGTAACACTTTATAGGAACGAGACTGAAGGAAATGAAATGCACATTGTAAAGCATCCAACTGAGAAGCTTACATAGAGTTCTTGAAAATTAGTCGGGCAAATTCAGGTGAATTGTTTTTCATAGGTTAATCAAATCCCATTAAGAATGAGATCATGTAACAACAAATGAAAGGCTTGAGCACGCGTGCGAAACAACAGTCGCTGATTCAATCCATCCTTTGAAATTAGCCTCCATGCTTAAAAAAGGCTCGTATTAGTCAAATATAAAGGGTCTTCATAGAGTGTGCGCTAAAGCAGGAGACGATTTCAGGAACAAAAGGATAAGAGCATTACTACGTCGTCCAATTTTTCAGATTTTTTAGAAGCTGTTGCTCCAGTCCTGTTGATTACTGAAATAATTCTTGATTTTCTACGTGTCCGTTCAGTCATGCATTTGCTTTCGAAATAGGAAATTACTTATGGTGCAGTTCATCCGCAGTTAATGTTTTTTTTTCAAACAAAATGAGAACTTGTCTCTTTGAAGTTCATCAAATACAAGTCTGTCTCAGTTATGTTTCGGTGCTCTGCCTCAGCCTCATTTAACAAGCTTCATTTTTGGGTCGCTGTGACAGAGGACGAGACTTGGCTTGTTGTTTTGTACTCAACGGGTTGCAATATTTTTCTGCATTGTTTTGATGCCAGGGTACAGCACAGACATGCCCTGCGAAGATTTTTCACTTCAATGAACTCCGACAGCACGTTTTTTTCCAATGCTGAATTATCTACATCACATGTTCTCATTTCCCAAGCAGCAAAGAATATCCATTAAAGGCGAGTAATCGCAGTTGAAACATGTTTTTCAACTACTAACAACAGTGAACGTTCTACTTCTTTGCATGCAAGCTAGAGAATTATTGAGCTAACGAATCCTTAGCCCTTTCTGATTAGAAATTATAACCCTTTCTGATTGAACATTGAATTCCAAAATATTGCAACGAAAACTGTCAAAATGTGAAAAACATGGCAGTGGCTTATTTTGCAACACACGATCAGCAATAAATGACAGAAATCAACGTAGAATAAATAGTCTAATTCTAAAAGCTAGTATCAATAATGAGATTTTGAGCGTTGCGATCAGACCATTAACGTTCTGAAGATATTGGGATATATTTAAAGTGTCTCATAAATAAGAGGAACAACTTGAAAAAATGAAGCTACACTCTAGAGGCAATTTGGGTGGGCTTGGCTTTCTCTCTCGAAATGGCGTCTTTGTTGGAAAGTTTCTGGCGCAAAACAAATTGGTCATCAAATATGAGCACAACTTTAGCCAAGGCAAAACTCTGCCCAATTGCTTCTGAATTGCTTCCAGAGATTCCTCATTCGACGCCAAGAGCTCAAAGGACTTCAAGAGTGCCGCCTTTTCCACTCTACGTTTTGAATATCGTATGGTTTACCCATACATTAAGGATTTTTAATAGCATAATTATTCCCGTCTCTGTCAACCCTCTTTTCATTAACTATTCTGCGACGGTTCTGATTTCGGTCATACAAGTTTGCAATTGTTGTACGCGTTTGGTACGTTGCTCAGCTCTCATATGGGGGATTGCTGATATTCTAAATAAAATTTCATTCGATTATTTCAGTCCTAACGCAGAGAACACCAACCAGTTTCCCGTACAGCAATTGCAATCTCCGCTCAATACTCATTTTTTTTCAAACGGGCTGATAACAATCGACTGCGCTTTAGAGCAAGCAAATACCTATACATTTGCTCCTTCTGTAAATATATTGTGTTTCCATATCTGCGGTTGGAGTGATTAGATTATCTCTCCATAAAAAATCCCAACATTTTACTCCCGTGAGGTCTCTTCGGGATTAATTCACGAAAAACGTTGCAATCGCGCAGACAAAATGTGTTTCTTTCTAATTAAACAAATTACGGTTGAAATTACTCTGACACTAACAAACGAACTCTAAAAATTTCTCTTCCTCTTAAGAATTCTCTCAACAACCCCGAGAAGTCAAGGTCTTCCGTCAATGCTGTCCCCGCGCTAGCGTACTTCAGTTGCTCGTTTTTAGGTTCATTGAATTTTTTAAAAGTTTTTTCTTTGTGCCGAACACTGAAGGAAGGAAGCAATTTAGAAAATTGGCGGCGCAAAAAAAGCCGTCAAGCGTTGGAGGCAAATTTGTCAACGTCTTTGGTTGGTTTGCGAATGTCGGAAGCCTCGTCCTACTTTGTCGAGTATTCTGTCTCTGCCGTGCATATTGGAAAGCCTGGAGCATTCGTTGCTGTGTGCCCTGAGCCACCTCAAGTTTGTGGAATTCAGACCCAATCGTGACAGATCTAGACATAGAAGCCTTAACTTATCGCAGTATGTTTGTCTTATCCGAAGCCCTACTTAATTGTTCATCGTAGCGCATGCCAGTTCCTACAAATGCTCGATGTTGTTACTTCCATTGGAAACGTTACACTGGAATGTTATTTGTTTGCCAAATCGACTTGCACTCATGCACTTCCTGCTACCAACTACGCAGTCAAACACTCCAAGTTTGATTTTCGTTCCGTTTTCTTGTTCTCAATGCAAAATACTCCAGCAACGGCATCCAGATGAAGCGAAATGACTAGATTTCACACTAGGTAATTAGACACCAACTGGATTAAATGAGGTGACTTGATTGCCCGGTGACCCTTTTCTGTACATCAAGAAAGTGAGCAGGAAGCATTACCGTTCACTTGTTTCATGAAATAGCTTAGAAACAATAAGAGTGAAGCCTTTTGTTGGAAGCATTAACGTTCGCTTGTTTCACAAAATAACAAAGAAGCATAAAGCGTGAAATTATTTTGAGACGACGGAGACATCATTGGAGAGAGTAGTTGTGCAGTCAGGGAAATGCGGCTAGTCTGATTGAATCCTTGCAATATCAAAGTGCGGCCTGGCTTACAGAAGGTACTCTGGAGCACAGTTTCAGTGTTACAGCGAACGTGCGCACTTGAGTCTCCTAAAGTCATCTCGGAGGCTAATATTAACAAATTTTTTTTTTTGCCATTCTAATTACCCCCTAGACGCATTTTGTCAATCGAAATTTCATCTGCGGAAGAGTCAGTCTTCGCACTAATTTTAGCCAAGATTAAGCACTCGGGGGGAAAAGTTCGTGAAAAAGTTCCCGTGAAAAATTTAGGGATGTTTTTTTAAATTCAAATCAAACTTATTCTAACTAAACCTGTCGCAACCCATCCTACCATGGCCTAGCCTATCCAATCCAAACCTATTTCAGCTTATCCTCAGCTGACTCAGCTAATCTCAGCGTATTTAATTCTTTTTCTAAATACTTAACTACAGTTGACAGAGGGACGATGGTCAACTGTCGCAACGATCCCGCTTCGAACTCAAATGAACTCTTTGTTTTATCGTACGTAGCTAGTGAAGACGTAAAACATAAAAAAATCAGGCCATTAATATTTTAGATTCTTTAAAAATTTTTAGACTTCCGAGAAAAGCATATTAAGGAACGTTAAGCTATTTCCAACACGGCATGAACAGATCCCATCTATAAAGTGAGGGGTATTTTCTCTACAAAAACCGAACGCGACATAATCAAAATGACTACATCAGTACCTAACTCTCTTCACGCTGTTAAAACAGGCATCGGGATTTTATAGCGAGGAGCAATTTCTACTTACCAGAAATTCTAGTTTCGCCTACATAACCGTCGTCATGCTTTATAATTGAAAACATTTAAGCCGTCCACATTCGCATCTTGTCTGAACATAATCATCGCTTTATTGCTTTCAAGCAAAGACACGGAACCAAATGAACATTTTACGGTATCTTTTTCTGGTAGAAGGTGGGAGAAATCTCGGCAATGCTGAGTGAGAAGAGCAGCGGAGTAAAAGGAGGCATTAAGAGCGCCATTAGCTAGCAGACAACAGGACCTGGCGCTGTTGTTGCTGAGTGCCGCTCACCGTCTTGCTGCGTTCTCTGCTGCGATCGCCATGTCAGGCCTTCTTACTCTTTATAACTGCCTCTTGCTTAATGATTGTTATTTACTTTATATTTTGTCTAGATTACAAGGCAATCACTGAAAATCATTTACCACAAACATGGGAACATTCATTCATGCCTTCGCCAGCGACTGTACTTTATGACATATGTTGCCTGGATAACAAGGTAATTTCTAAAAAATGACTTACTACAAGATGGAAACATTAATTCATGCCATTGCTACAACTGCGGGGTACATTGATTTCCCAGATAATTGACTGCCGGGCAGAAAGTCGATTACAAACTCAATAAGTAGAAAAAGAACATCCCCCATAACCGCTCACACACGTCTTCTCCGATTCCTATAATTTGCGTGTGCTCGAGAGAAAATAAATCACCTGCGGAACTGGACTTGGTCTTTCTTGTCTAAAGTAGCATGCTCTACCCTAGGATAACGGAGAAGACAGCCACAGTGAACTTTTTCAGTGAGTCTTCGCGCACACTAACTGAGTTGGATACATAATCAGTCACCTAAAGTAAGAACTTAGTGATGTAATAGAAATTGGCTTCGGTCGCTGTAGCTGGCTGTATTAAGTAGTGCTTATGTACGGTGACTGACGGTGATACGAATTAAGGATCGTATAATTCAGATTGATCGATATGGAGCATGTTGACCAAGGATACTTCAGAAACGGCGATTTATTGCCCATACCAATGAGAACTGCTCGGCCACGAGAGCTTACCGTGAAACGCGCACATTCGAGCCTCTAAAAGACTGAATGACACTAAATGCAACCCTTTACTTGATTTAAACTCCTCACCGGCTGTGGCAACTGCGTTAGTTGATAGATATTGCCACATAACGGGTGAAGCGACAAAGCATTATTCTCGAGCTCAACATGCAAAACTACCGCAACCTCAGGAAGTGCACCACAAAAACGCTATGGTCAGAGCTGTCACTCAGGCAAGTCAGTCACAAGCGAAACTGAAACTCCAAATGCTCGCAGTGTTCTGAAATAGAATTTGATCACTCCGGCAAAACACACAATACTGAGTACATTTTATGAAAGAATAGCATTGGCAAGCTTTGACTATAAATACTATGCGAGTTTTAATCATGGCTGCAAAACTGCAATCTCTAACGTTCCTATCGTTTTCAAATTTAACAAATTTCATTTTATATTAAAAAAAATTTAAACTTCGCTGAAAAAACTGGAATCAGGTAACCCTGGTGTGAACACCCTTGTTTTTAGCCCCAATGGAAACAGTGTACGTAAGAATTAATACGAAAAATAATGTTCGATTAAATTTTTTCCCTTGCTTAATCTAAAGAATTGGTACACGCCACATGAGGCCTGCGAGAGCAAACATTTTGGATAAGCTATTGTGCGTCAGTGGTTCGTGACTCTGTGCACAAATGATGCATAGGATCTGATACTTTATGAACATTTTTATGCCCACTTATTTGCCACTGGGAGCTCAATGGTCAGCGTTCAGTTTTCGCAGAGCGTTCTGTTTTCGTTCAACGTTCAGTGTTCGCTCAGCGTTCAGTGTTCGCTCAGCGTTCAGTTTTCGCTCAGCGTTCAGTTTTCGCTAAGCGTTCAGTTTTCGCTAAGCGTTCAGTTTTCGCTCAGCGTTCAGTTTTCGCTCAGCGTTCAGTTTTCGCTCAGCGTTCAGTTTTCGCTGAGCGTTCAGTTTTCGCTCAGCGTTCAGTTTTCGCTAAGCGTTCAGTTTTCGCTCAGCGTTCAGTTTTCGCTCAGCGTTCAGTTTTTGCCCAGCGTTCACTCAGCGTAATCTGGGGCCGGTGCCACCGTCCCACGCTTCAACTCAGCGCGCGTCAACCGTCATGTCTCATCAATGCTACGACGGGAAAATTTCTAACTTAAATATTACAAAAGCAAGAAATGGAATCGAGGGAAATTGTTGGTGTTTGCCCCCCGTAAACATCCTCAGTTTACGGATTTGCGAGTCAAAAATATCATAAAAATATGAGAAAATAAAACCAAAATTTAACAGTTTACGTGAAAAATAAAAAAAAACTTCACGTCATTAAGCAGCTTACATGTAAACATGAAAAAATATTTTCGTCATCAAGCTGTTCACATAAAACATTAGAAAATCTTTACATTATTTAACACTTCCAAAATAAACCTGAGGAAATCGTGACATCATTGAGCAGCACACGTACATTTTAATTCTAGGTGTAAGTATGGTGTAGTCAAGTTACTTTACTAACACACTGACGACTGCCTTATTATTACAATTAGACCACTCAATATGAAAATAAATAGAGGTGATAGACACTCACGCACACATCTTCATACTTACGTTTTCCACGTGTACCTTTCCATTTTGCGTGTATACCAATGATATCATAGGCCTTTATACTTACGTTTCCTATGTATGCCATTACATTGCTTTTCTACACTTAACAATTCCAGTGGCACATATGATAATTTTCAAAACATTTTAGCACTAATATTCTTCCATTTTCTGGAAAAAATTGGCGTTCCCAGTTTGCATCCGTGCTCAAGACTCGCATATTTCTTGCCCAGAAATCACATCTCCTCGCACCTTATAATGTCAAGTTTTTCCATGAACACCGAATAATTCACGAGCAGAACTTGGATCATCAATATATTTCGAGATGCCGTTCAATCTCCGCCAAATTTTCAAAGTTCACGAGAAAAAAATCTCGGTGTCGCCCACCGCTTCCAGAGACTGGAAACTCCACGGTGCACAACCTCCCTCGATTGCGTCTGTCGCCGCTCTGAGCGAACGAGACTTGGAGCGGACAGAGGGCGATAACTTTCTGAAAATATAATCAAGATTTTGTGTCAGAGTTTACGACTTGAAAAACAGCCTCGTCGCCGCATTGAAGTGAATGAACTTCGTGATTAGTTTTATTTACGAATATTTAAATCATGAAATGAGCATTTTATTCTTTAAAATGTATTAACGAAACTTCTTACAATAATTTTATGACGTAGCCTATTTATAATAGAATAAGCTGGAGCGCATCGAATGTATACAGTAAAAGTCGGGATGAACTTCTCGTATTTAATTTTATACATCGCAAAGTGAAAACTTCACCAAGACCTTAGCAGTAAACTTGCATGAATTTTTATCGCACAAAAAGATTAATTTGATATTAAAACTGTAAACCGAAAAATCATCAGCATGATAAAATGATTGGCGATTCAAAAATCTGAAAAATCTATACCCGAAACTTGAGGCCGATACGTTTTGTGAGTTAACGTTTCGCTCAAACTATTGAGAACCAAGCTTCACGTAAGTCACTGAGCACAGATCATATGAGCAACAAATTATTTCGTGCGCAGTTTATGCCTGTAAAATTTTGAGCACTCAGTAATTGGGAGTTCAATTTTTAGCATTCAGTTTTCGGACAACGAATGGTTGTTTACCAATTCTTCCCTTTCACGTTTGCATTATAAAATTGTATATCAGTATTAGCTGTTAAATAATTCCTTATCGGACTCGTTTGTCGGATGAATCTGTAGCATTTTAAAAAATTTTTTTCATTGTAAGCTGTTAAGTAATTCTTTATCGGACTCGTTTGTCGGATGAATCTATAGCACAGTCCCTAGTATCAGTGTAATGAGTTTTCAAGCAAGCTCGGTGTAGCGAATTTCAAAATTCAAATTTTCGTAAAATTTAGTTCCTGTGAAAAAGTTCCGTCTTCATGAGCCCCATTCCCGAAACTTTCCCTAGTGCATTCCCTAAACTCTCCCTCGTGACTGCAGGAGGGAGTTTCATGTACGGGCTAGAAGTTGGCGTCGATGTAGCCAGTCACGCTGTATGTACCTGCTACTATAAACAAGCCTCTTTCCTCCCCTTGACTGCAGGAGATGTTTCTTTTTCTGGCCGCTGCCTTGAATAGCGACCGGGCAGGTGGTCTCTGGAGCTGGAGAGGGGCGCTAGAGTGGCCTCTCGGGCCTCGCTCGCAACAGTAAAGAGAATTCTTCCAGGCAGTCAAAAATAAAATAAAAGAAGGGTGGAGCTTAGCAGTTAAAAATAAAATAAAAGAAGGGTGGAACCTAGCAGTTAAAAATACAATAAAAGAAGGGTGGAACTAAGCAGTCAAAGATAAAATAAAGACGGGTGGAACCTAGGAGTCAAAAAATAAAACAAAAAAGGGGGAAAACTTCCAGTCAAAAATAAAGTCAAAGAAGGTTGGAACCTACTAGTCAAAAATACAATAAAAGAAGGGTGGAACCTTCAGTCAAAAATAAAATAAAAGAAGGGTGGAACCCACCAGTCAAAAATAAAATCAAAGAATGGTGGAAACTTCCACTCAAAAATAAAATAAAAGAAGGGTGGAAGGCGCAAGAAGGCGTTTTGGGTCATCGAAAATTAGTTGTGCGGAATTGGAGTTCCTCTCAAATGAAACCCCTTTTTCGAAATCCCCAAACTACAATAAGTCAGAAATGGAAAGAAGAGGGTTAGGAAACACATGAATTTACTTTTAGCCGTCAAACATTAGTTATGCAGCGTGGGAATAGCTCTGAAATTGAACATCGTTTTTTTCATTATCATTTTATGCTTTCGGAGTAACATCAACTGAAAAATTTCTACTAGAAGAAGCACAGGTTTCATATAGCAAGAACAAAGTAGAATGCGAATTAATCTGTGGCCCTTAACACAGATGGAACGAAGAATATTATAATTGGACTTCTGTCATAAAATGCACATTGCCTATGACGCCAAAATGAACGCAAGAGCAATGCTCCAATAAAGCACCAAATGCAAATTCTTCTGTAAAAGAAATATACGTGTAAATAAAAATGCAATTGTCCTGGAGCTCTAGCTCATAACGTAGATTCAAAATTTGAATTGAGATCAAGAAAATTTTGTCTGAACATGGCTTCTTCCATATTTTCTAGAGCAAAAAAAGAAGTCAAACATATTTCAAACCGAAACACACGTACATTTACAGTAGATATGAGTCATTACTTTCACATAAATCTCTGATATTCTTAGACAATAATAATCTTTGAGGAAATTTTATTCCCATACAAATTGAATCGTTATGTTGTGTTTGTTTGATGGAAAGACCACTGTTTGGTGAGAAAGAAAAAAAAGTTTGTCTCAATAAAGTTGATGCGTAACAAGCATTAGATTGGTTTTTAAAAAGTCTTAGCATAAAGGTCGTTAGTTGGTAAACGGACATGGCTGTCATAACAGTTCATATCAATGTACGTACAAAAAGTTGAAAGAGAAACGTATTAGTCTTTGATTAATATTTCTCACAAGAGTTCAAATTAACAGCAATATAATCATCAGAAACTTTTTCTCAATAGTCTTTCGAATAGACTGCTTGTCACTCTAAATATGAAATAGTTCTGTACTGTCCTTTTTCATAATTATTACTTTCGACTCAGCTTTCGCCCCTTGAATGATATTTATTAAACATATACAAGTAAATGTTTTCATTGTATCGATAACGCACTTACATAACACATTCGGCAGTGGAATGCGAACAGTAGAGCAGAAAAAGGGAAGTACATAAATCGAGACCGAGAGAGTCAAAAATGTAGAATGAGGGCAGTAAAGTGATGGACGTAAAGTGAAAAATAGAGCAAGGGCAATAAAGAGGAGTGATACGCGTAGAGCAACAGAGTTAGAATGAGAGGCGTGGAGTGAGGTTTGTGATTCTCATTTCATTGGAAGACGAAAGGAAGTAATTGAGAGATATATGGATTTAGCAAATAAAAAAATTGTTCGTATTTGGAGGGAAAGAAATGGAAACTGATAAGCATCAAACCAATATTATTCAGCGTTCGAAATTGGGAGCATAACGCGAATTCAGTCAATGCTTTTTTGCTGGGCAGAATACAACAGAAATGAGAACTCGCTGGACGTTTAGCAGTCGAGAAGAATGCAGGCCACTTCTCTATTCTAGAGGGCAGTGGATGAGCGTGGCGAGGGGAGTAGTGGGGGTAAACAGGGAGGGAGAAGGGGGAGGGCTGGGGAAAACAAAGCACTTGTTGTGTGGGGGCAATCGGCCGAGGGACAAGTGACGGCTCGGCGCTGCAGCTCATGTGGCGCTGTGGGGGCGGGAATTATTCTTGGGGAAATGTGGCAACAGATTACGGGAAAAAATTTTTTACCGTTTTTACAATCTTTTACATAAAAGGGAAATCTTCACATAAAAGGAAAGGTCTTCACATAAAAGGGAAGAACTTTGTATAAAGGGGAAGATCTTTACAAAAAAGGGAAGATTTTTACATAAAAGGGAAAATGTTTACATAAAAGGGAAGAACTTTAAATAGAAGGAACGATCTTCGCATGAAAGGGAAGGGATCTTTTTTAAAAACACGTTGAGATTACGATCGTTTTTGAGTTCCTCGACCATACATGCAGGTAGTGGAGTGCAAAGTCACCGTGTAAAAAAGTCTCCCTTTAAACCTCTTCCACCCGTCTTCTCAGTTTTCTATTATCACCAGAAAAGCTGCTTGCTTTCATGAAGTGCAGCAAGTTCGCAGCCTTGACTCAAATCTGGGTGTTTTTGGTTCAAAGTGTGATGGCTCTCTTCTCGAACCATTAGAAAAAGCTGCAAGATCATTGAAAACAAAACGTTTTAAAAGAGAAGAGAAGGTCAAAGGAAAGAGCAATGGATGGGTGGAGGGAGTAAGGGCGAGCAGTCATGAGGAAAAGTGAAAGAGAAAGAGGTAAAAGGTCGTGGAGGGAAGGAGGAACGACAGGGTAGAAAAAACCGGTAAAAACAGTTGATTTTCAAAAAAAGTTGTTACATTACCTGAAATGCTACACAACTTATTCGATTTTAAACATTTCTTTACATAAAGATTCTAAATTAAAACACAAACCTAAACCTAAATTTTTTGTTGGGAAGGAAAAAATTAGCGCAGAAATACTAGCTAATGGCTTCATGGTTGCATTGGTTGAAAGTCGTGGTCATTTTTTGTAAAATTGTCATTAAAACCAGAAAAAAACAGAAAAAATTAGCTACTTGATGCTCGAATTTTACCTGGGATTTGCTCGCAAATAATTGACATCGTTGTAGCGGTGCAGCTGGCAGCATAAGTTCCTCAAAGTGTACTTGGCTACGCTACGCGCAGTAGCAATTTACGAGGCTAAGCCGAAGTGGCATAACTCAACAAAATCGACTATGTTTTCCTTATCTTTGCATTTCAATGCGTGGTGCCATTGAAATTCCTGTGTAAGTATCCGAGACAAGTGTTTCAGATATAATAAAATTGTGATGTTTGCACGAGCTATGCATTTTTCAAAATTCTTGTCGGTACTTCTGAGAACAGAGGCTTGGATTGCGGCGGAAACAGAGCGTAAAGCTGAAACATTCAATTCGACAATTTTTGGCTCAAGTTTTTCTAGACTCTGAAATAGAAGTATGAGAAGTGACATTTTTTGAAAATTGGTCGATAAGAAAGCCTACTAAGAGTTAAAGGAAGATCCAGTCGTTCATGTGTTTGTCGGGGTCATTACCGTTGAAATTTCATCAATCGTCTCAGAGGAATCATACTATGCGTTAAGCATCGTTTTGGATTCAAATTGCTACACAGTTTCACCAATATTTCACGCGCCGGTGTAAATACATTGTGAACGTTATCTCTTTTATGGGAATCTTAAAAATCACGAGTCATTGAGTCCCCATATTCACTTCCTGGAACCTGGGCCTGATCATTTATCTTTATTAAACTTCATCCTCTGGCCATTTTGCGGCGCATAAAACTGTCATTTTTTGCCAAGTTCCCTAAAATCTTTCGGAAGACCGCGCAGCAACTCCAGTCGGATGCGACCACCGGCCTGAAATTCCATCGAACTTGAACGGATTCATTTGAACTTGACTCAAGTTACACAAAGTTCGACCCTTCGAGAGAAAGAACCCTGCAGTCGACTTTTTACTGGGCCTTTGTCCGTGTGATAAATGGTATTGGAAGCGAGGTAACTGGCGAGTAATGGCCGGTATGGGTGATTAATGAAGAGCTCCGATCCATTTACGTGCAGTGAGCTTATTAGCGACGGAAATTGATGAAATTGAACGGTCGACATACTCGGAAATCTGTCTGATTGAAATCCAATATTCAAATCAAATGTGGGTCGTTTTCTTCCTTCAGTTCGTTGCGTGATTGTAATTGTTATTGAGCAAAAAACATAGAGAATAAAATTACAGGCAAACGTGAGTGTCATCGAACAACGTTTTGGCTAACACAAGATCTGAATCAAATCCTGAAAAGACTGAAAATCGAATAATCCCGAAACACGGAGGGAAAGAAAGCACCTGGATTGTGGTATAGAACTGATTGCCTCAATTTCCCAACTTTCAATCGATTTAGGGCACAGCAGGAAATGAAAAAGTTGAATCTCACCCAATTCTTTTCGTGCAGATTCGGGAGCACTTGCATTGCACGCACTCGCCCGTGCTCGCCAAACAGAAGAGAGAGCGCATGAGTTGTTAAGCTGCGCGAAAGCTTCAACGTTGAGGACTCGGGCAAAAATGATGACGGACGCTTTTGCAGCAGGGCTTTGGCGAGCAGTGATCGACTATGCGATGGAGATGAGAGAAGTCAAAATTAAAATGTGCAAATTGACACTTTGACCGCAACTGGCTAAACTGAAGTTCAATGTTCAACTCTGATTTAAAGTTTATTGTAGGAATCAATTTTAGTAGCAAACATTAACTGGATCGTGCCTTCACTTAGCTTTAATTAAGTATTTTTGAAAATTGAGTTTAGGACTACTGGTCGGACAACAGCATTGTGAAAATCTCCTCCGT
This sequence comes from Platorchestia sp. MABIK, assembly GCA_014220935.1. Lineage (NCBI taxonomy): Eukaryota > Metazoa > Arthropoda > Malacostraca > Amphipoda > Talitridae > Platorchestia > Platorchestia sp. MABIK. Next base: position 150,969 of record JACJUY010000317.1, read on the forward strand.
GGCCACCGGTGGTGCACGTTGCGGTCAAAGTGTTAAAGACTGCTGAATATTTACAATATATTGTTCTGCAGAGCATCCCTGTGCTTGATTGTCTTTCAGTGTATTTTTAAGGGCTGTGCGATAGTAAGAGCTACAGGGCTCTTTTCAGGTGTGTTTGTGCTGTGTTTGTTTGCTCTACAGTACACCTCTTTGAGGTGTCAGTTTTGTCGTAGAATCTGTTGTGGGTATAGTTAAAGAATCAAATCCTTCATATCTTTTTACTTCCTCTTCCTATACTCTCTATACCCATGGCTTCAATCGGACATGTTCCTCAATGTTTTAGTCTTTTCTTTCGTTTCTTAGTGCCTTTTCACGCTACATTCATACCAGACTACATGATAACATGCCGACGAACAAAAATTTTGTATTGTTCTTTCATTTGTAATTTGACTCAAAACTTTTGCATAATTTACTGAAAGCACCACTCTGATTAATCGGGAGTAGTGCTGAAAGTAACAAATCAAAAGAATTCATAAAATAATACTCATGTACGGAAATCAGTCTATATTTTAAAAACGCCTAAAACTTCAAACTTTTAAATAATGATGGCTTGATTTTTAATTTAAAAAATCAAAATTTAAAACTCTCAAGAAAAAATGTATTGATTTTGAATTTATTTCTCCATTCTCCAGTAGTTCTTTCCATTTCATACCTTTAAATTTCACTGCCTAACATTGGACGTGACAGCAGGCCAGGGCACGAGGCGCAGCGAATGACGATGCAGGATTGCAGGACGTGATCGCGCTCGTCCTGCGCTGTAATTGGTGATTAGTGATAATGAGTTATGGCACTGCCACGTAATGAGGTAAATCAATCAGTTTGAACAGGAGAAAGTGAGGCGGGAGGTGACTGGTAATTTTGTGGGCAATTGAAATTCAGTAAATGGTTTCGCCAAGTTTTACATTTGAAACCATGCAGATGAATGCATTGCATAATAACAATAAAAATTTCATCCTAAAAATGTCTGATGAACGCACATCCTTCGATGGACCGTTTGAAATACAGAATGGGAAAATTTCAGTATTATAAATGCGATAATATGGAATACGGAGCAGAAACATGCCTTTCATCAGTCAATATAATTCTACAATACAAAACTTGAAAATTGCCTGTATTCTGCACAACGCTCACAAGCGTAATGATTTATTAATTTGGTTAGCCTTGGGTAATTTGGAGGCCTGAAGTGAGTATTGATTGCTGCAACTTAGAGTTGATGCACGCCAGTAATTGTTATGGTGTTGCTATAGCGTGAGGTCTACCACATTATAGCATGAGATCTACCTCTAACTAGTACAATAGCGTGAGTTTAGGTTAGGTCACCTCCCCCACCCTCAGTTCCCAGCAAGGTTGCCTCCATTTGACTTCTCTCCCCACCCTCAGTTCCGAGCAACGCTGCCTTCATTTGGTTCTCTATTCCATTCGGTTCACATCGGAAACTGTCATGTCTTCATTTAACCAAAAGCGGTTTTCATTCAAGCTTTCTCCCCACCCTCAGTTGCCAGCAAGGCTGCCTCCATTTGACTCAATTGAGGCAGCGAGACACGACGGTCACGAGGGCAGCGCTGGCCGGCCTACAGTAATCCGCCGCTGCGCGCTCCCAGCACGCTCCGCTGCAAATTTTATCTGAACCCCGGAATGGACGCGGCGCCAGTGTAGTTTCCAGATAAGAAGCTTGTGAAATATGGCAGGCCGTTTCCCGAAGTATGACATTCTGGTAATGATGGATTGTCTTTCGAAACAAACCATTTTGCAAATTAAGTTTCTTTTTTCAAATTTTAAATGATTTTTGATTCCGAAACTTCTGTAAAATGCGCTTTGTTCTTTGGCTTATTACCCATTACTCTTTAAAATTATCAAGTATACCATGTAGAGAGTACCTTTTGCTAAGTACCCTAGTCATCATTCTTTAATTTCCTTGCCGCAGGCTCAAGCCAGTTATGGGTAGTTAGGCGTAAATAGGGTAGGCGCAAAAACTGTTTTAGCAATTAAGGAAAACTATTGACACCATTGAAAGCATCGTTAAAAACTACCCTTACAATTATAATAATTGAAAAATTCTCGATCTCATTGTTTAAATTTAATCAAAACATCTAATTATATACTTGTTTCAGTCTAAGTATAGATATTGCTAACTTGCAATAGGTCCAACGCCCTGTAAAAGGAAGCTTTAAATAGTTTTCCATTTAGTTGCCTCCCATCAGTCATGTGGGGTGTAGTACATGCTCCTCAGAATATTTGCACGTATGTGCTCAAGACCACATTAAGGTACAGGGAGTGTTTTAACATTTCAGCGTTTTCCCTAGCAAAAGAAACGTAAAATTTAACAGGTCAGACGCTGGAAGTCGAATTCAATTAACTTTAACACTGTTCTTTTCCACTGACTTGTGCAATTTTTTTTTTCATCCGAGGTTTTTGCACGGAAAGAAAATAATCCGAAATACCTAGTGTAGGTCATTGAAATTTGTACTGCACGCAAAACATCCGATACAAGCATTGCCATATATCATTTAAGCACTGAATATGAGTGTATTCGTTCGTGCTACACCGAGTTTGAGGAAAATATTCTTTCGTATCAAATTTAGAAGTTTCATAGCAAAATTTCATTCCATTCAAAAGTTATGAATACGTTTCTCAGGTACTTCAATTTCTTTGCTTCGTCTGAGTCTTCTCACTTTTGACCTGCAACTCTTCGCATGTAAGGACGATCTACTGCTGAAACATGCACACACGTGCTCAGGCGGATAAACCAAAACTCTAAAACACTCCACAGGCGTTTAAAATAGGCACTCGAAAGGTTTTCTCCAGAACTCACAAAGTAAATGTCACAAATGTTCTAGTTAGGTGAGGAAGGAAATGGGAAACAAAAGTTTGAAATCAGGTCACAAAACTGTGTGGGGGGTGAACTTAATGAGCGATTTTTCTTGCAGAATTCGGGATTCACTGAAAAACATTTTTCACTTGTCTCTAACCAGTACAGTCGACATCAAAACATACAGAACATCAATTCTATCTCAAATAGAAAGTTAATTAAAAGAACAGTTCATTTCGGCGGGTGACAAACATATCTCAATCTTTAAATATTTAAAAAAAATTTAAGATAATCATTCACCACAAGCGATACATCAGTAAATTGGTTCTTAAGCTGATTACAATGAACACATTTCAGTGTAACTATTTGTGGGCCTGAATAAGTTCAGCAACTTCGAGGGCATCCTGACATCAAAACTATTTTAAGGTGTACAATTATGTTTAACCTAATCCACTCATCATAGTTGCACTCTAGACTGATCAATAAATTAGTTCCCTCAAGATTTGCTCCTCAGTTTTCCAACCATAATTAATAATTAATCTTGAAGAAGCTTTTTAAAATATAGATCGCATCTGTCATGTATCAGAACCCACAAGTAGCTATATTCAAATGTGTCCATTGTAATAGCCGTAAGAAACACTCTACCTGATGCATTGTTGTTTTATTTCAATTGTTTAAATTGTTTTGACCAAGTTGAAAGTCCAGTGCACTTCTGTGGTTAGCGTCTTCGCTACATGGGACAACGGTGGTGTTTTGATCCTGTCACTTCACTGAAATGCAATTCCACGCTCTGTAGTCTGCTCGAAATTACAAATCTTGCATCACAGGATGAAAATGGACACCTCTGCTTTGTGTGAGCTTTATGAACGTTCAAATTGACTACCTCCAAAATACTATTACAGCGCGCAGAGTTCTCTTTGCGCCGAGGTACAGCAGCAGACCAGGTACAGCAGCAGACCAGGTACAGCAGCAGACCAGGTACAGCAGCAGACCAGGTACAGCAGCAGACCAGGTACAGCAGCAGACCAGGTACAGCAGCAGACCAGGTACAGCAGCAGACCAGGTACAACAGCACACAACTCATGGCATCGACCCGAGACCAACAGAGGTGCGTGTGGGTGGGTGTTGGCTGAGCGTTTTTTGTTGTGTTGCAAGTAGTGATTGTGTGTTGTGTTGCAAGTAGTGATTGTGTGTTGTGTTGCGACTCTCCTGTTGCTCTCTTCATATCTGCCTGTCTGTGCTGATTCTCGTTTCGTAAGATAGAAACACGAATTAATTCTTCAAAAACTTACCAAATAGAAACACATTTTTGCTACATCAATTCATCAAAAATATAAACACAACAAAATAGAAACACATTAATGCCTTAAATGGAAACGTAGTTTTCTTCTTAATTTCTGATGTCTTGTAAGCGTGGCTTTGTTTGTTATGCGTCCTTCGTATCATCATTGCAGAGATTTTTTCAGCTGCTCTTCCAACTGTTTGATTTCTACTCTTCTACATTCAACATTTATTTTCTTAGCTTTTTTTGTCGATTTTTTTGCAGTTTTTCTAAGTTTTCAAGCTAATGATGAATACTATTTACCTTCAAATCAATTTCTACTTGTCTTGTTTCACCGTGATGCCTTGCTTTTCTGCCCGCCAACTTTTGTCGGTTCTGAGTTTAGTTTCTCTTTCGCTCCTTTCTTCCTTGCAAATTGTTCCCGACCTTTGGTACATTTCGTAGATTTTCAGTAGATTTTAATTGTTTGCTAGCTTCATTATTTCCTCAATTTCATTTCAACAACAAAGTCAAACGTTTCATGCTATGCAACTCCTAAATCAGAATAAGTATATTACTCTAGCCAAATATTCCCACCAAATTAGGAAAATTTATTATCTATAATTTTGTTTTTATCGATCATTTACTTTAAAATTCGGATTAAAATCAGAAATTGCCTTGCATCTTGAGATTCGTTAGAACGTCGCTTGCAGTTCAACTTTTGTCGAAATTAGATGAAAATGAAAACTTAATGCAAATCTCTCAGCTATGCTACCTCTTTTCAGTTTTAGAATAAAAGATCTCCCTCAAAGCTGCTCAATTTTGCTGCGAACTCTCATTAAGCTGTCCAAAATTTGGCTGAGAAAATTACCAATATATTTGATCATGTTTCAGCTGAGAAGAAGTCCAAAATAATTTTTCAGGTTTCAGATGAGAAGAAGACCAAAACAGTTTTTGAGATTTCAGATGAGAAGAAGACCAAAATGATGAGAAGAAGTCCAGGTTTGAGCTGAGAAGAAGTCCAGAATAGCTAGCTATCTAAGTTTCAGGCGAGAAAATGTCTTATTTAACAGCCCAGAATTCGATGAGAACATGTCCCATTAGTCGTCCAGATTTCAGTTGCAAAATTCTACCATTAAAATTTCCGCATTTAAGCTAAAACCTCTCTACATTTGAGATATCAAGATTTCAAGATTTCACTGAGGAAAACTCTCACTGAGCAGACCAGATAGCGGAAAAGATCTTCCTATAAGCTGCCCAGATTTCAGTGAAGATCTCTCGTTAGCTGAGAAAACCTCCCATAAAATTGCGCTGATCTCGGTTCCTGAATTTAGTAGCTTCATGTAAATTCTTCTTCCACTGTTCTCTCTGTTTTTAAAAGTTATTCAAATAACCATCGCACACGGCCCGTCAAAAGTAGTGGGACTCAATATTTTCTTGGACAAATTTTTCGGATGTGAATGACGAACGAATTTATCCATCAAAATAGTGCCAGCAATTAAAATGTTCTCGTACTTGTGCATTGGTTAAACTCCTATCACAAACACGTTAATTAAGCATCCATATGAGCGTCACAGAGAGCGGACACCAAACAAATATATAATTATATAGACACACTAATTGTGTCATTAGGCACAAGTAACAACTTCTCTTACTACTAAAAGAGATATATTTATCCAGCAAAATTTTTTTTACTACAGTGTTGAAGCATTTTAAAGGAAATCCGAGGAATACTGAATGGTAGTAACGTAAAAACTAAACCAAAAACTTTGCATTGCATTTAATAGCTGAATGACTCCCATACACCTTTTCATTCAATATACCGACTCGGAGGACCAAAATATTGCACTGTAAAAACTCTCAATTTTAGCTTAGCAGTGTACTTTTGTGCTTCTTGATTTCTTACATTTTCATTTCAATTTCAAATTCTCCATAATGTTGACTGTCTGAAAAAATATGATCCAAATCAGATCTCGCCCGTTGCTAAGGGGGGCCCTGGTAACCAAGGACGCTGGCGGAGGTCTAGGCTCTGTGTCGTGATTGCCTTTAGTGTTTCAAGAGTGGTCAGTGAGTGTGTTGGTCACGTCTTCATCTCTTTAAAATCGAACACTGGGAAGTACCATCTAAAACCAGAGTTAAATCAGTCTCTGGGATTTTTTGGCTCATTGTTCGTTAATAGAAATTACTCTAGCACCACCACTAGGCATTTCTTCAAACATGCATTTTAGCGACAAAAGTCGAAATTTATTTGTGGATTATAATATTACACAATAATTTTCAGAGTCGATCTAGGCCTTAGAAATATGAATGCCTCATTGATATGCCTGCTATTATAGTCTCTCGTGTTCATTTTCGCAGCACTTACGCAGCAAAACATATTTTTATATGTACAGGGACTAGATAATTGCTCTGCGCAAAGTTTTGAGCAATTTTGATTCGACTATGAGTGAAATCCTTCACTGGGATTATTTTGAGGATAACAATTTACCCTCTTGAGTGCAAGGTAAATTTCATGTCCTACCCAACTGTCCTGTAATCTGTTCCCAAATTCTAGCTCCTCTGATGTTTCTTCGTTTCACCACTCCCTCACTGAGATTCATCGTAAATTTCAACTCCATCTAACTATCTCAGATCTCAATATCCTTGCAAACGCTTAATAATTTAAGTGAGGTTCTTCATAAAATCTAATAAACGCAGCAAAAACCAGTATTTTTCACCAAAATTCTGAAACAGAAAAGTGGTTATGGACGCGCTTGAAAATCCAAGTGATGTTCTTCATCAAATCTACAATATCTAATAAACATCATATGTAATAAACGAAGCAACCGAGTATTTTTCACCGAAATTCTGAAACAGAAAATGGACGCACCGGATAACAAACATGCAGAGCGGAAAGAAGGGAACCGCTTCCCGGAGACCCCAGTGCTGCACCTCGACAACTTCGACGACCCCGCCTACAGCACCTGCACCTACATCCTCACCAGCCCCCGCTCTCTGCAGGCCTGCAGGCACCTAGGGTTCAAGGTGAAGTCACTTTGATCTTTGAATGTTTATTTCTACTGGGAAATGCTGCTGTCCCTCAACATCGATAGCTCCAATGTTGTGATCTTTTCATCCAATTTAACGGAAACATGTTGATGTGGGAGTGAGTGTAGGAAAGTTTATGTTAACTAACACAACTTAAAATAAAAAAGCATGATTTATTTAATTTTATCATAATCATTCGAATAATATTTATCTTCCGAAGGAAACAGGTACTGCCGTAATGAGCAATTGACGATCTGGTGCCCTTTTCTGCCGTATTCTTTTCTAGAAAAATCGGCCATTTATCAGTCGCCATTTTTAATGAAAGCGTAATTGCGAGTGCGTTTTATGCAATAAGAAGGGAAATAATCGGCGCTGAGGTTTTAAAACTCTATCAGGCCGTAGATACTGAATTCGTATACGGCTAAAAGTGAAGAAATCGTGTCACAGTATATTGGTTATACCGCAATAGTGTATCTGGTATCATACCAAGCTTCATTTACGTAGTCTTAAAAGTACGTAAATTTGCTTAATGAATAACTGGATTTTGCTCATTAATTACACAGAGGTGAGAACAATTCATTTATTTTAAGGTCATTTTACCCAATTCAACTACATCAAGTTTCCGCTGCTAGTCCGCAACAAATTTTATTTAATCAATTTTTTTCTCATGATTGGCAGCCGAATGGCAGTGTAGGAGTTCGTTGAAAAATGATTATTCAAACTACTCGTACTTTTCTGCTTATTTTTTAAATCATTTGGAGAAGCTTGTTCCCTGAGATCTAATCCAGGCTTCAGTCTTTGGCTTTAGGTTACAATATTGCGGTTACAAAATTTTTAGCGGTTAAAATATTGCAGCGCGACCACGAGGAACTTCTTGATGTAGAAGTTCATTGTAATTAACCACGAGAACCGCAAGTCAAAAATATTCATATTTTACCCCATTTCTTTTAAGAGAAAAAATTGAACGGTATATCAAATGTTTTTCAAAAAAGATTTATCTAGCCTCTCGTGATTTCTCATTTTGTTAGAACGTAAGCCTTGGAAGAACGTTCTTACCCTAACTAACGTGATGCCAAAATGAATGAAATTCCTAAAAATGAGCGCTTGAAGAATGTTTTTATCCAAACAAAAAGGGATAAAATTACTCAAAAATGAGCGTTTGAGGAATGTTTTTATTCCAACTAACCTCTAACCAAAATGGATGAAATGTCTAAATAATTAGCCCTTGAGGAACGTTTACATCTAACTAACCTGTAACTTAAATCGATGAAATACAGGGTGGCGCATAAGTAACGCACCCTTATTTATTACCGCAATATACACTGGGAATCTGTAGACAGGATACGACATGAAATAAACTTTAAGAGTTCCTCTATCGTTTGCAATTAACCCTATCGTTATACCTTTCATATTTTATTTATTATTAATTCTTTAAAAGGGTGCGTTACTTATGCGCCACCCTGTACTAACAAACGAACGTCTCAGCCGGTAGACCTGCTACCGCCCCGCTCCAGCGACCTGCAGAGGGTCTACCCCGACCTGTCCGCCCCGCAGCTGCAGCGGCTCCTCGTCCGCCACCGCTCCATTCGGGACAGTAAGTGCGCCCTCTGGTCAGGCCTGATTCTGGGCCAAAATATTTAGGATAGGTAGTTCAATGTATAATCAGGATTAGTCGTTCAGTGTATAATCGCAGTGTAATTGCAGTGGGCACCCCCTTTAGTCACGGCGGATTCTGGTCCAAAATCCTCAGGATATCTCGTTCAATGTATAATCAGGATAAGTCGTTCAATGTAAAATCAAGATAAGTCGTTCAGTGTATAATTGCAGTGTAATTGCAGTTGGTACCTCCTTTGGTCACGGCGGATTCTGAACCAAAATAATCAGGATAAGTCGTTCAAAGTATAATTGCAGTGTAATCAGGCATGAGTCTGGACCAAAATAATCAGGAAAGCTGTTTAATAATCAGGTAGGTCTGGCTTATATTTCTTACTGTTACAGCGTGCCTTATTGCCGGTTGTTGCGTCTCTGAAAGCTTCTAATTTTTTTATTTCTGGCTGTTGCATTGTAATCGATTGTCCTTTGTTACATTTCAGTGCGAGTGAAGGAAGCTAGGCGAGTCAGAGAAGCGATCCCTCACCCTGCCGCCCTCTCGCCTGTAAAAATTGGTGAGTGAAATGAGTGAAATAATTTGTCTCGACTGTAAACATTGGTGAGTTCTTCACGATGAGTGAAATGACTTGTGTCGACGGTTTAGGATTTACAGTTTGGAACTGTAAGTTGTCAATATGTGATGGTGTATGACAGCACCGTTTTTCTAGGAGGTTCAAAGTAAAGCTTAGAGAATGTAAAAGTGTTTCAAAAGTAAAAATGGAATTGTGTTGAATATAATTTGTGTGAATTACCTGATTGATCGCAGCAAAAGTAATGCTTATAGGGGCGAGTGAAAGCGCAAAGCCTTTCTGATTCTAATCAACTGCGAGATAAAAAAATTAAATTTGGAATGCAGGACTTGGCATAAGCGCATTTTCTACTCCAGGAGATCAAAGCCTCACTACAGCTTGCAGCCAGAATACGTGTGGTCGATTGTCCACTTGATTTTATCGCGTCTCTAGAAATCATTTCATTTTTACACAGAACATGAAGCAGTAATCCTATTTGCGTTATAACTCAACAAAGATATCCGTCTCTCCAAGCGGTAACGCATTGATTTTATAGTTCGTAATACCTACATCGCACTATGTGTATATGTGGGAATTAGCGCTCTCGTGTGGAATATGTGAAGTCCCGCTATGAAGATTAGAAATCAGTTTGTTGCCGTTTGTTGAAATAGATCTTCTGTTTTGTTGAGAAACTATTTTTTCGCTTTACTCCTGTCTTGTTTTTCAGCACCAACTACTTTATCTTTCAACTTTTATTTTGCTTCATGAACTTCTTTTTCAACTTACTGTTTTTGTGCCCATTCTGCATAGATTCTGCGCTCCTTTATCTCCATACTAAACAGGACCTTCCACCTTCCTCTCTTTGGAACGCCTTTATTGTGGTTAAGGAGGCTTGAATTAACATCAAATCTCTCCCTCTAATCTCACATCAATAAACTACGGATGTGATAGCTTCCGTAATGAGAGCAACACTAAACTTGCTTTGTTCACATCAGAAGATTTACATAATTCTCGCTCAATTATGGACCTTTATCGTGAGAAATTTTTAAAATCCAGTGTGTTATTCATCTCATATATAATTTTTTTAAATAAACGTTTTTTTTCAATCGCTCTGTCTGCCCCCAGTGAAGTGCCTGCCAGAGTTCCAGGATGAACTCAAGGAAGAAGACGAATCAGAGTTGTCGGAGCAGAGCAGATTCACAGAGCTGCAGAGCGCTCTGCAGAGTAGCTCTGGGGTGCACAGCCCTCTGCCGGACAGTTCCAGCGTGCAGAGCACGACTCTGCACAGCTCTGCAAGCCACCACCGCTCTGCAGACTCTGGCCTGGACCTCAGTTTCGGCCCTTACGCTGAGGCTAAAGCCGAAAAAAACCGCCGCAACGAAGAAATTCTTCTCACTGTTGGTTTGTTTTCCTCTGAAAGCAAATGTTCAGTGGAGGCATCATTTTAACAATTCCAGAACGCTCATTGGAGACAAGGTTTTGCCATAGAACGCTTTTTTGTATCTTATGACTATTATCTGCCCACAGAGCTGAAGGTTGTACTAGACAGTTCCGCAGAAGAAAGCGGCCTATGCGTTTTATTAACTATGAAATTGTAACGCCTCATATTGGTGTAATAAAATTTCTAAAAACCATCTTGACTTCACATTTTTATGGCTTGGAATATTGCATAATCTTTTTTGAGATTGATTTAATAAATAGTTTTCATTTCAATGTTAATTTCTGCAAAAAACGTTGAATACCTGGAATCATTAGCGTACAAACAATTTTCATAAATAAAATAAATCAAACAAATCCTCAACGTGTGAGGGCTTTGCAAAGTAGCTTTTCCTCAGGCCGTCACACGCTGTTTGGCGAGTGTGTAGTTTTTAGAAACTCTACATGTGAAAATGTATTGTTCTTTTGGATCTTTTCCAGGTAAGCCCCGCCACTTATGCAACACTTGAGTTCACCCACTTGTAAATTTCGAAATAATGCACCTAAAGATTGAAAATTTCTTTCGTTTGAGAGTAATTTGGAGTCGATAGGTGCATTATTTCGAAAGTGACAAGTGAATGAACTTATGTGTTGCATTAGTGGTGGGGCTACTCTGGAAAAGATTCGTTGTTTTTACCATGGAATTATTTGTACATAATTCGTAATTTGTTGATCCATCGGCCTGTATATGAAACCGTACGGTTGCACGTGTTGCTGAAGCGTTGATTGAAAGGCATACCATACAAAGTTAAGTTTTAGTAAGCCCTTTATTTCTCTTTAAGTAACTCGTGAATAAGGTATTAGATGCGTTCATGTTGAAATGAATATCTCCAATAAGTATTTTGCAATAGAATTTCTTGAGCACAGTTTCGATCCGAAGTAAAATATTAATTGCGGTAGCAAATTTTAATTTTAAAAAATTTAGTGCCTAGAAATGGGAGTGTTACAAACCCTATTTCATAGACCCTCTTTTATAAATAGGGGCGGTAAAGACCCTAACTCCATGGACCGTTTTTCAGAATTTTAAGTACTGTTGACTCAAGTTCAATCGATAAGTTGTATTTTTCAGGTAAATAAGTCCACCATATTTAAAAAACCACTTTGAATTGGATATTTAATAAATTAAAAGTGAGATATTGAGCAGCAAAAATTCTAGAAAAGCTGCTATTAGGTTCCTTACTCGCCCAGTTTCCTATTGCAGCCAAGTTATACCGCTAGGAATGTTCGATATGCGCTCTGACACGATCTTGTTCGTAGCCAAAATTGCCTGCGTGATTTTACTGCTAAAATTTACATTTACTGTCGGATTGTAGTACGAAATTTTATTGAGTCGAAACAAGGCAGTTGAAATTGCATACAAAATTCAAAATTTAATTGTTTGTTACAACTGTCCACTGAAAACTCGGTAGAATATTCTCAAGAAATTATTTGCCGGGCTTAGTTGGAAAGACTAAATGTTTCTTCAAATGGTTGAAATTTTTTATCGATTTTTCATTCTTTTATGTTTTATGATTTCTCGAGATGTCACAAAAAAGCAGATTGTGTACCGGCAAAGAGGAAATTCGGCTAATAAATAATCAAATAAAACAAGCTGCTTTTGTACCCAGGAACAAGAGCTGCAATCGGTATTCAGAACTCCGGAGAGAGTGACGATGACGGAAGGACGCCTGCATCTTCAAAACATCATCCCAAACCGCAGCAGGGATCGAGTTCACATCTACAATTACCTGCGTCTACTTCCAACCGTGGAAACTTACCTTCAAGATCTGTTGGATCCAAACCTTACTCTCCAGAAAACCCAGCTCCTCGAAGCCGTTCCAGTTCTTTACCGAAAAAAAACAGTCGGTCAAGACCGAACTCAGGATCTGGAAAAATACGACCCATGTCGGGATCCAGCCAAAATGGAGCTAACATAAGTGGCAGTAAACCCAAACGCAGCCCTGGAACCGGAAAACAAAGACCCAGCTCTGCTTCAAACAAGAGCAGACCTAACTCAGAACCTAACAAGGCTAGACCTAACTCCGGGTCCAGCAAGGCTAGACTTGGTTCAGGGTCCAGCAGAGTGAAGCCCAGCTCTGGATCTGCGAGATCCAGACCCAGTTCCGGCAGCACAAGAACACGCCCAGGTTCTGCACCGAAAAGTGCAGCCCAGGAGGCAGCCAAAAAACAACTGGAGACTGTTTATGACCCCCAGAAAGGTAAATATTACATGCTAGTGTACACGACCCGTCAAAAATGACGGGGTTCGGTATTTTGCTGAAATAAATCTTCCAGATGTGGATGACACACAAAATTATCCATCCTAGCAGTACCCGTGATTAAAATATTCTTGTACTTGGGAAACTCGTATCACAGAAACGGTAAGAAGCGGATACTTTAACGAATATTTAAATAAATCAAGACACCAAGAGTATTATTAGGTGAAATAATTATGGTCCTTGTACTGCCGTGCAACAGGCTTTCTGGATGCCCCTTTGCAAACTCGTTTCTCGGAGCTCCTGATTTCGCATTTCGGTTTCTAACGACTTGCGAGCCTTAAAACTCGTCAGCGATAATTAGTTTTGCTACTTATATCTTTTTCGTATTGATAATGAAGTAATAACATTACTTTTGAAAATAAATGAATTTTTTACTAAATTTAACTGATTTTGATGTGCTCACCTTCGAGTAACACATTTCACTGATTTTGTGATACTAACGCACGTTAGTATTTTTGTGCTATTGAAAATTCTGAACTGACCCACTGTTGAAGTGCCACGCTCTTCTATTTCAAATTCAAGCCATAAAATAATTAAATCTACTTAGAAAAATTACTTCAAGAACCTATTTTTTCATTGTGGTGAATAAAAATTGCACTTAGTTAAGACAACTTGCTTCAACTAACTCAACTGTATATTACAAGAAGTAGGAACACTGACAATCAATAAACATTATACTCAAGCTAATACAAAGTCTTAAATCATGCAGTATAGTGAGAAAATTTCACGATCATAATTCTGGTCATTCTTAAGATTACTACCTTCTATATCGAGGCAGCATGAATTTACTGGCATTTCTGAAAAGAATAATTGAAAATTTTACTGCCACAAACTAGTATAACTAAAGTAATTACCACTCCTAAGGAAGGAAATTAGAGGTTCATTTAGGAGAATTGAATTGCTGTCAAGTAGAATTGCCTGTTGGTTGTACGAACTGAAAAAAAATTGATTTGTAACAATGCGATGAAAATAAATCCCAAATTGAAACTGATTTGTACAAATTGCATGCTTGCAATTTTCTGATTCGCAGAAAATTGTTCGCATGTTTCGACAATGTCTTTTCGTGTTTTTCGAACATTGCACGTTTTTCGAACATTGCCATAGAACAAGGTTTTAAAACAGTTCTTGATTGAAAGTCATACAAAAATAATTTTAAATTAAATTCAGTAAGTCCTGAATGTCATCTAAACAAATCATGCTTTCAAACAAGACGCTCCTCAACAACTTTCCTCTGAGTGAAATAGCACAGTGGGAACTCAGAGCACTTCCTGTGTCTCCATTGAGTTTTCATTAAAAAACGGCTATTGTTTTCAAATATATATCTCTCGCTTCCATATTTCAGTACCTGGTACATACATTTCAGTACCTAACGTCGGCAAAAAAAAATTTTTGAATGAATTTCGAAAAGAAGCCTAAATTTTTTCGTACTTGAAAACAAGCTTACGCTTTGGAGCCTTTCAAGTACTAGTACTTTAGATTACAAAAAAATTTGTTTGCATAATTACAGCAGTGTTAATTTCCGTAACTAGTGGCCGTGAGAGGCCGCAGCGCCGTCCCCTGCCCACGGAAGGCGGCGGTGAGTACTGCGGTTAGTACTGCGGTGAGTACTGCGGTGAGTACTGCGGCTAGTACTGCGGTGAGTACTGTGGTGAGTACTGCGGTGAGTACTGCGGTGAGTACTGCGGTTAGTACTGCGGTGAGTACTGCGGTGAGTACTGCGGTGAGTACTGCGGTGAGAACTGCGGTGAGTACTGTAGTGAGTACTGCGGTGAGTACTGTGGTGAGTACTGCGGTGAGTACTGCTGAGAGTACACCTTAGCTTCTCAGCTTGCAGGGTCGCGTACTCCCTTAATCGACTTCAGAGAATTGCGTAATGTGTCTATGGAGATTGGAGCTTTGCGTACTACCTTGAGTTGAGAGGATTGCATATTAGGGGAATAGAGTATTGCGTACTGTAAGCATAAAATTTGACGTTCCACGTACTACCTTAATGGTGTGGAGTATTGCGTGCTACGTTAATAGACTTTGGAAAGTAGTGTATAATGTCAATGGAGAATAAATAGAGTGAATGTACGTTTAGTGTCAATGGAGAATGAATAGAGTGTTGCGCACTACGTTGCTAGAGTTTAAGTTATTGAGTTGTACGTTAATGAAGTACGGAGGATTGTATACAACCGTAATGAAATTTAAAGAATAGCTCAATTGGTTTATGGAGTTTAAAGTGTCCCGAACTACGATAATGGAATTTGGAGAAGAGTGTATCGTATCACAGTTGGGAGTGTTGTGAAATAAGCTAATGGAGCTTTGTGAATGGCACAATTTGTTAGTGGAGATTATGATATCGAATACAACCTTAATAGAATGTTGGGAATAGTGTATTACGTTAATGGTGTTTGGAGTATTGCGTACTATGCAGACGGAGTTTAGGTATATATTGCGCACTACATTAGCGGAGACCGTAATATTGTGCATTGCGAACATGAAATTTAGAAGATTTCATCCTACAGTAATGGGGAATAGAATATCACGGACTTCATTGTGTAAGTTGAACATTTTATTACATTATTATTATTTGAGTACCGTGCTGCACATCAAACCATTTGTGTCTTTAATCTTTAAGGCATCGTATCGTTTTAAGCCCGCTTACAGTGCACTAGAGAGTTTTAATTTATCATCTCACTGCCAATCCTTTGGCGTTTTGAGCTGGATGAATAAAAAAAATTGAGGCGCAGTGCAGTAGAATATAAATTTCAATGCTTAGAATACTTACTTTTGCTGAATTCGTTTCTCTTTCCAGCGTTAGGGTATTTATTTCAATCGTGTCACACAAATTTAATAATTTTACGGTATCGCTGTTACGCGCTGCAACATAAAAGCGCTCATTGCCACGCCTCCTGACGCAGAAGTCGCCGAAGCACGAAGATCTCGCATCGACTTCCTCATGCCAGAAGCAAACCTCCCACCGTGTGTCCTGGGACTTGACCGAGGCGTCAACTGCCACCAGCGCTGCGTCGCAACACACTGCTGCTCGAGATCTGGCCGACAAGGAGTCCAACAAGTGTCGCCAACAGGATTTGGCTTCCGATGGTGTCCCCCTGAAAGGACCTTGCGATGTCGAAGCGTATGAAGAAACAACTGATAGTGTGAGCTCCGAAATTTTGCAATCTCCTGCTTTTCACCCGTTTCAGATTCGTGATGTGCCCAGCAGGTCACATTTAAAAAGTTCGGAAGAGGATGGTATAGAAAAGATTAAAACTAAAGCCGAAGCTACGGAGCATTTCATTGGGAGAACCCTCCCAA
The DNA here is from genome assembly GCA_014220935.1 of Platorchestia sp. MABIK. Taxonomy (NCBI): domain Eukaryota; kingdom Metazoa; phylum Arthropoda; class Malacostraca; order Amphipoda; family Talitridae; genus Platorchestia; species Platorchestia sp. MABIK. The sequence goes on from JACJUY010000317.1 coordinate 167,298, forward strand.
GTTCGGCAGGCTCAGCTGCTGACTGCATTGAAAAATCTCCAATTCCCTTCCCGTCGAAAATTCTGGATTCGATTTTGCCTTCTTTGAGAGAAGAAGACGAATTTTTTTCTTCGAAATGCGACGACTCTTCAGATGAGAAGAATCCGCTTTCTATAGACAGTGACTCCGCTTTTCGAGATGCTGCCGAACTGACGAAGGAAAAAGAAGACCGCGAACTTTTGTGCCAAGAGCCACCGGGTCGAAAGCTACCTGAAGATGTACTTGACAATCTCTTCTCTCATGAGCCGACGAGTTCTAAACAAAGGTGAGACTTTTCTCTATTTGATATCATCTCAGCCTACGGAGGAAAGTTGAATTGTATAACCTTTCATGCCTTTAATCTTTGGTGTTAAGGCTACATCCGCAAGGATTTTCCAGTCTAAATCTTCACTGACTGACTTCGTTCTCTTGATACTGCGGTAGGAAAATATTTGGTCCCTAGCTGAAAGTTAATTAAAGTAGGCCCTGTGTTTGTTAGATTAAAAGAGATTCTATTTTTGTTTTGTTTCGGACCATCATTTTTCGGTTCACTTCTATCCTATTTTTCAGAACCGCAAACTTTTTTCTTCACATTTTATCGTGTTTCAAAACCTTCTGCCTGAATTCACAGTTTCTACACGCAGGGAATTTTGTGTGTGAACACACCTTGTGCATTCTTCTTCTTGAAGGCGGATTTTTATCGTCATTTCTATGTATGACAGCTCAAAAAAATCCTTAGTGACTTGCTTTATTTATTAGGAATATTTCACGTAACGGTGATGAATAAATAAACATGGAAGCATGTTTATAATAGGCAGACACTGTTTTAGTGCTAATAACAGGACAACAAGAAGCAGTATTAAGTTTCTGCAGAATCATCTGATCACAAATAATGTTTGTCTCATTACATGTGATTAAATGATTTGATATTAAGAATTAGAATGAAATTTAAAAATGTATATGTTTCTGTATGATCAGTGATTTTACTGCGTTAATCATTTCTAACACTCTTTCTAACCTAATACTTAACATAACACCCTTGACTATGGTGGGAACTCATGACTAGGTCTTTTCGTCTACGCCATATGAGCAATTTGGCCTTCACTTGCAATCTATAAGTTCGTCATCTTGGAGTCTCTATGCAAGTATTTTTAACGCAGTTTGAAAACCTGTGGTGTGATGAACGTATCGACATCTTCTGTGCACTCAGATACCCGCCTTTTAAGGCTTGTTTATTTATTTTAGGCATCAATTAGGCCACATTAAAAACAACTAACATCAAGCAACGTAGGTTCTCAAGGTAGTTGCGTTTTCCTTCGATTTTCCCGCATTCAATTATTTGTTAAAAAGAGTTAATAATAGTTGAGTGTAGGAATTGCAAAAATGTTTATCAGTATCAATGCATGAACAGATTTGTTCATTACTCATTCGAAGGAAATGCCATGCCTAAGCAGAAACAGTACTTAGTAAGAGATTATGAAATAAAATCGATTTCGTGACATATTTTGAGCATATTCATATTCATTTCGTTCGGTGATTCGGCCATTTTTGATGATTAATTTTTAATTTTTTTGCGTCTCAAATTTTTCATAGCAGCAACTTCTGCACGTTTTTAACATTTTAACACAGTAACGTTCTTCCAAACCTATATTCTGAAGTTATTCGCAAGCACGATGTCGCGTTCACTATCCAATGCTTTCATTTAAGTACTAGAAAACTTCACTCTACGTATTTTTAATACACTTTCTAGCTGTTTTATGTTCAGTTAATTTGTTATTACTCAATTCCTCCTCTTTAATTTTTCAGTATCTCATTTTTAAGCTTCCTATAACCCAATAACTAATATTCAGTGCTGTTAATACCCAGTTAAGAAAAAGCTGCTTCTCGTAACAAAATGTGATTGAAAATGTTACCGTTAAGAGAAAATCGCACAAATAAAACACGATGAGTTTGTTACGCTGCTCACAGTATTGCACCGCATGCATGCAGTAACTTCTTATGACTTTGCTTACATTTCGTCGTAAAATTATTTCTATTCAAGCTTCCATTTTACTTGAACTTGACAGCTGACTATCCTTTTCGTTTCAGAAAACTTGCTGGTGATAACACACACAATTCATATCACACGATTGCTTTGCACACTCCACCTAATTTATGAATAAAAACAATGTAACGGTAATTTAGAGTCACATTTGGACGAATTGATAGATTCAGTCTAAAGGCTTTCGTAAGGAGCTGGAGAAGACACCTGCCAAAGAAGTTATGACGGTACGCTCTGAGAATTGGATTTGGGGCCGTTTGACCATACAAGCAAGACGTTGGCAATGACTCTTTTCGCTACACTAGTGATATACTGTTCATTTTCTTTCTGGTAAACACGGCCCGTCAAAAACGACGGGATTCGATATTTTTCTAAAATAAATCTTCCTGGTGCAGATGACAAACAAATACATCCATTATAATAGTACTCGCGATTAAAACATTCTTGTACTTGTGCGCTGGTGAAAATCTTATCACAAACACGGTCATTAAGCATCCTTAACAGAGACGGACAAACCAACCGAGAAAGTAACAACTGTGTATTATTATTTATAATTTTAGCGAAGAATTTTTTGAAAAGTTTGCGATATCTTTTTCCTCGCCATAAGTCGTATTTTCCTGGACAAAAGATTCAGTTTTCAATGCCGCAATATTTTTTGGCTTGTGAACAAAAGTGAGTGGGTGCTAGGTTTTTACATCATTTGAATTGTATGTACTGCATGATAAGATTCAAATAGTTATGATTTATTGTGAATGTTGTAGACAAGAGATATTTATAAATATTTGCAAATATGCAGTGTAACTAAGATGGATTTTATAGTGGGGATGATATTCATGTCACTTTTCAAAAAAATTACACATAAGCTAGAATTTATTATCTTGCTAGCTAAATAGAGAACGTTCATGTGCGTTAATGCTTGTAACCATGTGAGTAGCATGTTTTTTCAAAAGTAGCATGCTCTTCCAGGATAGTTTTTCGTCAAATTCACTGTTTAAATTTGCAGTTGTTGGTATTCTATTTTGAATAATTATATACAGTTCAGTTGATCTTTCACATCATTTACGAATAACAAAGCGCTTTATTCTATTTTTTTATTTTATTCTATGTCATGAAATGTTTCATTTTACCGCATTGTACGTAAGTAATACTAGCTTTACCATACATTTGCTATATCGTTTTTATTTTGCGTTTTTAATCTCTTTTTAGATCCAAAACTGTCTACATTACGACACTTGGATAACGAATTGGCTTCTGGCTGATCGAAAGTCACCTCTTCGCTCCACTATCAACTAGTGACATGCATACAGTGTTACAATGCTGTGTACTAAACGAACTTTAACGCGACTAAGTTTAGTTTGGTTAGCTCTCATCGCTTAAAACTGCGAGACTCTCAAAGCGGATCTGCAGAACACGACGTCTTCTTGCAGAAAATATGACATCAAGAAGGATTCACACTATCCAATTTGGCGGCCTTCCTGCTCTCCAAAAGTTCATGCAGATAATGGAGTACCTTCGAGATCTTCCCGTGCTGAAAATCAACGCGACTTTATTGGCGGGCACGATCAAGAATATCAAAAGGACGAAGGGATAGATTTAGATGACTTACAGTATGCATGTGATACTTACTTGGACTTCGATTCTCCTAAAAAAACTGCCGTTGAACAAGCGCGTTCAACACCAGCATTTTCACAGGAGGCTTTCGCTCCCTTGCTTCGGTATCCGATATCAACACCTGTAACTTCTAGCCATCCGAAGGATCATCAGAAAGATCAGAACATTTTGATCCCGAGACATGGGCTTTCCAATTCCATCTGGCCTCTCCGCACACACGATGGCGCCAGTGAAAATGATAGAAGCCATGACAGTGCAGATAGCATCGAAGATTTTTTCGAGCTCGCAGACAAATCGATCAGAATTCAGCTGCGTCCACCGACCCCTTATTGCAGAGAGGACATGTCCGTATATTCTGATGAAATAGACAGCGAACAACAAGATAAAATTCGAAATGGAGAAGATGGAAGTGAAGCCGAAGATGAATGCTCTCTTAAAGAGAGAATTCAGAACATATTGGACCGAACCCGGACCAACTCCAAACAACATCTAGATGGGACATTTTATCAAGGTGTTGGGTATGTTCACTAGCTAAAACTTAACTTTCCTCTGTGCATTTCTTTCTGATATCGCATATTCGTGTCGTTCTAGTATTGCAATAAATTATAGCGTTTCAAATTATAAATTATGAATTTAAATTTATTTTAATCGCTTCTTTGTTTGACATAAACAAAAGCAATGGGGGAGCTTATGAAGTTTTGGTGAATTTTCCAGCAGCAATGCAAAGTGAGGACTCAAATAAATTTGCTTCATAGCCTCAATTTTTATTCATGCAAATGAATGGGCAAAAACATCCCACAAATTCATTGTTCAAAAAATTCCAATCCCATAATAATCAGCCTAGCCATGTCTTTTTCTCTATTTCTCTCCGTCTCCATATTTCGAGAAGGCAGATATTTTTTGCAATTACCCTCCACCAAAAAGGATTAGAGTTATGTTGTTCTACTTAATTCTTTAATTATCAGTACGTAAAATCTTTTGTACCACTGGTAAGCAAAACTTTTGGCTGGATGCGGTAACATAGTCTGTATATACTCTTGATAAGCTAAATTGACCCATTTTCGTTCTCCCCTCACTGACTGTAGCCCACAATTCCCTCCTTTGCAATTATTAGAAGCAATGAGGGTCTTTGAGTTCGAATGCACTATGATTACAAAAAAGCTACCGAACTTCACAAGCAAACCAATTGCAACTATCATAAATTTTTCTCCTAGTGTGTAGCAGCACCATGATAAACAAATGCATGCTTCTGATTAAACAGCTAACATTTTGCAATAAAAGTCACTCGCTTCCGGAAATTTTTAACTCAAGTATGTATAGTTGATGCAACTGCGATCACGATCATTTGACATCTGAGGCCATTGATAATTAAAATCATTTTCGCTCATTCTAGAGTCAATAGTTTTCTAGAACTGAGTCGAACCGAAAGAAAAATTTTAGTCATTTGAAGAACGGTAAATACGTGTTACTTTTTCGCGTAAACCTAACGCAAACCAAACTTGAATCAAAATGGTTTAAAGCCTTTACATAACTCTAGCGAATTTTTATAAGCAGCTATGGAACAAGTTATTAAAGTTGAACTATTTATACAGTCTGAAAAATAATCTTTCACAATGTTTCGAGCATGTAACAAATACATTCGAAAATTTCAAAAGTCTGTAACTCCAATCTGTAATTATGAGTGTTTGAGTTCGGAAACTTCCAATCTTTGTTTTAAAGTTAACACTCACTAAAATTTGATTTGGTTCATGTGATCTGAATGCTCTAAAACTTTTCATTTCTAAAAACGAGACTAATATAGCTCCTCTAACTTGTCCCGATCTACTCATAACTAAACCGCACAGCAGCTGGACCGACGAAGAGCAAACTTCGTCCTTCTCGGCGTCGTCTTCACAGCAGGACTGCCCGACCGAGGCGTTCCATAACGACCTCCGCGAAAACCACCGCGGGACTACAAGTCTTCCAGAGAAACCTAGCAGACGACGTCAAGGTCTGAGGAGCGCTTCACGCAGTAGAAAACCTCGAAGAAAACGAGGTCCTGGAACGAGAATAAAAAAATACTCATCAACACAAAGTCTTAACAGACTAGGTGAGAATCTCAGGCTGTACCATCGAGGGAATTTGAGTCGGATTTTCATGCAATTTGCGCTTTCGTTGCGGGCGTAAGTTGTTTGAAAATCTCTTCTAGAGTGCCGTAATGCTGCAGTATCGTGTCAAGTAAGAACACGGAGACTAGTCAAAACGTGTCAGGAGTGGGAAGGATGTCCAAGGGAAGTAAAAAAAATTTGAATATCTTGCAGCACTAAAATATTGCCAGGTTGGTAGCGCACGGCAACTCAAAAAAGCTGTCTTAAAAATGTACTGTTATTTAGCCCTTACTGCTCAAAAATTATCGCAAATTACACCAAACTTGACTAAAATTATCATCGTCTTCGAAAGCTTCTTGAAAACTCTTATCATGTCTCAGGCATGGAGTCCCGGTACAGGGTGATATCAAGACGAGAAAGCTGTCTCAAAAATTACCTTCGTTATTTAGCCCAACAGCTCAAAAATTGTCACAAATAACACTAAGCTGGACTAAGATTATCGTCGTCTTCTACAGCTTGTTGAAAACTTTTCTCAGGAATGGAGTCCCCGTACAGCCAGCCACTGGAAGGGAGTGCTGGGTTCCGGAGCAACAGCATGCTAACGGCCGCTTCCTCCCTGTCGTCGCTGTGTTCCAGCCTGCCTGGAGCGGCCACCTCGGGTCGCAGACACACGTCCATCAAGCGCTATCGCCACGCTTACAACAGGCCAGCCACTGCCCTGGGGTACGTGGAGCGTGTAGATTTCTAAAGTTCTGGAGCTCGATTTTTAAAAAGTTAACGTTGTTTTAAACGCACAAGCGATACTGCCACGCCTACAACCGGCCAGCCACTGCTCTAGAGTACGTGGAGCGTGTAGATTTATAAAGTTCAGGAGCTCGATTTTCAGAAAATTTACGTTGTTTTAAACGTACATAGTTGTTAGGTTCAAGCGCTACCGCCATGCCTACAGTTGGTCAGCCTCTGCTCTCGGGCATGTAATACGTATCGTGTATAAATTTACATACTCCAGGGGCTTAATTTTCAGAAACATTTATGTCGATGTAACCGTACAGACAACAATATTCTTGTCGCCTTGCCTACTCTGCTTACTGAAATTTTACAGCCAAGATGTTCAAATTTGAGCTTCTTTAAAGAAAGTGAAAGCGTGAGTAGGGAGCATCATACTTTATATCTCTTTCTCTTTAAGCGTTTTTGCCGGTGATAATGTTTTGTTAAAACTACAGATAATGCAATTTGATTCACCAGGATCCCATCTCAAACCAGTACTTACGACACGCCGCTCCCTCTGTCTCCATACGCACCTCAGCCTCAAAAACGCTCCACCGGATTATCAAAAAGCACCCCTAACGTCCATAAGAAAATCTTGAAGGATTCTTCATCGAGTTCTGCGACACGTCCAACCTCTGGAAGCAAAGAAACCAAGCGCACCTCCTTCAAACCCCACGTTACGATGTATGAAAACCGTGGAAGCAAGTCAGACGAAGAACTGAGCAAAAAACCAGCTTACCCTTTGGATGGAGCTGAGTTGAGGAGACCAACGAGTGGAGGAAGTGTACGGAATACAGGCTTTAATGACAGTCAGCGCCAAGGAGGCAAACTGCTGTCAGAGAGCAATAATTGGCACAGTGACAGTCGACTAGCAGAGACGGGAATGGTTCCTCTGTCTCTGCGCAGCGACACGCCGTCGTCTCTGCAGGGCTTCACGCGGTCTCTCAGCAGCCTCTCTGTTGCTGACTCCGGTGCGCTCGACAGGCTCTTGAACAGGTGAGGGGCGCTGAACAGGTTTCCAGCCGGGGGGATGTGAAATGTTCCCAGCCGGAGTGATATGAAAGTTGTTCCCAACCGGAGTGATATGAAAGTTGTTCTCAAACCTAAGTGATATGAAAGTTGCCATCAAAAGGCTACTGTATTCCGCTTTTGAGTAGGTAGTACAATTCAGAGCAAACACATACGTGACGGTTCTCAATTGCCCCTAAAACGCAAGCTCCGAGTGATTTACACGTAATTTCGTCCTAACGCTATTTTCTTCCAAGTGCCACATGCTAATTAGATTAGTATTCAGTAGGTATGTGAATGTGTGGTTCTGTTACTAAAGAAATTTTTCACTTAAACTCTGTAACCGCTGTGGTTGTGTGTGTAAGCTACGAGCATCCAGTAACTATTTAAACTTGGGAAATGCGTCAAGAGGTCACATATTAAACCCCCACAAATTTTAAGGCTTTCTCCCATGAGTACAGTACACGCTCAGATGAACTTCCTAGGTATACATGAGAGTAACATACATCACTCAAAAGAGTTTTGACCAATATGGAGATAAGACATCGTAATGAGTGGCTACGCTGAGCAGGATGTGTGTAGAACGGAGCTCTCTATCCGTGCACGACCGACGCATTCTGCAGCTGCTCATCTTGAAGCTGCAGAAGCGGCAAATTCTGCAGCACAGAGCAGACGTTCTGCAGGAAGAGTGGAGGCGGGAGAAGGAAGAGGAGAGGATGGTGAGAATACTTAGCACAAGAGCATCTGAAAGTAATAAAACAATAGATATTTTGTGCATTGAAAATACAGATATACAGATTTTCTTCGAGGAAAATGCAGAAAATCTACGGAGTGTGCTACCAGTATTTAACTTACTTTTGGGAAATGTTTTGTGTTCAAAAAATTCAATTATATAAATAAAGCAACCATTTGCTTACCTTGGAACTAAACCATACTCATATTATCATTTTCATTTTTCGCCTCAGCTCCAAGTAAAATTACTTCTTTTCAGTATAATTCTGCATCATTTTAAAGAGAATTTATTAACACACACGAATGTGCGCGCCTCTTAGCCCCGTACTAAACAGTGTCTTCCTCCCTTTTCTTGTCGGAACACTTTCTGGTATATCTAACTACTTATTAGAGAGGCTTAAACTAACCAATTAAACTCTATCCAAATACCGGTATACCAACTATGACGAAAACATCTTTAATGCTCCAAAAAAATTGTTCCACCTACAACTGTTTGGAAGTACATATTTATTTGCACTGGGTCCACAAAAATATTACAGCATTTCTATAATCTCGTTTTATTTGCTTCCTACATCAGTTTCAATAAATATCACCAAAACTTTGCTAAAGAGGAGGAAGTACATAAAACAAAACCAAATCGAAGTAGGTACAACTTTATAAACAATACATTAATAATTTTTCACTAACAATTTCACCTCAATTTTGCAAATCTACAGTATTATTTCATAAAACAACCCTGGCTTCTGAAAGTGCAATTGTTGAGCAGAGGTCGGCAGAGCGGTGGGCGATGTACCGGACAGAAATAACCAAAAAGCGCGAGGCGGAAAACGCAGAAAATCTGCGGAGGTGGCGGGCGAGTCGAGACTTGTTCCTTCAGAGCCAAGAGAATCTTGTGTCTCTCCTGCGAGGCAAGGAAGAGCGGTCTCGCGAGATGCTCAGGCGTCGAGACCACGTCAGGGTGAGCAAGGGACACGTCAGGGTGAGGGAGGGACACGTCAGGGTGAGGGAGGGACACGTCAGGGTGAGGGAGGGACACGTCAGGGTGAAGGAGGGACACGTCAGGGTGAGGGAGGGACACGTCAGGGTGAGGGACGGACACGTCAGGGTGAGGGAGGGACACATTAGAATGTAAAAGAGGTAAGACCCATTAAGGACAAAAATCTACTTTCAAGACCAGCACACACGACGAAATGAAAGTCTCAGCTGAAAAAGAGCGCTGTTCTACGAACAGAGTTGCATTCACAGCTGCTCACGTTTAATTTGAGAAATAGCCGACATAGTTTTAAATCATTCAAGCTCCAGCTTTTGCATAAGGCATTAAAGGACTAGCCTCTGTGCTTTAACGTTGATTCTACCGATCGATACCCTTCGATAATATTATTTTAAAACCATTTTTAAATAGTCCATTATTTTGATGCTATCATTTTGACACTATCATTTTAATGCAACAATTTTAATACTATTATCCGACATGCCCTCAGGCCCAGAAGAGCGCCGCTAAGGCGACCGCAGAGGAGGAGCGGGCTGCAGCAGCGCACCAGCAGCGCCGCCGGCAGGAGGCTGCGGAGGAGCAGCAGCGGGAGCGGCTGCTGGCACTGTGGGAGCGCCAGCAGCAGCTCGTCGAGGCCAGGAAGAGGGAACGCGAGCAGGCTGCCAGGAAGGTGGGGACAGGAACGTGCCAGGAAGGTGGGAGATGGGGGAAGGAACGCGAGCAGGCTGCCAGGAAGGTGGGAGATGGGGGAAGGAACGCGAGCAGGCTGCCAGGAAGGTGGGGGATAGGGGAACTAACGCGAGCTGCCAGGAAGGTGGGAGATGGGGGAAGGAACGCGAGCAGGCTGCCAGGAAGGTGGGAGATGTGGGGAAGGAACGCGAGCAGGCTGCCAGGAAGGGAGGAGATTTGTGTTGTCGCCTCAGCTGCGCTATGCTCAGCTGTCACTTCACTTAAGCTGAACGTCATTGGTTCACATTGGCCATCAAGTCCAGATCCAGTTCGTCGCAAACGTTGCAGCACTCGCTTGATGTGACAATCCAAGTACCATCCTGCCAAGAGAGGAGTATCGTAATTTTTCTTTAATTCAAAGAATTGGCCCGTGCAATAAATTATGCATGTCGATTCTCGAGTTATGGGACATTGTCTTATTGGAACCGCAACTTACACGGATAAAAATTAGCCTCACTTACTCATTTCACGCGATACTTTGTTCAAGGTGTGAACAGCTAGGAAGAACTGTGCTTGAGATGTCTAAATGAGGTGCCTTCATAATACTACAAACTAGATGGCAGAATTATTTAATATCCTCACGTTCCGTATGCAGAGCATGAGCTGAGAGTTAGGAGGGCCTTCTTTTTTTTAAATAAAATTTTTTTTTATGTTAAGGACCCCCTTTTTTCAGTTTATTGTTGTCCTGTTTTTCAGCAACTTCTACTTTCTTTTTCAGCTCATATCTTGTTTCATAAACTTCTTTCTCACCTTACTGTTTTCTGTGCCCCTTATACATAGATTCCGCGTTCCCTTATCTCCACGCTAAATGATGCCTTCATATTTCCTCTCTTCGGAACGCTTTTTTTTTAACTTAAGGAGGCTTAAACTAACATCTAATCTAATCCAATTTTATGTGTACGCAGCGCATGAGTGCAGAAGGTGAGGCGGACGCTGCACGGCACGCAGCACGTGCAGAGCTCGTGCAGCAGCAGGGACAGCAGCTGCTGCACGAGCTGCGCTGCAGCATGGAGAACAAACTGCACCGCGCGCAGCAAAACCTCCAACGCATTCAGCTCCTCAAACAGAGCAGACAAAATGAGGCCAAGTAAGACAAGTATACTATTATTTTTCTGCTGAAACTCCAAGTAAGACAAGTTTATCATAATTATTCTGCTAAAACTCCACGTAAGACAAGTTTATTATAATTTTTTTGCTGAAACTTGGTGGTGGGAAAATTACAATTTACCTCTTCGTCATTGTACTCAGTGCAATAAATGCTAGGTTGCCCGAGGGTGACCGTCTATTGAGAAAAATGCATGAACAGACGAGGCGAACTTTTTCTTAAATGCATAAAAATATATGTACATGTATACAAATGTATACGTGTTTTTATGTATATAAGTGTATTTGGAAAACAATCTTCCGTTATGGTTAATATATGACAACAGTTTGAATCATTTATATATATATATGTTGCTAACAAAGCACTTTCAAATTTGTGTAGTTGTTGACCTTGACAAGTGAATTTACTAAAGGTGAACTGCTATAAATTGTAAAACATGTGGGAGAAGGCCGATGTATTTTTTAATGATGTCGTTTTTGCCCACAACGTCCCAGTTGCGGCAAATATGTAAAATTGCGCTGCAGCGGTGGGTGAATTACAAAAAAAATGCAGAGTCGGTTTAGTCTTTTTTTTTATGATATTAAATATAAAATAGTTCTATTCTGTAACGGTCCATCTTCTTCGAATTCGCCGCTGTCCTGTTTTTCATCACCTCTCTCAGCACCTTTTATCGTATTTCGTTGCCTTCCTTCTTAACTTACTTTTCTACACGCACGGGATTCTGTCCGAGAACACACCTTGTGCATAGATTCCACATTCCCATAACTTCATCCTAAATGGTGCTTTCATTCTTCCTCTTTTTGGAGCGCGTTTGTTGTGGTAAGGGAGGCGGAAACTAACTTGAAATCTAATCTGAACCTACATGCTTTGTAGAAACACAAGGAGCGATGTTGTCTATCTTGTATATCACAGCAGGATTGATAAAAGTGTTTTCAAATTTGCTATACGAGTAAACTGTACGTGTATATATCACAGGATGTGTTGTCTGTCTGATACGTGACACAAGGATGGAGGAAGGTGTTGTCGGTCTGGTATATCACACCAGGAGAAAGAAAGGTGTTGTCGGTCTGGTATTTCACACCAGGATAAAGAAAGGTGTTGTCGGTCTGGTATATCACACCAGGATAAAGAAAGGTGTTGTCGGTCTGGTATATCAGACCAGGATAAAGAAAGGTGTTGTCGGTCTGGTATATCACACCAGGAAAAAGAAAGGTGTTGTCGGTCTGGTATATCACAGCAGGATAAAGAAAGGTGTTGTCGGTCTGGTATATCACACCAGGATAAAGAAAGGTGTTGTCGGTCTGGTATATCACAGCAGGATAGAAAGAGGTATTGTCGGTCTGGTATATTACAGTAGGATAAAGAAAGGCGTTGTCGGTCTGGTATATCACAGCAGGATAGAGGAAGGTGTTGTCGGTCTGGTATATCACACCAGGATAAAGAAAGGTGCTGTCGGTCTGGAATATCACAGCAGGATAGAGGAAGGTGTTATCGGTCTGGTATATCACAGCAGGATAGAAAGAGGTATTGTCGGTCTGGTATATCACACCAGGATAAAGAAAGGTGTTGTCGGTCTGGTATATCACACCAGGATAAAGAAAGGTGTTGTCGGTCTGGTATATCACACCAGGATAAAGAAAGGTGTTGTCGGTCTGGTATATCACAGTAGGATAGAAAGAGGTCTTGTCAGTCTGGTATATCACAGTAGGATAAAGAAAGGCGTTGTCGGTCTGGTATATCACAGCAGGATAGAAGAAGGTGTTGTCGGTCTGGTATATCACACCAGGATAAAGAAAGGTGTTGTCGGTCTGGAATATCACAGCAGGATAGAGGAAGGTGTTGTCGGTCTGGTATATCACAGCAGGATAAAGAAAGGTGTTGTCGGTCTGGTATATCACAGCAGGATAGAGGAAGGTGTTGTCGGTCTGGTATATCACACCAGGATAAAGAAAGGTGTTGTCGGTCTGGTATATCACACCAGGATAAAGAAAGGTGTTGTCGGTCTGGTATATCACAGCAGGATAAAGAAAGGTGTTGTCGGTCTGGTATATCACAGCAGGATAAAGAAAGGTGTTGTCGGTCTGGTATATCACACCAGGATAAAGAAAGGTGTTATCGGTCTGGTATATCACAGCAGGATTGAAAGAGGTATTGTCGGTCAGGTATATTACAGTAGGATAAAGAAAGGTGTTGTCGGTCTGGTATATTACAGCAGGATAAAGAAAGGTGTTGTCGGTCTGGTATATCACAGCAGGATAGAAAGAGGTATTGTCTGTCTGGTATATCACTTTACGATGAAGAGAGGTGTTATCTGTGTGGTCCATGACTCCAGGAAAAGGATGGGTTGTCTACCCTACAAATTGCAAAACAGCATCATAACAGGAAGTTTTTAACCCTTTAACATCCGTATTTTGACCTCACAACCACTGTTTTCACAACCACAATTATTAAACTGGCACCGCCATCATATAGCCACCGACATCACAACGAGGAAGTGACTGTCACTCGACAATGAACTTCGAAGAACTCATTAGGGCACAAATTTTACAAGGAATGAAATATATTAGAGCAGTTTATGAAAGTGGATTTTGATATTTCCCGAGGAATAAAATATATTAGAGCAGTTTATAAAAGTTGATTTTGAAATTTCACGAGGAATAAAATATATTAGAGCAGTTTATAAAAGTGGATTTTGAAATTTCACGAGGAATAAAATATATTAGAGCAGTTTATAAAAGTGGATTTTGAAATTTCACGATGGATAAAATACATGAGAGCTGTTAATGAAAGTGGATTTTGAAATCCCCTTTGAAGCTAATGGGTTAAATAATTGAACTTTCTGCTTCAGGATGGACCGAGCCCGTCGCAGCCATGCTGCACACGCCGTGCAGCAGCAGCTCGAGGCTGCACTGCTGCACTGGCGGCACACGGTGCTGCACAAACAGCTGTCAGCCAGTGCAGCTGCAGAGCACAAGCTTACGCAGCTGCTGCAGCACAGAGCAGATGCAGCAGCGGAGGAGCTGCAAGCGAGACAGATGGCTCACCACCAGCGCTACCTCAAGTGAGTCTTGCCCTAATCTAGGGTAGATGTGAGGCCCTTAGAATCATAATGAGGCCCTTACCCTAATCTAGTGTAGATGTGAGGCCCTTAGAGTCATACGGTACCAAGTGCAGCTTTTTACAAACGTCAGAAAACGGCATTACAGTTTGGCGACTTGGAAACCATCGTATCTCAGTAACTAATAGAGGTAATAGAACGTTTCGTAACTATCTTCCTGTACCTATGACTCACTCCAGACAAAGGAAAATTTGGAGACGACGTCTGTATCAATAACTCATTTTCGCTAGATGTATTTGGCGCTTGGTACCAATTGATTTTAGGGGCCTCATATCAGGAAGAAATAATGAAAGAATCACAGAATATAGCTGAATATGTCAGTGGTGTGCATGAATTGCAACCGTATTTAAAACTTGAAAATACAGAAAATTTCAAGATTATAAATCAAAAAATTCATCGCAAAGTGTTTCACAGGTCAGCTCCATCATTGGTTCAAATAAAAGATCATTCCATCTCTAAAGCTAGAAAGTTTTTTAATGATCAGAGATATTTTTAGTAAATAATTGAGTGCTTTCACTCCGGTGTGCTATTTGAGTCTTGTAAAGAGCTCCGGCTAGCATTCAAAGCAATCGCCAATTTGTTTTTAAAAATTTAAAATAGTAAGCAATAAGGTAACAGCATTCAACGCGTTCATCGTTCTCTCTGATTTAGCAGGAATTCCTGAATACTTGCTTTGAATTATGCGTTATGTGATAAAAACTGGTTGTATTAATTCAAATTAAAACACATGTGAGCGAAGACCCAAAATGATTCCCTTCTAATTCGCAATGCCAAACAATTATTTCAAGCTCAGCAGTATCCCTTTGGAGTTTGCCTCCCCAAAAATTTACCGACTTACTCAAGTCGTCAGAGTGCTCGCCTCTCGCGTACAAGGTTGTGAGTTCACACCCAATGCGAGCCTGGTGTTTCTTCCCGATGGGAAAAGAAATTAAGATTGTCATCATTCACCACGTGACCAAAGGTATGAAAATGAGTACAACATTTCTATGCAATTTTCATTTTGTAGAGAGCGAGAGCGAGAGGCAGCTCTGCAGCAAGCCTCCCTGGCAGCGAGGGCGGTGAGAGATGACCACGCAGCGGAGGTCAACCGCTACAAGCAGATGCAAATGGCGCGCGGCCGCCAGATGGCGCTCACCACTGCAGCGCTGAGGGCCGTCATCAGGTGAGAGGGATGGCGCTTGTAATGCTATGTTGTGTCAGGCCACCGTCACACTGAAACCAAATAGTAACGTTTCATCGTAATCATCTACAGTCAGCAGCACTAGTCGGTCTGTCCACGGAACAATCAGATTTCAGCCTTAGTTTGACCTAATTGGTCCCAAACTAAGGCTGAAATCTGACAGTTTCGTGGCGGTGAACAGACCAAGTAGTACCGCTGACTGTAGATGATTATGACGAAACATTATCATTTGGTCGCCGTGTGACGGCGGCCTTTGATGTTCTCAAAATCAAAATTATGATCAGCTTAAAAAATGTCCCGTAACCTGTGCCAAAGTCATTTCCTAAATGGTAAAATAGTCACTAAATTTGCGACGGATGTTTCAAGCTAAATAAAATAACATTTTTATCTTTGATGTTCTTCCATACCAGCCAATTATGAATCGAAATACAGAACAGAATCGAAAGAATTTCCGACGGTGTTATAGTTCTCTTGTTTTATTTTAAATGCACAGCTGTTTAACAAAAACTATTTTCCGATGTACAAACCTGGTCTTGTCATAACTGCTGCTGACTAAATAAACTGTTCACTTAATTTCATTAGAGATCAGCTCCAATAAATAGAAGTACTTTAATCATGTAATTAGAATAATCCCAACTAATGCTCTTACTGCTCGTTAGCCGTCATGACGAGATGAAAATGCATTCGATTTTTGTTTTATTCTTTCAGTACTCTATTTTTCCAAACCACTCATTGCTAGTAATTGAATACTTTTTACGGGCGACATTGAATGGCTTGCATCCATTGCTTCTATTTTGAGAGAAAATTTCTCTTTTTTGGGGGGAGAATTGCAATTAAACTTCAATGTCAGCTACTCCACAAGAATGAATTGGCCGCGCAAAATTAGCCTAATGAGAAAATAACTTGAACTTTTGTTGAATTCTAAACCAGCCAAATACACGAATAAACCCAGGTGCGTTTCTTTCATTGGGGAATATGTTTCAAAATCTGAACCCGGTCACCGTGGCCGAGTGGTTAGGAACGCGCCCCTCACGGGTAGATGTCGGTAGTTCGAATCCCAGCAGTGTCACCCGGTTATTCTTCCCGTTGAGTAAAGGGAGAACACAGCCGCAATTCCCTACTCTACCCAGGTGTCGGAAATGTGTACCAGCTTGACCGAAAGTAACCGTCATTGCGTCCTGGTGTTATACATAGGGCATTTGAAAAAACAATGTACAAGATGATATGTATCAGGCTTGATTTATTCGAATAAAAGCATCCTTTTTTTCATCTCACAGGCAGGAGCTGGACCCTGTCAGCTTCGACCGCAGCGTTGCTCGTCACACAGCTGAGCTGCGACTGCTCGGTAGTCCCGCAGGAGGGCGGAGCAACGCAACATCCCATGTCTTCATTGGCTAGTGAGGCGAGGGTTGTTGCCTGCGAGTGCAGATTTCGTGAGATCTCCAGGACTATAGTCGATGAAAGCACTACTTTTAATTTGCGAAGAGTATCAGCTGCATTTGACATGTTTAGATAGAAGTTGCTAGTGATACTAATAAGTATTTACTTATCTCACGCACGGTGATAATGGAATGTGAAGCCCTTTGAGTTTACTTCGAGTGTAGGCTATAACATATGTAGTACCGTAGGGTAAATATAACAAAGTGTTTCGCTTTGTAAAAATCCATCGTAGTTACTCATGATCTGGTGTTGATCCGAACGCAAATCTGAAATAGTTGTAGCTGCTATCGCAATACGAGACTGTTACGCCTACATTAGGCGCATGCAGGGCTATGTCTGAAATGTCTTAGATAACCGGTTTACATTTATATGACTACTGCAACTCGCGCAGATCACGAGCTGGGTTTTAGCAAGTTTTTGCTGAAGCAGAAGTCTTCAGTACTCGACCTCTATCAAAGATTTCGCAAAGAGAGCACGCAATGTTCATTTGGTATCTGCATGTAAAAGAAATAACCCGTGCTGGAATGAGTGTCTATAGTTACGCTATGCTGGTGCCGTCAGCAGAAACGTAGAACGTAAAATTATATTTTAGACCGAAAGTGAAACATTTCGCTGACGAACGGAATTTCAGCGCTGATTGTTTTCAAGGCTGTAACGTTGTAGTTTGTTGTACTGATGTATCTCACATTGTTAGAATTGTGTAATTCTTGTAACACGTTACAATAAGGCTGGACGTTACTACTGCTCACAGAGTGACCTCTTGAAGTAGGTGCACAGAATTGTTGCTCGAATCGAGTTTTTATAAACGTTCTCGTTGACCTCATAGAGATGTCGCTCAATAATTGATTCCCATTTTTTCAATGTTATTCTCATTGGCATGTCTTTGCAAGTTCCATTTGCATGTTCTATTGTAACACTTTAGAATACGTTTTTGTATGGAAATTTTTTAGTATTTGACTAATGCATTTCATTCCTTTTCGTAAGGTTTAGATTGAAATTATAATTATCGAAGTTAGCCATGTGTCTCATGTTCATTTATACCTACGGTTACACAAGACCAAGTCCTTGTGTATAAAAGTAGCTGAAGAACTGTAATTATGCGAAAACATAAAAATTTCCACATAAAAGAGCTATAAATATTACAAATATTTAGACCACAATCCGAAAAAACCATTGATTAGCATTTGGATGACGGTGAACAGAAGAAGAGTTTATATAGAGAAGTAACTATGCACATTGATGTTTCACATCAATGAGAAACTTGGTCTCCTAAAGCAAGTTTGCATTAAAACCGCAAGGCAAGTTAGCATTAACAACGAAGAAGCAATTTTAAACAGAGTTGTCAACAGAGATCATAAAGTGGCACTGCCCTAGGGGGCAGGTCGGCGGGCCCCCTCAACGAAACGAAGTAGACGAGGAGTAAAGTAAACGCTATTCATACGTCGTACTTCTTTATTATGAAGTCGTTTAATTAGATCAATAAGTATCAACTATTACAGTATTGGGAATGCTGTCACGGTCCCTACACTATTTCCTACAATGAGATCAAATAAACATTCTTAGACCTGAACAGATGCAAAGAAATAATAAAAAGTACTTCAACGAGACAACTATCTCTGAACAAATATTGCAACACCACTCTAAAGCAATACGTGTAACATACGAATTTTCAAATAACTTCATCTTTCGCGTGTTCTGTGCACCACCATTTCTTGTAGATCAGGCATTTTTTTTTGTTAACTCTAATTCATCTCGAGTTGCACGAGTGTCCTACAAAAACTGTACTAAGCTCATCAATACAGTAGGTGGTTGCCGCCGATGAGGAGTAGCTCCGCCTTGAAAAATCATCATAAGCGACAAAATCTATTTAGCCATGCTTCTTCCACAATGTTTAATGCCATTTTTACAATAACTAGTGAGTTTTCATTAACTTCAGCTTATTCCCACGTCTCATAGTGTTCTTCACGTATATACGATTCCAGTAAAATTATAATAAATACTGCTTGTAACATTTTCTAGAAGAAACAAAAAGACATCATTGGGACAGCACGCAGACTCGGAATCTTAGTTTTTTGCAGACAATCACATACATATAAAAATAGTATAAGATTTCTATGATCAATGGCGAGAGAAAAAAATTTGAACACAAACAAATAGTGCTAAATCACACAGGCATTGAAAAAATGAGGAAAAAAGAGGGTGGCACGAAAATATTTAGGCATTAAATACTACAACAAACTCACGAGATTAAAAACATAAAGCTTTCTAAGGAACTGAAATTACAATCCATGCTTCACTCATCCTACAAGTTAGCACACGACAGTGGATCTAGGCGCAAAGTCCGATGGCAGAGCGCTGTTATCGCCATGATACAGCTTCTGTAGACACGCACTTCAGATACGAATACAATACGCAGATCTCTCAAATTTTCTCTCCTCTGGAGTTATTGGAGTCAGAGGCAAGCCTGCCTGCACGGTGCCACATGAGGGAGACACGCAGATATGGCATTGAAGGTACTCAAGTCAGGACTTTAACTTACCAGATTGATAAGAGCTAATGAAACAAGACAAAAGTTCTAGAAGAAAAAAGTAATAGAAGCTGAAAAAGAGTAGAAATGAGAATAAAAAATAGCAGTGAGCTGAAAAAGAACAGCAGTGAACCGGGAAAAGATGGTAGATCAGTAAAAAACAAAAAACACTAAGAACATAAAGACTTTCCTAACCTTAAACTCGAAACGTCGCATCTTCCCCTGGGAGCACCGATTCCCACAGACGCAATAGTTGCACCCATTTGAGCGGAATAACATCAAGAAATACGTATACTAATGACACAACAAAACTGCACGAGACTACAGCCAACCAGAAACCAAGATTTTAGGTCAATAAAGAAATACTAACCTAAAACTCAGAGCGTTTTTAAGAAAAATATTTGACTCTTAAACCTAGCAGAACAATTTCAGTTTTACGTTTTAAAATTCACGATTATTTCCAAGCTTGGTTCTATGAAAGTAAAGCCAGTTGTTTTACACCAACTTTGAGTCAAACTTTAATTATTCTATGTAATTTATTGAAATTTTCAGCTATAGCCTTTTCCAACTAACCAATTACTGTAAATCCAATATTGAATTCATTAACGTTCGCGTGCTCTGCAACGAGAACAAAGAGATGAATCTCTCACATTACTTACAAGCCGAGGAGATCCCCTCTTACAATCGTATCAGGAACGAACTGTGAAAGGAGAAAACTTGTTAGTACAGGTACAGAGTGTGTGTCGTTAGCTCTAGATTAGATAGATTACACACTTGTCATTAGCTAGATTGTACACTTTTTTAGGACGTTACTCTTAGAGATAAAACACTTTTCTCTACTTTGAAAATTAAATGGATAATTCAGTTGAGATCAATTATTTCAAATGTAACACAACTTGCAAAGATGGAAAGATGACGTTCAAGATGGCAAAATTTTCTGCCGTGAATACTTGAAATCTCAACTTAATTATTAGCATGAATTTCATATCACTTGGAATTAGAAGGTAATTTTATTTACGTACGAGTTCATATACTCCCAAGGTATTATGGAGATATTCGAGCATGAACTCGAAGAAAGCCTGATCACAGGGCATATAAGGCACATAGAAAATAGAGCTTAACGACAAAAATTACAAATATTCAAAACTTTATTGTAAATTAACGTGTCAACAATAATCTCTCAGCCAAACTGCTCGGCAAAGGAAGACCTTAGCTTGCTCTTCATCACGAAACCATGAAGCCTGAATGACATTATAAACAACTGATGCAGCCATAGAAAATTGAAAGCAACTCGCGTACTAGCGATGTATCCAGACTACCTCAACCACAACAAGAACATAAATATTTTATCCGACACGAATGTGACGAGTTGTGAGTGTTCTGGGAAGTCGACATCTAATTCATTTCACTTCCAGGCTTCGTCCAGAGACTTCCCACGCTAATTCCCCTGAGATTTTTTTATAACGTCGGTTAGATGAAGTAAATTTCAGAATGAAAAGCATGATTCAGCATCCAGCGATAAATCGTCAAAGCCACCACAGAATAGGCTCGAGGAGACAAATTTGAGCTAGAAATTAAATGCAACACCATTCACGACAACTGTGGTTGGCTCGGTACACATCACGGTAGAGGAAACAAGGTAGGATCATTTCTATGGGAGAAAATACGCCTCCTCTTGTTCGGCTAGCCAATAGAAATGCTTTATTTCAAACAAACTTTATGACGCCACCAAAACGCCATATCGTTAGGCCAATGGTGGAGCCAGATTTGAGAGCAGCAGTGCTACCAGATGCTATATGGGCGCTGCTATTGGTTCGTTGCCGTGACGTCAGCAAAACCACATCGTTAATGAAAAAAGACTGGTTTGAACCTACCTTGTTTCCTCTACCGTGATACACATGCCCCCTTTGTAAAATGAACAGGAGTAAAACCTGTGAAATTATTTTAGCAACTGGCAAGAGATTTATCCAGTCCCCAGGCACGTGCGCTGAACCTGCAGTTAATGGTTCATGATACTTCAATGAGCACGAAACTATAACGAAAGGCAATGACGGCTGGAGTGCTGCTTTGAACTACTCAAGAAAATAAAGTGAATTTCACAGCAGATCAGTCCCGAATACTCAACTTCAAGGGGACAGAAAAGAGAAAGCTCCCTCACATCTTTGCTCTTGACTTGACGGGGGTAACCATCATTGCGTGTTGAAGTTAGTAATAAGGCATTTGAAAAACCAACCTACAAGATGATATGTATTAGGCTTCATTGGAATAGAACATCCCTTTTTCTAAATATTAGGAAAAAATCCAGGATGTGAAAAGCGAGAATGCTCACTTAGCAAAATCCGGGGCTTTGGACATAACGTGGTCAAACTCAGCATAGGCGAGCCTGCCGTCGTCGTCGAGATCGGCCTCCTCGAGTATCTTGGATACGAGGGTGTCCACATCAGACGCGCTCATGCGCAGGTCCGACACCAGCTGCGATGGCTCGTTCACGTGCCGGCCCCCCACCAGCCGGCACACCACCGTCGTCAGATCGCCTCGGTCCAAATATTCGTCACCATCGAAATCTGATGATGTATCGTATTAAATTAAAGAGTATTTTTTTACAAGGCTAATTTTTTAACACTCCATCGAAATCAGATGATGTATCATATTAAATTAAACAGCGTCTCATTACATGGGTATTTTTTTAACACTCCATCGAAATCTGTTGACGTATCATTTTAAATTAAACGGTATTTCATTACAAGGCTATTTTTTAATCCTTCTAGTGTTTGTTTTTCAGAGCACTGAAGATGGATTTTGCGCAATGCAAAACGTTTGTTTTTTCATGGTTTTCTTAGTCACGTTGGTTTTCCATTTTATCCTGACGGCTATTGAAGTGCAGCATTCTATGTGTGAAAATATGGGAGTAAAATGAAAGATATTGATATAAAATTATACTGTACCTGAAATTTGTTTAGTATGAAATTGCAGGTAAGTTGCTTTTGATAAATGCATCGAGACAACCAACTTACTCTAGATAAAAATACCATTATTGTACCTCTACAGTGGGATAGGACATTTGGACACTATCTAGCACTACAACAACAAAACTAAGTAACATGCTCATAAAGAAAGTAGAATTCACTCACTACCCAACTTACTCTAACTGCACAATTGGCCATGGGTCAAAGTGCAAGCAAAATAATAAACTGGGATGAACGACTGACTCTACAGCCAGAGCAGCAGAAGTAACAATAGGCAACAGATGACACTCAGAAATGGTCGTAAGACAGAATCCTCCTAACCAAAAAAATCTTTGGTTTAAGTCTGTATGTTCTGGCACACCATAGCAAGTGTCTCAATCTTGCTACAATAGAGGGTAGCTAGACAAAAAAGAACCAATCATTGGAGAAATAAATCTTGCTAGTCTTTTTACCAAAGACTCAATAAACTCATTCTGAGTCTGTGTTGTATTCTCAATGCCAGTTGGAGATTATTAAAGAGCACCCACAACAGGTTGCCCTGCGCACATAAATTTCACGATCTAGGAAGTAGAAAGCAAACTCTCAAACTTCCTGCTAAGTGTCTTCTCTAACAATGAAGTTTCCAATTGGTATAATCACTAGTTCTTCAGCTTTTCTGTTTTCAAAGTGCCAAAAAACATACACTTCCATAGTAAAACTTACATGTTAATTTTAATTTGATTTAAAACCATATCTTAGTCTTTTGGGTCTTCCTTAGTGAATCAACATTAGCATACTATCAGCAGATTAGATTATGAATGGGTTTAGCCTCCTTGACCACAAGGTTGTCTCAAAGAGAGGAAGGAAAAGGCATTATTTTAGTGTGGAGTAAAGAGAATAAGGAATCTCGGCACAATGTAAGCTCCCACACAAAACTCCTTATGCATAGAAACATTAAGTGGAAAAGGAAAGGTGTTGAAAAACAAGACCGCAGTGAACCAAAAAAGATGGTCCTTGACAAAATAAAAACCCATTTCAACAAAAACAGGCCTCCCTAACTCTCAGCTCAGTACCTCAGGATAGAATTTGCAACTTACCATAAATTCTGAAGGCATAAGCAGTCTTTACAGTTTTGGGCGCAGCTTCACTAAACACAGACATCATGTCTAGGAAATCTTCAAAAGTACAGTCACCATCCTGCAAAAAAGTAATTAACCCAGGAGCTCAGAGAAATTTACTTAACCAGTGGCATAAAATAGATAGAGTGATGTACCATCATCCAGCAATAGAATACCTAGAGACATCAACCTTGCCCCATACTTCAATGTAGCAGAAACACCAAACGGCTGATGGATTAAAATGAAAAATTTCTCATAAATGATAAAAAATTGATAATCATCAATACCACAATGCATGAATGACATAGATTTCTAATAACAAGATGAACTTAATTACTACTTCAAGATGGAGTAAGTCAGATTTTCACCAAGATTTTTATAAACAGAAACTAAAAAATGTCTTTTCAAATATTAATCACAATAACACATTCACCTTTGACGAAGAAAAGACGTGGCATATTCTGTCGGCAAAAGGATTAGCTCTGAGTTCAGGCAGGGACAGAAGCTTCTCCATTGGCAGCTTGGCATTGGGGTTGTGACCAACCTTTTCAGGAGCCAGCTTTTGGAAGTGTTTGTGGGCACTGAAAAGTTAGAATACAGTCAATATTAAATGCCATTGTATTTACCTACTGTAAGATGACAAAGAAAAAGGGGGTTTCTCGGGAGTTAGCCCCGTTGGTTATAATAACTAAACCTGCCGCTAGGTGGCGCCACGTGTTTTAAGCTTAACTCGACGCAAGAAAAACGGATACACCATCCACGGCTCTGTATCACTCACCCAACCCAACCCAACCAACCAACCAACCAACCCAACCCAACCCAACCCAACCCAACCCAACAAGTAAGACAATTATTTTTAATTTTTAATTTTTATTTATGAGGGAAGCTTTTACATATATCGCTAATCAACTTTTCGAATACATCTACTTTATTTACTTTACAATGTCTTCTCCACAGATATTCACACATATATTCTTCTGTTTTATTTCTCCTATGTCCAGTTCGTCTCATGAACTTCTTAAATGGTGCCCACGACTTCTGGCGCCATCTAGTGGGAGGTTTAGTTATCGAATATTTCACCAACGGGGCTAACTCCCGAGTTAAGCCAAAAATATTAAAGAATTGAAATGCAAAAACAGTGATTAAGTAGAACTACAGAGTGAGTAAGATATGTATAATAGGAATAGCATTATTATATTTTTGTGCTAAATGTACGAAAACAGTGACGAAAAGATCTTATGACTTTGATAATTAGAGTACAGTATCATAGATAATTCTGTTAAAAACATTATTACAGAGAAGTCTTTCAACTATTTAGATACTCACTATAGTATTTCCTTCTTTGTGAAGTAAGTCAAGTCCTGAAATGAAAATACACAATGAATGAAGCAGTTACAAAAGGAAAAGTTATCCAAACAAATAACTTCATGCAAATTATTGAATGAACAGACACTGGACAATTACAATGAAAGGGCTCAAGTTTGAGTTTTATGCTTAGATGCATAGACATGAATTTTAATGACGTATGACTTCTCAGTAAAAGAATAAAATATACATTTCAGCATTTGAATAGAAATGAATTACAAAGATTTGTATAATAATCACAACATGCAATTTTTTAATCCATACAGGTTGAAAAATGACATTTCCATATCATTTACCATGAACCTTTAATTAATAAGTTGAACATGTTGAACTGCATGTCAACAATGTTTTTTGGGTCACAACCCTAAGTGCCTTTAGTTTTACTATGTTGTACAGGCTACTAGAATCAAAATGTGGTAAAGAAAAGTCCAAGTTGTGTCTTTTGGCACAAACAACATGTTACGCATGATATTCTCAAGCCAAGTTCAGTGTTAATTTTTACCACATTTATACTTGGAAAGTTTTCAGCAATACTAATTTAAGTTCTTAATATTGTACCAAGTAAACTTATATTTAAAATCTTGCCATTTAAAAATGTAGCTAGACTTCACAATTTTCAAGTTCAACTCTAAATAAGTACAATTTCCTAATTGTAAAACAAATTGTAATAACTTGGTTCATTAATACAAAAAATCAAATTTTCCCAAATAACTCCAGAAAATACACTAGCACTTGTATTTGACATTGTCAAGAGAATAAATACATTGTTTAAATATTAATGGCATCAGTTAAACTCCATCCTTTACATAGTAATGCATCATTTAGCATCAATGTTCTAATTTGTACAGTAAATTAAGATCTCTTAACCTTTAAAATAATTAGAAAATTGTGAATCACTACAATGGCATCTCTGATATAGGTCAATATCGGGTTTAATGCGCTCACGGAAATTAAGAATTCCGTTCCAAAGAATCACCAAAGGAACACATTTTATAACGCTTTACACGAATGACATTCTGCACGCTGATGCATTATTTTTGAGAAATAACAATAAGTACGTTCAAATAGGAATAACATTATATAGTCGGCTGCTTAGTCGCCGCATTGTTGGGTTACGCTCACTTTTCTGGCGGGACACGCCCACTTTTTGGCGGGAAATTAACACGGGTTGGTTTGGGTAAATTAAGGTGAGCTATTTTAGGTTGATTTATGTTATTTTAGGTTAGTTTATTTAACTAATCTAACATAACCTACCCTAACCTCACCCATCATTACGTCAATACCGTATTACAGCATATTTACGTGTCCGTTCCTTCACTTTTATATACGACGTTCCTGTAACTTCAAAGTTGAATAATTCGAAAATTATACATCGGCAAGCAGAATGTCATTTATGTAAAATGTACTTGGATGTGTTCCTTAAGTGATTCTTGGGATCGAAATTCTTAATTTCCGTGAGCACATTAAACCCGATATTGACCCTGATATATTCCAAACATTTTATGTATAGAACACACTGATAATTAGCATGTACAAATAAAAAAGCCTGCTCACCTGATAATCTTCCAACTCTGCTTCACTGAACTGACTGCTCCCCTGGCCCATTTTTGCAAATGTTTAATATTATTATACCTTACAGCACAAAACTATTCTACTACAGTGTGAACCTCAATCGCTGTTTGCAAAATCTATTGAAGAACATGAAAATTATACACTTGAGATACAAATATAATGCAGATTATGTTTGAAGTAGTCACTTTTGCAATAACATTTCTATATTTATAAGGTCAGCAAAATATTTTAATACTTGCATCTGAAACATAGCAAGTGAATTGGTTTATATAAAAAATATAAAAAAAATTATTTTTATTCATAGTTAGACAATTTGCATGCAATATTCAAGTATAACAAATTATCTCATTAATCTTGAAGTTTCTTTTACACAATAAAATGGCATTGTAAATATTTCTGGAAGAAATAATATTCATCTGATTTATAAGGTGGAGGACTAACAATGCATTTTATAATTTAAAAAACAGTCAAAATATAGGCACTCCAGATCTATGACTCTTCACTATATAAGAAAACATATTTACTCTTCAAAAAATAGTACACTGATTACCTATAGCTACACTAATAAGATTGAAAATTGATTACATGTAAATTTATAATTCTACGCTCAATTACAGAGAAGCATCATGTCAAGACTCAAAGTACAGTCCTAAAAGGCGATTATTATGCTGACTTAGTGTGAATAAAAAAATAAGACAGGGAATATATTAAAAATAATATGTTACTAACAGATCGCACGAAATTATACATATTCATTTCTCAATATAGGATGTGTAATCCTCAGATTACATGGGTGCAAGTCGTCTCATAAAATTTGGTAAAGTTATCATATCTCCCATCGCATTCAATCCGGATCCGAGCTCAGGGATAAAACTAATTCATGTTATGACATGTATGAAGCAGCCTAATAAGACAATCTTCAACATCTTCTCAGTGAACACATGAAAATTGGGAGCGTTAGCAATATGAGTTCGTTAACATGTGCAAGAAAATCATAACCTGTGGTGTAAGAATTTTTATCATTATCGATTAAATTTGTAGATTTCTTTATTGAGTCTTCAACTGATTAGAACTATATCTTTAAATGAGAGTGATATAACTGAAATTTTACCAGTCATTTTATGTGCTCATTTTGTTTACTAACGTTTTAGCCTCCTATAGATCACATAGAATATTCGGAAATTGCAAAATTTGTGTTTCTTTTGCTTAAGTTAGCAAAGCTTTGTCGTGTACATCTCCTATTTTTTTGCTTGCTGAAACAGATTTCGAAGTATGTTGTATGCTAATCAAATTTAAACATGTCATAATATACACTTGCTATTTAAGCGTTTCAAGCGCGGCAACTATGTTCAAGGACATGGTGGCCATTATTATTAACATTACACAGTTATTTTGATATTTTGTTATAGCTTAATTGCATGATTCTTTCGTCGAAATCATGAGGTATTTTTTCTATTTCATCCGTTATGCACATGTTAGACTCTTCCCAACCCGTTTGTAAACGTCGAATGATATTTTAGTTCGATCGTTTTCTTGGCTGCTGAACTTTGCGTACTCGAGAAAGAGGTTTAATGCTATTAGCTTTCAGAATTCAAATTGATTAAAAGACTCTCAATTTAATAATATGTCCTAGTGACATTTCAATTCGTTATTCTCAGCAGAAATGTCATATTTAAGAACGTAAAAACTCTCCACTCACAAGCAAAACTTGGAATTGGAATATTAATTCGTTGTTTTAAACACGCATTTTATGATAACGCATGTTAAGACCTTATAGTTCATATCCGCTTCTAAATGACTAATGTTTACTTATTCAACTTCATACAACTTCAATATCATCTTTAGGTGGTCAAAAATGTATATGTAGGAAGTTCTTGAGCACGAAATTAGCTGAGACTGTCAAGATCAAATGAGAACACGATGTCAATTGAGCTGAGCATGCACTAAACCATTTGATCTGGCCTTCGGGTATCCACATGAGAGAGCTATTAAGCGACCCTGAAAGAGTTACTGTAAAAACATCACTTGCGCAAAAAATGGCAAACATTTCCTCCGGCAAGCTCAAATTCAAAGCCACTGATAAATATAGGAATCACAAGGGTTACTTTTACTTTGTAAGTTGTGTTGCAAAAAAAATAGATTATTGTAAATATAAGGCTCAATTTCTAACTTGTTACTTGAATCTAATCAGACTATAGCGTAGAGTGATGAGTAGCGAACATCGTAATTCTTGATGCATCAGAAGTGCATTAGCAGACCCTCAAAAAATGGGCATAAAAGTTTTTGCACACGGTGGCCTGGTGTACGCTCACAATAAGGGAATACGTGAGTGAATACGTGTGCGCTCACAATTTATTTCCAAGTAGACAGGAATACTCTGTACAGAGCCAGCTAGTCATGACACAGGTAATTTTTTCTGAAGATCTATTTTTACCGCCATTGTTAATATTTAACCGTGTTCCATGTGTGCACACACGTGTTCGCTATTTATGAGAATGCACTTGCTTCACGTATGCACCCATACAGGTTGCTTAACTGTCCTTCACGTGCACTGGAGGGACTCCTGTAAGAAGGCGTGGTTCTAGAACTCCCACCTGAAAGTGATGCCTCGTGATTGGCGTGTTTTTGTATATGACAGTTGTGAGACAGGTAATCAAGCAATACTTGTATTGTTACACGTGTGCATGCCGTTTTTCGCATAAAAATAATAGAGATAATATCAAAATCGGTGAAAACATGCATGCTGCGTTTAGAATCTAGTGCGTATTCCGGTTTGTTGCTTTGACTCGTGCGATTTAATTTTTTGTCGAACTGGCCTAATTTCCGTAGATTCAGTTAACTAGTCGGCTGCAGCAGACGTCCTTGAGTAGGAGGAGCGGTTGTGAAACGATCCCTGTTTGTCGTCTTTGGCTGTCACTGTCAGTGTTATCGAGATCTCCGTGGGTGCTGTGGGATAGAAACTCTCTAGAGAAAAGTTTATTTATTTCCAAAAAGCATTTCTCATACCCTATAACAAATGACGGTATGGGTCAGCCCGAAAATTTTCTCATTCGAATGAGACAAAATCGTATAGTTTTTCAGTGACTATCCCGCACGACTCAATATATTTTCGTTACATCAAAAATACAGTGAAATTACACTGATAATTCATATGTGAATACGTAGAAGCATTGAAACGTTAGTTCACGTAGAAAGAACTTATTTGGTGGCTCATCGTGGTGGTGTGGATGTAGCTGAAATGGAGAGCATGAATGTATTTATAATAGCTATTTTTATTTTATCGTTAACGTCATGGAACACGGTGATTCCAGCCACGCCTGAAACTAAACACAAACATGACCTGAAGCGACATTTGAGGAGCGTCGCCACTCACCAAAGTAGTCCTCAGACTCTGTCTGTGAATACCGAAAAATTGACTCAGAAGAGAAGATACGACAAGGTGGATTGGAAGTTGACACAGATACTAAAAGCTTTCTTCAAAATACCGGAGGAGGTTTATTTTGATACGGTGAGTGCTGGAAAATACAATCTTTGGCTGATGATATTGCGTTGTGCTCTTCAATGTTGCGTTTTTGTGTTCATTTGAGTTTGAAGATATTTTGCCGTAGAGAATCCTGAGTTTTCCCAATCGGTGGCTGCTGACTCAGCAACTATTACACACAGGTGTGAATTGTTTCTCATGCTCTGTAACTGCTTTACGACGAAGCCGAATAAATTAAAAATTGTCGAAAATACCTATATTCTCGTTATATTTTTGCGCGGTTCCGAAGACGATGTGCAATTTGAGTGTGGAGACCATTTAAATTTTTAAGTAAGAGATAAATTTAATAAATATTCTTATTTTTCTGTCCATGAATCTAATGATAGCAATTTGATTGCGATGGGAACACCGCGTGAAATTTTAAAATCGAATGCTTTTTAAAATGCACCTTGAAATCCATGTTTGAAGTTTTCGCTAACACTTGAACTCAGACCTGTGGATAAGGTATGTAAGTTTCCAAATAGATTACAGAAATGAAGTTTCAATGTTAGCTTTTCTTTGGAATTATTTCTCATGAGTGCTAAAGTATAATTATTTTTAAAAACTAGTAGAGTAACTTCTTCAGCGGGGCGAGAATAAATTATAAATACTTCGAAAATTATAATGTTTACTGTAGCGTCGGGACAAAGACTGATTTCATTATTGTAATGGCAAATATATATATTAAGAAATTGACATCGAGTGAAAACCCGCATCTTTAAAACCGCATGTTAACAGAAGCGTAATCTGTACTATCACTTTGCATATGTTAAAAGACCTAAATAAAAATATTAAATATCATGTGAATGTTTACTTTTGAATGTTAAATAAATAAAACAAAAGTTTTATACGAAATTTTTTGTTCTCTCATTCATAACTAAATCAGAAAATATTCCAATGGCTGTTTCGAACGTTTCAAACAGTATATTTGAGAGCACTGAAACGCATGAGGTTTAGTTTTGCTTCTTTAACCCTTTCCTGCACCATTTAAAATTGGTAATGAAAAGCTTTCCTCTGAAAAGTGCACTAATATGATGCGTGAGGTACAGAGTAAAGTACTTCCATTAACAAAGGGAAATATCTGTGAAAGAGTGATTGTTGAATTACACAAAAATGACAAGTAGTAATTCAGTATTTTGTTTGTTTTTCGTAATTTGGTTTGTGCGGTGCAGGAAAGCGCAAACGTCGAACCTCACCTTACCCTTAGATTTAGTCTTGCTTCTTTAACGGCCAAAGTTATCACACCTTCAGATTTAGCCTTGCTTCTTTAACGGCCAAAGTTATCGAACCCTCAGATTCAGTTTAGCTTCTTTAGCGGCCAAAGTTATCACACCTTCAGATTTAGCCTTGCTTCTTTAGCGGCCAAAGTTATCACACCTTCAGATTTAGCCTTGCTTCTTTACCGACTGACGTTACCGTACGTTGAACTCAGCCAGGACTGGTACGCAGCCGCGGGTACGCAGTGGAGACGCACCAGGTCACCACCCAGGACGGGTACATCCTCCTCCTGCACCGTATACTCGGACGCCCCCGGCCCGGCCCCCGCCCTCAGCCCCCGGACGTGGCGCTGCTAGTGTCCTCCGTATACGGGTCCTCGTCTGACTTCGTTCACAACGAGCCAAATGAATCTTTGGGTAATGATCACCACGGAAATGTCGTAATTTACTCAGTGTGAAAACCTAATACACCGAAGAATTTTAGTGAATTTGTTGTTGTGACGCAAAATAGCTTTTGGTTCAAGACAAATGATGTGGCTCGGCGAGTACAAATGTATGTACAAATGTACATATGTACAAATGCCGAGTACAAATGATTTGTACTCGGCAAATATTGTAAGGCGTTAAACTATAAATGGGTCGTCTTTAAAACTAAGTTATCTCTCTATTCGGGAAATTAGACGATGATTTGCAAAACGTGTATTGTATCCTGGGCTCAATTAAGATTCTTATTTACCCAAAGTCATTCTTTTTCTGTTAGGCTGAGAAAGGAAGTGCATCTCTAATGATGTACAATAGGTATTCCTTGATTAATGAACTTAATCTATTCTACTCTTAATAAAAGCTTAACTACTCTCATTTGTTTTTAGGAGCTGTTGTTTTGGACATGATGATATTGGTCTCAAATATATGTATGGCTTCCTAATATATAAATTATACTAGCATCGATGACAGGAAAAAGCTTGGCGTTTATAAGATGTGATATTGGCTTAAGAATTACAAATAAGAAACAACGAAGAAAACTGTCCAATCATGGCACCACATTTTGTGTAATGATCGCATTCACGCACATTGTGCTGGAATGAGTGTAGCGGAGCTTGAGCGGGGAAATGACGACTGAAAATGTGTTTCTTTGGTGGCTTGACGGGATTTGTGTCTGATGGCGCTGAACTTGTGGACAATTGATTCGTTTCTGTCACATTCTATTCGACACTATTCTATTGTTTCCTATTTAATTTGTTCTGCTCTTCTCGGTACTGCTCTGCTGTTCTGCTTCGCCCTGCCCCGCTCCTCTCCAAATATTTTGTCATGTAGCTTATAGATAGAAATTTGTTATCAGGACTACGTTCCTTTCGTGAAGTTTATAAAAAGTTGCTCGTTGCCGAATTTTCTGCCGCTGATCCACATGCACAAGAAATAGATCTTCATTTCGATAAATTTTACCGAATCGCCCCAATTTTTAGCAGATGAGTAGATTATATTCTTCTGAATACTACAAATGTAATGCTCAGATACAATCATGAAATGAATACAGTATTCAGATACAAGTATAGTATGAATATAGTGTTCAGATACAAGTATAGTATAAATATAGTGTTCAGATACAAGTATAGTATAGATATAGTATTCAGATACAAGCATACTAGGATAGAAATGTGGTACATACAAGCTTTCTGCTCAGGACCTCCACCGGCCGTGTGAGCATCTTAACTGCCTTCCATGTGTGTCGAGATACACGAGATATCGATTACAGACGACTAGAATTTTTTTGAGTATTTATTGGGTGTTGTTATTAATATTGTTGAGGTGAAAAACTTGACTCGACTTCTGCCGCGGCGTTGCTTACAAATGCAGACGGGAGACGAGTTATTACGTAGGTAAGCGCCCCAGAAAATGTGCAAAAAACTGCCTTACCACGACTACTTCTTTTTCCTGTTCTAAAGGTCAGTGTGCCGCACTACATGTACATGTGTTTCATTTCTTTAATGGGCAGCTTTCTAAATGTTCTAGAGAGACTTTATATAGGAAGCCATAAACCGTCTCGGGAGTCATCTAATTACACTGAACTCAAGGTCAACTCGACCCAAAAAATGCATGAATTGAAGAGTTTTCGTTTGTTAAAATATGTCTTTGCTAAGCTATCGCCCGACACTTCGATGAGACACGTACATCGTAACGATTGACACATACGTAAGTAATTGGTGCAAATGTCCTTCCCACTCTCCATGCCGCCCTCATTGCCAAGGAGTGATGTACAGCTGAGTGTGACATCGAGAGAAATGAGTCATTTCACTTTCGTCGCTCGCAAATATGCACGCACTTGTGGTCGATAACAACGTCAGGACCAAAGGAACAGAAATAATTCGACTCTCTTTTATGAGCACCAAGAATATTCTTTAATCGCATTCCTTGATATTGGCATGTGTGCAAACTGCCTTCGGTGCAGGAGTGAAAATGACTCGAAATTTATTTTGTTTTGAAGAAGCGAAGAGAAACTTGACGAAATTCTTCCCTGGTAGTTGATATTTCTGCATCTAATTTCATGCCGAATGCTGGACAAATTTTAGCAGATGAGGATTACTCGCTCTGTTTGACTAATTATTTAAAATTGTTAGCTTGATATGATCATACGGTAAGAAATTTATTCCTGTGCTGTGACTTCTACTAAAAAAATTATTAAATCGGTCATCATTTGGCACAGATCGGTCAAAAAAATCCTTCATTCACATACACTAATACGAGTGAGTGTATACACGTACTTCTCTTGTTGTGTGTGTGTGCATGCCTTGTGATATTGATATGAGTGATTAAGTTACCTACGATACGACATTAATAAAAAATGTCACATGAAAAATGAAAATGCGAAATCGTCATCGAAGAGCTGGCCACCATGTTTAAAAGAGCTCCAGCTCGTGGGAGTTTTTTTGTTGATGTAAATATTATGCGCATAGATACCCACATGTTATAAATGTGTGTTGAATTGCGTATTACGTGTATGCTTAGCGAAAACCTTCCTATTCTATATAGTTTAATCAATAAATTGCATATTTTTAATAAACAAAATAAATGCCATAAAGTTGACTCACTTTCAAACACGTATAAGATCAGAAAAAGAGATAAAAAACGTTTTTCCCATGATAGTAGATTAGAACAAAAAAAGGTTTTCAAATTGTTGAGATAAAGAACCTAGTGGGGAAACAATCATAGGTATTATGATGGTCATGTGAGCGATGGAACAAGAAATTGACAGTCAAACATGAAACTGTATTCCCTCAGTAATGTTTTCCTTATTTTCAGAACGCTTTTGAATTATGTGAACACCGATGAAGACTTAGCTTAGCTTAGGCTTCTGCGGTGGCTGTTGATATTATGGAAGCATTGTGGGGGAATATCAGTAAATCATTCTGTCTCTAAAATTAAATGGCCGATATTTTAGAATTTTCAAACGCGCTCCGTGCAATCATGACAACAAATACTTAATAAGTAGTTCAAATTAACTCGTTCTAGCGCATAATGAATTATGTTGCGCCAGAATATTTCAAACTTTGTTTATAAATAAGTTTATAAATCATGTTCAGTTAAAACACTCTTATGCAGTCTACATCTTCTTGAACACCTCAAAGTCAGTGGAATAAATGTACCTTTTACAAGCTACATTTTCTGGAATATTTCAACTTCAATGGAAAAAATATAACATTTTGCAGGCTATATCCTCGTGAACAATTCATCTTCAACAGAATAAATGCACCATTTGCAGGCTACACCATTTCCACTTCACTATCATAAATGTACCATTTTGCAGGCTACAGCATTTTAACTTCAACAGAATAAACGCACCATTTGCAGGCTACACCATTTCCACTTCACTATCATAAATGCATCATTTGCAGGCTACACCATTTCCACTTCACTATCATAAATGTACCATTTTGCAGGCTACAGCATTTCAACTTCAACAGAATAAATGCCCCACTTGCAGGCTACACCATTTCCACTTCACTATCATAAAAGCACCATTTGCAGGCTACACCATTTCCACTTCACTATTATAACTGCACCATTTGCAGGCTACACCATTTCCACTTCACTATCATAAATGCACCATTTGCAGGCAACACCATTTCCACTTCACTATCATAAATGCACCATTTGCAGGCTACACCATTTCCACTTCACTATCATAAAAGCACCATTTGCAGGCTACACCATTTCCACTTCACTATCATAAATGCACCATTTGCAGGCTACACCATTTCCACTTCACTATCATAAATGCCCCACTTGCAGGCTACACCATTTCCACTTCACTATCATAAAAGCACCATTTGCAGGCTACACCATTTCCACTTCACTATCATAACTGCACCATTTGCAGGCTACACCATTTCCACTTCACTATCATAAATGCACCATTTGCAGGCAACACCATTTCCACTTCACTATCATAAATGCACCATTGGCAGGCTACATCCTGGCGGACTCAGGCTACGACGTGTGGCTGGGCAACCTGCGGGGCAGTCTCGGGGGGCTCAACCACACCCAACTCGACGCTGACACGGACCCGCTCTTCTGGAGCTACAGGTGATGATGCTTTCTGGCACAGAGTAGCGTAAAAAGCCGTTGTATTAATGCATTTACGATTTAACTGCCATAGTAGTGCGATTTAACAACCATGCGATTTAACTACCATAGTGGTTAAATCATGGCGTCATGGATTTACGATTTAACTACCATAGTCGTTAAATCGTAATAATATTGATGACAAAGAAATTAGATATTGCATTCTTTCCATCGCATTTGCAACATCATTTCTTGAACTGGTGGTGTGGTATTTGCTTCAATCAAGATTATGAATTCTTGAAATTCATAACTGTTTAGAAAATATAAAATACGCAGCTAAAATGCGTTGAGACTGGAACATTACAACAAGCGTTGGGTGTGAGTGGTATTGATCCTATCCTTGAATGGGAAAATTAATTATTTCGTAGAATATTCAGTGACTCAAGTTTACAGGTAATTATAACAATTTCTATTCTCGTAGCAAGTCAATATTTTAAAGTGTCTTTAACTTCAGCTTGAGAGACAACCTACTCATGTTTTATTTAAAAAAATTATAGTGTCACGCAAAAATGATTTCTGTTTATTATTTCTATTCCTCCCCCCATTTACCGAAGGAAAAGCGTGGTTAATTTTTCAATTCTACCGCATGGCTTCCTGATATTTTTTAAATTTGATTCCTAATTCTATATTTAAATAATAGGCCATGTTTCCTCTCCATTATAATACTGCACGCACCAAGAGCTGACGTTCGTATTCAAATTTTTTACATTATCTTCAAAAGTTACCATATCCTTTGTAATTAGGTCATTTCAAAACGGCTTGTATTTCCGTCAGCTTCGACGAAATAGCTCAGTACGATATCCCAGCTCTGGTGAACTTCGTACTGAAGCACACAGGGCAACAGAAGCTGTTCTTCTCCACCTACTCTGCCACCACCCTGGCCTTCTTCATGTCGGGCACACCCAGCGCCGGCATCATGGATAAGGTAATGATAATCTGTCCTTCTCCACCTACTCTGCCACCACCCTGGTCTTCTTCATGTCGGGCACACCAAGCGCCGGCATCATGGATAAGGTAACGATAATCTGTCCTTCTCCACCTACTCTGCCACCACCCTGGCCTTCTTCATGTCGGGCACACCCAGCGCCGGCGTCATGGATAAGGTAACGATAATCTGTCCTTCTCCACCTACTCTGCCACCACCCTGGCCTTCTTCATGTCGGGCACACCATGCGCCGGCGTCATGGATAAGGTAACAAAATTAAGTTAATAAATAGGTATATAGGTAAATAAAATGAGGTAAGAAAAATGTACTATACTTCCAGCATCGAATAAATTTCAATGTGTTACTTTAGGATGTTATCATGTTTGCACTGTTTTAAATGTTATATGTTCATATAACAAGGTCTTATGAATTCTTTGATTTGATTATTTATCCTGATGACTTGATTATTTATCCTGATGACTTGGTTATTTATCCTGAGATGGATATGTTTGACTTCATCTTGAGGGAAAATGTTTCTCGTCATCTAGTGAATTTTACATACACCCGACCCGCTAATCTGCTTCAATCTGAACTTAGATATTCATAATTTTTATGCAAATATGTTCTGCTAGTATGAAACTGTTCAATTCAGCACACTCGTTATCCTCAGTGCGCTTAACTTCCTCGACACTGTATTTAGAATTCATCATTAGTCGACTACGGGAATTAATGGCTTACACTTCGTATTTATTGCAATTTCGATGCCTTCGAAATAAATCATGTTAGTCCTTAATTATCAAAAAACTGCAGGCTCTACCAAGTGAATTACAACGAAAGCTGTCAGTTTTGTACACGTTGCCAGAAACTTAAATTAAAGATCCTCGCGTCTGTTCAACAGAGACGTTGAGAGATTTTTTTCCTTCATGCCTTAGATCGTCAAACTGTCGAGAACCACGCATTTTTACTATTCGATTTTTTCCAGACATTTTCTAATGTCCAAAAAACGAATTTAATTTAATAATAGGGGAAACAAAATGCCGAGGATTGATTAGATTTGTTTCGCTTCAGTTTCGGATGGCAGCGTTGTTCGCACCAGTGGCGTACGTCAGGCACCCTAGCATCTACATCAAGCTCGCCGCTCGCTTCATGCTCACCATCCGAGTAAGTGGAGCATTGGTTAATTATTATGGAGCATCGGTTAATTATTATGGAGCATCGGTTAATTATTATTGAGCATCGGTTAATTATTATGGAGCATCGGTTAATTATTATTGAGCATCGGTTAATTATTATGGAGCCACGGTTAATTATTAACCTATTGACGTCGGAATCTTCGTTCTCATATTACCGTTATCACAAGCACCGTCACTAAACTGGCGCTGGTATCAGGATGAGAAAGGAATTGCCGCTCGGCAGTGAACTTTAAAAAACTCATCAGAGAATGAATTTGACGAGAAAAACAATATGTAATTATATTTATTTATATGTATTTATACCGTATTTGTGCCATAGAGTCCCCTCGGGCGTTAAAGGGTTCATCGTAATATTTTCTTATCAATACAACGTATTGCACTTGCTTGGTTCCTTCCGTGACTCAACAATCGATGACGGTTTTCCGCTTCAAAAAGATCAGAAATTAAAGCAGCCTGTGGAGTGTTTGTGCCCAGCAAAATTGTCCAGCTCCCAAAAATTTCAAATACCGTAAGAAAAAATCTGGAAATGAAAAGAATAAAACAGCTGTATACGTCAAGAGTTATTTCAAGTCTAATTGGGTGGGCTTTTGAGTAACATGCTTTCGATACTTGAACTTAGCAAGTAGTTCAAGTTATTGAAAGTAAGAGCTCAATTCCCCGTGCAGCTGCGAATACTGTATCTTCTTCAAATCATCGATTGAAGATATAAATCGCGATTCAAGAAATTATTGGCTTCCAAAATTTGAAACTCGGAAAATTTTGAATGATTCAGCCCCTTGCTACAGAAGAGGTACGTAGATTCAGCTCATGGCAAACTATCGATTTGCCGGCTGACAAGCCCATCACTGAAGATGCAAATTCACATTGCAGTAAGCGTATTTTATACTTCTTAATAATTGCTTAAGCCTAATTTTGCTCTGATATTTAAAAAACATAACGTAATTGTCACACTGTTTTCTCTGCAGCATTTGCTACATTCGAAAATATCTTTTCTACTCAACAAGATCCTGATATCTAAACCACAAAATTCAGCTTCCTTGTGTCCACTAGGTTTAAGTTCTCAAACGTGCATCCGTTGATTATGTTAAGAGACAGGACATACAAAAGAAGTGGCTAGTTAACCTAGGAAATTTAAATGCGCAAATCCATTTTCCTATTGAGAAATAAAATGCTGAGACTTATTTTACACGTAATATTAGATTTTAAAATGTGTAAATCCAATTTTGTTGCGCAAAATCAATTGTTCGACTTAATTTATATTTACTTTTCGATTTTAAACCGCAAAAACCCATTTATTTTGCAGTATATTAATTGCTCAGACGCAGTTTACACTTAGTATCCTATTTATCGATATACAAATCCGTTTATTTTGCCTTAAATTAATTGCTCAAACGTATTTCACATAGTTCATTTTCATATTTAAATACATAGTAGTTACTTTTTGTGTGTACGACAGGGGATAGCCGAGAAGGTGCTGTGGGGGCCGTTGATCAGGGACTCAGGCCTGCTGAGGTCCGCCATACACGCGGCCTGCCACGACGGCAGCCCCTTCAGGGGCCTCTGTGTCTTCGTCGCCACCACCGCCTTCGTCGGCACCAACACCGGCAGCTATGGCAAGGTGCGGCTTCGTGTTCTTCGTGCAGATATTCTTGTATTCTTGTATTCTTTATACAAATGTTTTTGTTTTCTTGATACAGATATTCTAATTACAGTTATCCTTGTATTCTTATTAAAATGTTCATGTACTCTTGATACAAATATTCTTGTTACAGTTATCCTTGTATTCTTGTATTCTTGTTACAGATATCTTTGTATTCTTGTATTCTTGACACAAATGTTCTTGTATTCTTGATACAGATATTTTTGTTACAGTTATCCTTGTATTATTATCCATGTATTCTTGACACAGTGTGTCGTTAGTTGTTGCTCCTTACTTCATTGTCAACTTCACGGCTGTGAATTTACCGATGCAATGCCTATGTACATAAAATGTTTGAAGTACTAGAGTTATTCGAGTACATAAAGTATTAAAACTTTCAAGAAGACTGGTTTAGCAATTTTAGCTCTGAGGGACACGTACCTTACTATGAACCCGTGATAAGGATTCATGATATATTTGCTCAGATGTCATTCTGTGACTATTTGCATTCAAATCTTATGGTTTAATTTTGATTACACTCATAATTTCAATCGCAGCCTCATAAAATTCTCTTCTTGCTTCAAACTACAAGGCTTACATAGCATCGATTTTTACATGAACTAATTGAGTTACAAGGAACTTAGCTGCCAAAATTTCCGACTGAGACACATTGGAGCCATGATTGGTTACTTGGAAAGTAATATGCACGGTGTTCGAAAAAAAATGTAATCACCCACTGACTGAAGATTACTCATTTTTTGTTTTGTTTTAAGTGCAACGTAGTTTCCTTTTATGCATTTTATTTTCTTAAATTTTATGTTCTCTTTTTTGGTTGAACTCATTAGACTTATATCTACGTCTACAATACCAACTTTACATGCATCAAAACAAAATACATGAATGCCAGGCAGTCGAGCATTGAGTTCATTTTTTGAGACACCCTGTAGAATAGAAGCAGCTTTCACAATAATTCTACATCACATGCTGTCATAGCAGCTCTACATGAGATGCATTTAGCTTTACAACCATGGTCACCGAGGCCGAGTGGTTAAGAACTCGTCCTTCACTGGAAGGTGTCGGCAGTTTGAATACCGGCAGTGCCGCCTGGTGTTTCTCCACGTTTGGAAAAGGGAGAACTCAGCCAAAATTCTCCACTCTACCCAGGTGTCGGAAATGGGTACCGGCTTGGCCAGGGGTAACCGTCATTGCATCCTGGTTTAGTTACAGGGCATTTGAAAAACCAATGTATAATATGGTATGTATCAGGCATGATTGGAATAAAACATCCTTTCGTCCCCACAGAACGGCTTTTCCTCGATGCTCGCCAGCGCCGCGTCAGGGACGTCCCTAAGGACCTTAGTGCACTTGGCTCAGCAGGCGTTTGCGCGTGAGTGCTGGCGTGAATATTTCTCGATGATAAATAATTGCAAGTCAAATTTAATTATAAAACTATGTGATGCTTCTCGGTATCAAGGCAAGATGAATCCAAAAATAAGCTTAAATTCATTGAACAACAGTTTGTTTTTCAATTTTTCGAATTTTTAAAGACTCTGATTCACAAATTTGAAACTTTCGAGTGCCTTCATTGCCTTAGCGTTTCTACTTTCCCCATGAGGAATATCAGGGAAGCGATGAATCTTCGTCTTTATACTATGTAATTCGCGCGCAAAACTGTACAACAGAAAATAACAGTAAATCAACTTCAATTAAACATGACGTTGGATAGGTGGGGAGAGTTGACTACGGAAGCAAAGCGTTACACAAATTCCGTTGAATAAAATGATTTGATTGATTGAAGCAGCGAGTAATGTAATACTTAACTCACATTTTATGAGTAACGAACATGTAAAAGGAGAAAGAGAAAAAAGAAAATTGTTTTAATATAGTCTATTCATAAAATAAATCCCATCGGTGTTTAAAAAGTCTTAGAGAAAAGTTCCTACGTTGGTAGTAATAAGAAAGTCAATGGTTGAACAAAAAAATTGAGAAATTAATATTTAAGTTTTTTGCGTACATGTATGAGACTCATTTCCATCGAAGACAAGCTATTAGAAGACAGCCACACAACTACATACACAACAACGAAAATGCATAGCTACACAGCCAAAACAATGGTTTTTAAGTATTTGAGCCAAAACAGTTTTTAGTTTTTTAGTTTTTAAGTATTTTTAAACCAAAACAATAGCTTTTGCAGGAGATGAGCAATTCTCGTTACGTCAAGACGAGCCAAGCTTTGGGACTGGAGGGCATCATATCTATGTATATATCTCTTACACATACTGCTCTTCCTAGGTGTCTGGAGAGGTGATGAACAACTCCTGTAATTAATTTAATTAAGCTTATAACACTCGAGTTATTATTTATCTCTCCCCTGAGTCTACCTGCTCATCACTTGTCATCAACCTCACTGTGAATATTTGAGTTAACTTTTTCCTCAGCTGGTATTCAAATATACGACTACGGTTCAAGGGCGGCAAACCGCGTCCGGTACGGTTCTCCCACACCGCTGCTGTACAACTTGTCAGACGTGACCGCGCCGGTTGTCATATGCACCGCCCCCAATGACGGCACTATGTCAGAAAAGGTGAGATGCGGCGGCTACTGTTACAAAATATAGACTGAACATTTGAATCTCTCGTAGGCTGAAAGGATTATACTTAGTATAATACAAAAACATGATATGGTTGTATGTTAAAAATTCTTAAATTTTGAAACTATAAATCCGTCAGGGTTCTTTTTCTGTCTTTCGTTTGAGAATGCTTGCTTAGTGCCAAATATTGAAAATTGACAGTATGCATTTCTGTAGTGGGAGTGTGCTTAGTTTGTATGTCAACATAACAGTAGCATCGAATGAGAATGTTTGTTTGAGAAACTTGTCTTTGGTGAGTTCTGATGAAATATTAGTCTGAGAAGTCATCGGTATAGATCAAGTCGCTAGCGTACGAGATAATCACCGGTAACAGGAAAAGTAAAAATATGAATTTGTTGTTCAGCAATGACCGAAGTAAATTTAGAACAATATTGTGGATATAGCACCGGAAGTGACATAATTAATTGATTATTTATATTAGCAAACTCAGTTCTCTTTATCAAGATTCCGTTCATTCAGATTCCAAATGAATCCATCTCGATCAAATTCGGTATATTAAAATACGCTTTTTTCGTAGAGCGTCTGGAGCTGCCGCTAATTTCAAATAATTTCATTTTTCTTGAATGTTTTTGTACGTGACTCGAACAAGTCGTTCTTTCTTCGTCGTATTTTCTCTGCCAAGGAAGCTCTTAAGTAACTTTTTAGAAGGGAAACCTGCGTGTGTTTGATTGGTGAAAATCATGTGATGTTTTTGTGAGTAGCAAAGTGCTAAAGTATTGACTGATCACAAATGCAGTTGAAACTTCTAAGACTCCCTAAATAAATTTTTTTATTTGAATTGATTTTGAATTGTTTCTAATTTTTTGGTAGTTGATTTTTTTTGTGTTCATTCACATTTGGCTTTACGGTGAAAATTATTAGTGGGAATTAAGGCTACAGATATTAAGTTAGGAAGTCACATTTAGAAAACCAGGAGGCAATATTGAAAGAGTCGTGTGAGAAATTTATCGTCATATGATCACGAAAATTTAATCATTTTGTTCAACTACTTTTTTGTTGTAGGATCTGCAGCTCTTGATAAGAGATCTACCAATCTTCGTGAAGAGGATCGTACCCTCTCAACGAGACTTCGGCCATTTTGACTTAGTTTTTTCCACGAATGCTAGAGAACTTATTTACGATGAACTAATAGAACTTATGAAAAAATATTAACTCTACCTCTGTAACACCTGTGGTAAATAAATTGTTTAAATTGCTTAAACTATTTACTCGATGCATTAAATGGTAACCCACTAAACTATTTAATCAACCAAAGAGCGTCGCAAAGCAGAGGGCATCTTATCTGAGAACTGAAAAACGTTTTCTAGTATAACAATTACAGTAAAAAAAAACTGCGTAAGGGAACTTTTGGATAAAATTTAGGGATCAGAATTTAGAAATCTGTGCCACTGAAATGATTTTTGAATAGCATTCAAGTATAACGCAGGAAGGTTCAAAACCTTCGGAAGTACAGTGAGGACAAGAAGTTTTAGAACGCTGAACTAAGCAATGTTACCACAGAATAAGTTTCGCTTTTAAACAACTGGTATATGAGTCTCCAGGAAATGAGGGAATGAACCATAATCTGCTAGTTAATTATTATGAATCTACTTCAAAATACATTTTTGTCTATCTAAGTGTTTCATTTCTTTCTCCTTTTTTGATTTCCCAAGAAGAAATTGGTATTAGCGCGTTGATTTATCTTACCAAT
This sequence comes from Platorchestia sp. MABIK, assembly GCA_014220935.1. NCBI lineage: Eukaryota > Metazoa > Arthropoda > Malacostraca > Amphipoda > Talitridae > Platorchestia > Platorchestia sp. MABIK. Next base: position 211,107 of record JACJUY010000317.1, read on the forward strand.
TTCTTTTTCTCATAATTCTCCATTTACTGTCTTTTAAAGTTTGCTGAAAAATCGTTTTTCCTGACTTCGGAATATTCACACTTTTCACAGTTGAGAAACTATAACAAACGTATCATAGGAGGAAGAAGTTTTATCACTTAAGTAAAGAATGAAATAACATTCTTTCAAAGAAGTTAGAGCAATACATGCAAGGTATTATTGGATTTCATAAAAATCTCAATCTAAACATCTTAGACCTCCGATAAAACTTTAGGTTACGCGATCACCTACACATTGTTTGAAAAAGCCATAGAAAACTATAAAAATGTTTTTCTCTATTATTTTGCACCGAGCTTGAAAAGGCTGATAAATACTCGTAACAAAAAGAAGACGCTACTTCAGAGGCCCATCAGTGCCGTTAGCGTTCATGACTTCATCTTCTCTTCACATTGTCTCTTCATCTCTTTTGTCAATGGCGCATGGAAGCAAAAACAAACGTCAGACAGATGCATGTCTTAAGCAAGGGACAAAAAGGCATTTCTGAAGCCACATTTTGCTGAAACTTTAAAAGTAACCTAAAAGATTGTTAGGTAAGCGATGTACTTCTAGTTTTTACGCAAGATTAGTTCGGATCAGCGTGAAGCGATGAGTTAACGAGCTGCGAAGTTTTTCTCACGACTACTTTTTCTTTGCGTTAACGGCATTTGCGTGGACTCGAGAACAAGTTGTGGGGATACGCATTCACATGCAACTCGTATACGCTCGTGTGTGCGATGATTGGAATGCCAGCGTCTCTCAAGTGTGCACTCGTGTGCGTGCTATGTGAAATTGTAAGGACTTCCCTCTTGACTACACATGTGCATACTATGTGAAACTGTAAGGACTTCCCTCTTGACTACACATGCGCGTGCTATTTGAAATTACAAGCACCTTGCACGTGTTTACTCATGTGCGAATAATTTAAAATTACAAGCATCTCCCATGTGTACATTCATGTACTCTCAAGTTGTGGACGTACAAATATGCATGCGCAACGCGTACATTCATGCACGTAGTTGGAATTGCAAGCATCTCTCACGGGTCAACTCATGTGCGTACTATTTGAAATTGCAATCACCTCCCAGGTTTTACATTAGTGTACTTTTTGGTCGTGGTGTTCGCTTGTCCCTCGAGTCGTGCGTGCTATTCGGGATTTTATGCGTGTTCCTCGTGTGTACTCCCGTGCTCACTAATTGTAAGATTTATTTGGCACGAATATTTACGTTACGAGAAGCACAAAAGTATTTTTAAAATGTAACAGTTATGGAAATCAACATTGCTTATATTGTCCAATTTCCTCACGCGTAAGTTTGTTAAGAAATGCTCCGAGTATTTTTGGAATGCTAAAATGCTAGGAGCATTTCTGAACAAACTTACGCGTGCGGAAATTGGACTATTTCGTAAGGCTGAAAAGTTAGAAAGGACATTGCTTATATTGTTAACCAAGCCAAATGAGTTACGAGTTTTTTCGGCAACTATAAATACATGTACAAATTCTACAGTAAACTCTGGTGAGTAACTTATTATACCTAGATTCCTTATATAAAATTTGTAAAGTATATAACATAAATGTGCTAATTTCAAGTCGTGAGAAAGTACTGTTTAAAATTCTAATCTACGGTTTTCTTTATCTTAATAACTGCTTTATAGTAAGAAGTTATCATCTTAGTAGCTATTTGTTTAATTTGCTTTTTTAATTTATTTTATTTTTACTTTTTTTATATTTGGATAACAATTTAAGAGCTCGTAGGATTTAAGCCTACTTTTGAAAATAGAGGTGGGGGCGCCGCTAATATCAAGAGGTATGGAATTCCAAAATTTTATACCAACGAAAAGAAAGCTGTTAAAAGATTTTGCTTTTGAGTAAAAGGGACTGAGAGATTGAGTAATAAGGGACATCAAACATTACCATGAGCTACAGTCTTTGCTGTGTTCTGAGAATCATTCGAAGGTCGGTGAACAGAATTCATGATACCCCAGTTCTCTTTGCACCATTTGTAAACTGAGTGAATTTTTCAGTGAAGCTACGATTTTAGTAGCTTTAATATGTGTGGCAACGTTATTCCTGAATCGTCGATTCATTTCACGAAGAATTTTTCATCTACAGGGTAAAATTAATAGAGCCTGTCGTTTTTCAAGTTAGAAATACTTTCTTTGGATTACCAGGATTTTGTATGTCTGCGAGCGTCACAATACAAGTTAGAATTGGGCAGCATCTGTTGTGTGTGTCATTTAAATGATTTGTAAGCTCAGTTATGCCTGTGTTAATGTGCATTTCATATAAGCATGTGGGTAGTGTAATCTGTGTGTATTATGAATTGTGTGTACACTAGCTTTAGGTTTTCGCAAATTTATTTAATAATTTGGAGTGTACACAGGCTTTTCTCGTACACGCCCTTTGCCTTGATTGAGAGCGCAGCTCTGCGTCCCGATTGGTGCAATAATTACCAATATGGCTGTGAATAACGAGGACAGTTGATCATCCAGCTCTCAGGTGCAGTAATGCTTTACTATAAGTGGCAGATGCAAGTAAATTAGTCATGGAGCGCATAAATAAAGAATAAAACTCTTATAATATGTGTGATTACTTCCTTCCGCAGCTAACCGCCTAAATAATTGCCTGATAAGCGGCAGAAGCAACGTAAATTTAAGTTGAAGACCCCATTAATAAACTATATATATCTTATAATATATGCGATTACTTCTTCCTGTATCTAATTCCCTAAAAAATTGAGAAATAAACACCCAGCAAATACTGCATTGGCACCATACAAGAGTACCTTGAGACAGACAAGGCTGACACTTTTTTTACATGGCCTAAATTTTCAGGCGTCCCTTTAACGAGCGTCTGACACTGACGTCCTTGAGTGGAATAAAGTCCAGCGGCTCGCTTCCCGGTGAGGGTTCCTTAGCAATCAGTGTTAGTAAGATCGCTGTGGGTGTTGTGGGATGGAAACTCTCTCTCCCGCTAGTGAAAAATTTCCGAGTGCCGAAAATTGCAAGTGCTGCGAAGAAAGACGTTGCAGAATAGTCATAAAATTGTTTTGCTATCAGTGTTAATAAGATCGCTTGTTGTGGGATGGAAAACTCTCTCCCGCTAGGAGGAAATTGCCGAGTGCAAAAATTGCGAATGCTGTGAAAAGATTTCGAAAAATTATATTGTTTTGTTCTTCGTTAAACGTGCGCAAATCAGTTAATTTTGTATCGTCCAATAAGAATTGCTATTTGTGGTAACTTTGATGAAATCTGCACATTAAAGTAGTCATTAATGTCCTTATGTTGAATGATCTCCCAGAATACGCGGAAGCATTGAAACGTTAGCTCGCACTTACGAAACTTAGTTCGGTGGTGGTTGGCTGTGGTGTACATTAGTTCAACCATGGAGTGCAGGACAATGTTTTTTATTGTCATAGTTATTATGTCCTTAACGTTATGGGACATGGTGCGTCCCGCCACACCTGAACAGAACCATAATCCCCAACTGGAGCGACAAATGAGGAGCGTCGCCACCAACCGAACTCGTCCTCAGACGGTGCCTGTCAGTATACCTCGGTTGATTATGAGCAGAAAATTTAAAGTTATTGACAAACTGTTGTCCGGGATGCTGAAGTCTATCTTCAAAATTCCGCCAGAGGTCTACTTTGACACGGTGAGCGCCAGGAAAATCTACCGGGTTTGTAATAGTTCTAAAAGTATCGATAAAAGTTGGTTTAGAGAATTCAACATAACATCGATACTTCATAAGTAGTTTAAAAAATATATTTTTTAATGAAGTATCAATGCAAGGGTAGATTTAATTGACGCCGTGATGATTGGGTTAAGACATAATCATTGAATTTTAAAACTATTCGTTAGAAATCAAGAAATAAACCTAATATTTCACTCAATTTCTAACTAAGAAATTTTATAAGAACAAATTACAGCATTATGGGTACCACAAAATGAATAAACACACTTCCCAAACCACGTGCATTATCTTTGCTTACACTGAACTCTAGACCACGGTAGAAGAAACAAGGTAGGGTCAAACCAGTCTTATTTTCGTCGACCGTGTGGCAATGCTGACGTCACGGCAACGAACCAATAGCAGCGCTCAGATTGCATTTGACAACACTGCTGCCCCAAATTTGGCACCCCTATTGGCCTAACGATATGTCGCAGTGGCGACGTCATTGAGTTTGTTTGAAATGAAGCCGTTCTATTGGCTAGCCAAACAAGATGAGGTGTATTTTCCCCCATTGAAATGACTTTACCTTATTTCCACTACAGTGCTATTAACACTTGCGATTTAGTCTTGCTTCTTTAACGCCGAACATGATCGTACCCTCAGATTTAGCCTTGCTTCTTTAACGGCCAAAGTTATCGTAACATGAACGCAGCAAGGCCTGGTACTACGTTTAATATGATTTTCCTCGTTCTTTCATTCGCATCAAAATCAAAAAATATTCTTATAGCCGTTTCGAACGTTTCAAATATTATATTTGATACCACTTAACCGCATTATATTTAATTTCCCTTCTTTAATGACGACCATTATCGTACGGTGAACGCAGCCAGGACTGGTACGCAGCCGCGGGTACGCAGTGGAGACGCACCAGGTCACCACCCAGGACGGGTACATCCTCCTCCTGTACCGCATACTCGGACGCCCCCGCCCCGGCCCCCGCCCTCAGCCTCCCGACGTGGCGCTGCTCGTGTCCTCTATATACGGCTCTACGTCTGACTTCGTTTTCAACGAGCCGCACGAGTCTTTGGGTAATGAAAGAATGCTTTATTCCTATTAAACCTGATACTTTTCATCTTCTACATTGGTTTTTCAAATGCCTCATAACTAACACCAGGGCGCAGTGATGGTTACCCTCGGTTAAGCTGGTACCCATTTCCGACACCTGGGTAGAGTGGGGAATTGTGGCTGAGTTCTCCCTTTTCCCAACGGGGAGAAATCACCGGGCTGCCCTGCTGGGATTTGAACTGCCGACACCTTCCCGTGAAAGGCGCGTTCTGAACCACGCAGCCACGGTGACAAACGATCACAATGGTAATGTTGCGTGGTTCTGGTCTCAGTGTGAAGAGTTAGAATCTTACTCTCAACTATGCAGGAAAAGTTTTGAGGAATTTAAAGCCTTGATTTAAGGAATACTTTGATTCAATACCGAAATATAGCTCATGGGATACGGATATTGAAGCAGGCAGATATCTTGAAGCGTTAAACTAAGGATCTTGAAAATAAAATTACTATAGCAAACTGTCTGGGAAATCAGAGGAGTACTCTTAGAATTATCAAACACGTACCATATTCTCGTATGGTGTGTTGAGATAGAAGGGAAAGTACCGTATTGTCAAACACGTACCGTGTTCTCGTATGGTGTGTTGAGATAGAAGGGAAAGGAATCATCTCTCATTGAGTTAGTTGGAGTGACAGAAAAAGACATATGCATCACGTGCACACCAAGGAAGTCTAATTGGGGCTTTTCTGGTTACTAGTGTAGATGGTTATTTACTAGTTGCTGGTTACTAGTGGTTACTAATTTCTGGTTACTAGTGTAGATGGTTATTCATCCAACCAGCTTCGATCGTTGCTGAGCTTGAACTTATTCTACCCTGCACTTATCAGAAGATGGTAGTTAGAGATCCAAAATTCAAGTTCCAACGTTACTGAATAATTGTCAAACTTTTAACTCAACTTCACTCTGTGAAGTTAAACTTCCAACATTTTTTCCGAAAAACGTTTTAAATAGCAATGCAGATGATGTCAATAATTTATTTTTGAAATACATGCATTTTAAACACAGGAGGGTAAATGTTTTCACAATTTAAATAACAATCAGAATGACAGGGAACAAAAGTTTACATGGTGAATTTGCATTTTTCTCTAGTCTTGTTAGCGCATTATTTGTCAACTTTGTACTTCTGAATGTGTTGTATCGAGTGCATGATGAAACTAGTTTTTGGACATTTTTTCATATTACAATTTTTTTGTATTGCATTTTTTCATATTACAATTTTTTTGTATAAAATTTTTCCATAATTTAGGCAGAAACATGTTATGATAGTATTTTTGAAACAATAAACACAATGACGTGATTTCTCAGTAAATGTTCTAAATCAAATGACCTAAACCTTAAGCAGAAAAATCCTGGAAGAATATACTTTAAATAATAACATATTGCTTTTTCCCATAAACTTTCTGAATAAATTCCTACATATTTCCAAAATGTTCACAGCTGAATAACACTAGCATTCAAAACAGATTATGGTAAATAAAATCGATCATATGATAGATCAAAAAATATAAAATAGATCATATAACGTCAAAAAAGATAAAATCGATCATAGAACAGATAAAAAAGATAAAATAGATCATATAACAGATCAAAAAAGATAAAATAGAACCAAATAACGGCTAAAAAAAATAAATAGACCAAATAACAGATCAAAATAAAATAAAATAAACCATTTAATAGATTAAACAGATCATAATAGATCAAAATAGATTCCTGAACTGAATGAAGAACGATTCAATTTTTCGCAGATGAGGAAATAATACCTTAAAAAATCATTATGCTGATTAGATTGCAACATGCAGTCGTCCGTGTGTACTCCACTGGAACTGACTTCCGACACGCAGGGCAGCTCCCAGCGGTCGAGGTTACACCAAATTTTTTGCCCCGACGTCTATTTCGCAGACAAAAAAGCAGACTCGACTACTTCGTCGGAGCACGCGTGTTGTAGCAGACATTGAGGTCATGCGAAATTATACGCAATCGAAACATGCAGAGCACAAAAAATTGCCCCTGCAAACATATTTTCAAGGTTTTAAAGATCAATGTGTGTGAGCGCTTCCCATTGCTTTTATGAACAGTTTTATGGTTAAATCCTAGTAGTTTCAATTTTCTTCCAGTTTGGGCGTTGTGTGTAGCTATTTGGCTGATTTTCAAAATTGCGTAACGCTTTAATCAACAATTAAGATCATAAGAAATAAACATGGCGTCGAAAAAATTCAACTGTGCTAAGCCCGAACGTTGGCTTGCAGGGCTGCACAACCACGGTGCGGCAGTCATTCCTGCATTTTTAGGTTTCCTCAGCCCTTTCTGAAATGCGGGATTGACTGCCGCACCCTTTATTCCGTGCCAATAATTATAATTAGTTATTCAAATTAGTGCAAACGTCTACAATACTCTTCAGGTCGTCTCCTCAGGTGCTGACGGTGCCAATTCATGTGGAATATTTATGGTTCAACTCAGTGCTAAAGTTTACCACAAATTTGAAGGCCATTAAATCTCATTTTTGTCTCATTTGAAGGCCATTAAATCTCATTTTTGTCTCACCCAAAACCTGAGATCCGCGCGGTGCCAACAACATTATCCTCGACAGGAAAGAGAAAGACATTTTTCAAAAGTATCATAATACACATGTTCTTCATTCACCTTTCATGTTTTTGAAAAATAAGGCGCTTTAAATAATTTAACAACCGCATCTGTGAAAAGGTAAATCCAATACTTAAGCCATCTCACACGCAATAAAAATGTTGAAAATCAAAGTACAAGATGGCTAGATAGGCAAAATTTGTACTGCAGAAATATGAAATCACCAGACGACTTAGTAACAACATTGCACAAAGGTTAAATGTGAATGGCGCATGAAATAGAAATTAAATTGACGCTCGAGCTGGAGTTTCAAACTTCTAAAATGCTGCCTTTTGGAATAATTTTAGAGCAAAAAAAAAATTTTTTTGTTGAAGGCAAGTGTAATTTTATTGACATGCAATACTTCTATTAGTTGAATATGCTCTTCTTACACTAGATTAGATGCAATTTTTGTGAGTGAATAAAGGTCATTTGAGGGCTAGAAACCATGATCGACTCAGAAATGATTGAAAAAAAACCTTGATACTTTCACGATTAATATATTTCAGGGTTAGCTTAGTCATGCCAACGTTGTATTCATGCCAGTCATGCCGATTTTCAGCCTGAGGAGGATGTTAGTAACATCGGAACGTCACTTTTTTTATACTGGCCATGACACATAATGTTACAGTAAAGATTGACAGTGTTTTTGTGAAAATGAAAAGCAATTTCTTCTTATTTTCACTCGCGAAGAACTAAACATTATTTGCTCACAAACCAACATGTTGTACAAGTTTATCGAATTACGTAATATACTTTTCCGTTAGATCACCTCTTTATAGGCATCGAAGCTTGTTACTAATGTTGTGTATTCTTATTTTCTTTATATTCATTATATTATAAATACAGTATATTTCCCCCAAATCTGGACTTGTGCTAAACCCAGTATATATATATATACTTACGTTAAATTATACTTCATTTTCACCTACATAGTTGCATGAAATGCACAAGAGTTGTGAGTTATACTATTTAAAATACAATTTTTCAAAAGCCGTGAACCTATCAAATACTTTTCTATTTATTTTATTCAGAGAATTGATTGAGTTTATTTATAACGTTCGCATCTTGTCGAATAACTGTAGTTAATGAGGAAGTTTCTCTTTGGTTCCTCTAATTCTCGCCCACACATAACTCTGTTTTTGTTCAGTAGGTGCGAGGCAAACGCATCGCCCGGCAACGCAACCATCGTCCCAGTAACATAAAAAGCGGTCCTTAGCGCGTTTACCTCGGTAGAAAAATGTGCGCATCAAGACAAATGTAATAATTATTGTCCTCCTCAATAATTATTGTCCTCCTCAGTTTCTTGCTCCGCATTGGCAAAGTTCACACAATGCGTCAAAAAAGAGTGAATTCTATGAAACAAGGAATTATACGGATGTATGAATTCTGTGGAAGAATGAATTCTATGAATGAATGAATTCAATGGATGAGTTAATTCTGTGAATAAATAAATACTATTGGAAGTATGATTTCTATGAACTTGTGAATTCTATGAATGTTTGAGTTTTTGGATGAGTGAATTCTATGATAACGCAACCCATGATTCCATCCCGCAACAAAGCGCAACGCTGGGCACCGGCAAGATCTGGAAGATATTCAGAGAGTTTTGCCGGTAAATACAAGGCGTTGGAATCCATAACCTGAATACATACTGTGTCACCTTGAGTATATCAAGTATCTTCATTCGATAGTTGAATATGCCATGCCTGACTTATTTGAAATTCAAAAATGCCATGTGCCAACGGGATTAGAATTCAAATATGCCATGTGTCAACGGGACTAGAATTTGAAATTCAAATATGCCATGTGTCAACGGGATAAGAATTTGAAATTTAAATATGCCATGTGTCAACGGGATAAGAATTTGAAATTTAAATATGCCATGTGTCAACGGGATTAGAATTCGAAATTCAAATATGCCATGTGTCAACGGGATAAGAATTTGAAATTTAAATATGCCATGTGTCAACGGGATTAGAATTCGAAATTCAAATATGCCCTGTGTCAACGAAATTAAAATTTGAAATTCAAAAATGCCATGTGTCCACGGGATTAGAATTCTAAATTCAAATATGCCATGTGTCAACGAGATTAAAATTTCAAATTTAAATATACCATGTGTCAACGGGATAAGAATTTGAAATTTAAATATGCCATGTGTCAACGAGATTAGAATTTGAATGTCATTCATCAAATTGGCCGCAATCTGATTATGTCTTGCATCAACCTGTGTGAAAGTAGAACATGTGGTGCTTTAAGTTTGACTGAGTTGTTGAAAATGTCATGTATGATCTTGACTACAATGTTAAATGTTTTGTGTATGGACTTTGATTAGAAGAATCAAAATGTAATCCAGTAATTTAAAAAAAATGTTGAAAACGTCACATAACAACTAAACTCAAAATTTTATCATGTCACGTCACCACTTGACCGAAGTCTTCGACACTTCAATTTCAGTAGAATAAATACACCTTTCTCAGGCAACATCTTTTGTACATTTCAACTTCAAAAGAATAAATGCTCCATTTTACAGGCTACATCTTACTCAACTTTTCAACTTCAGTAGAATAAAGGTTCCATTTTGCAGGCTACATCATTTCTACTTCACTAGCATAAATGCACCATTTGCAGGCTACACCATTTTCACTTCACTACTATCATAAATGCACCATTTGCAGGCAACACCATTTCCACTTCACTTTCATAAATGCACCATTTGCAGGCAACACCATTTCCACTTCACTATCATAAATGCACCATTTGCAGGCAACACCATTCCCACTTCACTTTCATAAATGCACCATTTGCGGGCAACACCATTTTTACTTCACTTTCATAAATGCACCATTTGCAGGCAACACCATTTCCACTTCACTTTCATAAATGCACCATTTGCAGGCAACACCATTTCCCCTTCACTATCATAAATGCACCATTTGCAGGCAACACCATTTCCACTTCGCTATCACAAATGCACCATTTGCAGGCAACACCATTTCCACTTCGCTATCACAAATGCACCATTTGCAGGCAACACCATTTCCACTTCGCTATCACAAATGCACCATTTGCAGGCAACACCATTTGCACTTCACTATCATAAATGCACCATTTGCAGGCTACACCACTTTTACTTCACTATCACAAATGCACCATTTGCAGGCTACATCCTGGCGGACTCGGGCTACGACGTGTGGCTGGGCAACTTGAGAGGCAGTCTCGGGGGGCTCAACCACACCCACCTCGACGCTGATACGGACCCGCTCTACTGGAGTTACAGGTGCTGACGAAAGAGAAGAAAGAAAAGAAAAATAGTTTGTTTCCAATAAAGTTGATGCATGAAATGTTTAACACTGGGTTTTAAAAATAACTTTAAGATCGGATATAATAAAGTTAAACATTGAGTTTTAAAACATCTTAACATTAAGATCCTTAGTTGATATTCACACACGGGTATCGTAATACCTATGGCAATTGGGGATTATCTCATTAAAAAACTCGCCGAAATTTTCGTAAGGTCGTGGAGCTTCATCACTCTCGTGTAGAAATCGTGAGGGGACGCGATTTTAGGAGGGAGGATGACGGAAAATAGGATTGGACTATTGGACTGGCGTAGGTGACGATGAAGACAATGTTTTCAATAAAGTAATGCAGAAGTTTTCTGAACAATTTCTGCGATGAGCAAATTTACGTGGTTTGCAATGAAATATATCCATGAAATATTGGGAATTTGTTATCATTAGATGCTTCGTGTACCCACAAATATAATTTGTATTATTTTCTTCCCCTCTTTACTAGACAATTCTTAATAAATGTTATAACGAGATCTAAATAATAAATTTTGCCCACACAAATTCCAATTTGTACTTGACATACCTGCAGTGAAGAGATTTTGGAACTAAATTTCTGTAATCGCATTGCAGCAAGCTTCGGAAAATCTGTTTCTTCATAATCAAATTAAATACTTCATTTCTTCATAATTAAAAGTGTGATAAAAGGATGAACGTAATAACCTACGATATCACACTAAATTAACAACTTAAATAGCACCAAATCTTATCGGTTAATGCTCATGACTAAAGCTTGAATGATTCACGCAATACTTAATTGTCGAATTATTACAATAATAATATTCAGACCTTGAACCGATAAGCTATCTGTTGAAAGTAAAATGCATAAGACCTCGTAAAAGAGTTGCGAGAAACTTCATGATATTCCTGAACGAGTATCGGTTCGTTCGTTTTTAAACAAACTACCATTTTTCACAAAAATTTGACCAAATTAATCAAAGTATTCTTTGTTTATGCTAACGTGCCATCCAAATGGTCGTCAATGATCACTTTTTCATAAAGAAGCAGTAGATGGAGCAATTGCAATACAATGCAATTTATAAGACGTTGTTATTGACACCGCTTTAGGGCGCCACAATAAATGGCAGAACTTGTCCAGGCTAACTTGTTACCCTGGAGGCACGAGTCCCTGCTCAACTTAGTTTACAGGGTGCCATCAACAAATGTATTCACTCTTTGACAACCTGTGCTCATGTATTTTGTTTCCGTGTAGGTGTTTTTAAACATAAATACAAGTCCATTGACCCAAATAAAAACAGAACAATTAACTCTCATGTAAGAAAATTTAGTTGCACCTTAAAACATAAAATACATGAGTAATCGTCAGTTAAAGAATAAGTAGATTTTTTGGGGGGACACCCTCTATGTAGTTTTCACTCCCACTTCGCATTGATAGTTTGTATACTCTGGAGTACAGAGGGAGACTTATGAATTTCCTCAACTCTTTGATGGTCTACGACTCCTTTTTTTTGGCATCCGAGTCAAACGCTTACGATCGAAATCGGAGAGGGTAGAGGCCTCAAGTGACAAACCATGAGCATCTCAGTGATAAAATTCTCGGTAATTCAGGTAAGGCGTGATGCTTCATCACCCTGAAGTTGTAATTTCAGATAAGTAAATGTAACGTAGTTCATCCTAATCAATAAACGTTCAATTAAATTAACAATGGCAACTTACTTATTTAACTTTAAAATTCGCGATGTAATCATAAAAAGTAAAAAGGGGTTTTGTTGGTTGATAATTCCCAAACTTTTCGCGCTTCCCCCAGCTTAGACGAAATAGCTCAGTACGATATCCCAGCGCTGGTGAACTTCGTACTGAAGCACACAGGGCAACAGAAGCTGTTCTTCTCCACCTACTCTGCCACCACCCTAGCCTTCTTCATGTCGGGCACACCCAGCGCCGGCGTCATGGATAAGGTAACGATAATCTGTTCTTCTCCACTTACTCTGCCACCACCCTGGCCTTCTTCATGTCGGGCACACCCAGCGCCGGCGTCATGGATAAGGTAACGATAATCTGTTCTTCTCCACTTACCCTGCCACCACCCTGGCCTTCTTCATGTCGGGCACACCCAGCGCCGGCGTCATGGATAAGCTAACGATAATCTGTTTTTCTCCACCTACTCTGCCACCCCCCTGGCCTTCTTCATGTCGGGCACACCCAGCGCCGGCGTCATGGATAAGGTAACGGTAATCTGTTCTTCTCCACCTACTCTGCCACCACCCTGGCCTTCTTCATGTCGGGCACACCCAGCGCCGGCGTCATGGATAAGGTAACGATAATCTGTTCTTCTCCACCTACTCTGCCACCACCCTGGCCTTCTGCATGTCGGGCACACCCAGCGCCGTCGTCTTGGATAAGGGAATGATAATCTGTTCTCGCATTGAGTAAGTTTTAAACCGAAACTGAAATCAACGAGTTGTTGTTGAAGTTTCGCTACTTCAAATGTTATACACTTGCACCATCAGGACCCAAAAGTTGTTAAACTTGATTACACGCCATGAGCGGGGCATGCTTGGTTTCATCTTACGCCATAAAAACATTTGTCCTGCTTTTGAATTTTTCTCTTACATTACGTGCATAACTACTTGTTAGTGTATTTAGTTATCTGCGAGTTTTTCAGGCAACTTAACTAGCTGAACAGAATTACACCGCAACCACCACGCTCTCCTCTGACATGCCATTTCCTGAGCGCCAGACGGCTTATAGTTCGTCGAATTCTATACTTACGAGCTTGCACCAAGACTTCACCGTACTTTCAATACATGAAAATGAAAACTTTATTTATAAGACGATTGCTACCACTTAAATACTTTTCAACGAAATAAGCTAAATCGTACGAACAGGTAAGGTATATTTAAAACCGTATGCTACTTACGGTTTTCAAATATATGAAAAAAACAAATAAGGCATATGAGTTTAAAATATATCTCATAGTATAATAAGTAAGTAAGATATTTTAAAACTGGGATTAAATTAGACTTGTTTCGTTTCAGTTGCGCATGGCGATACTTTTCGCACCAGTGGCGTACGTCCGGCACCCCAGCATCTACATCAAGCTCGCCTTCCGGTTCATGATTGCCATCCAGGCAAGTGAATGGTGGCTTAGAAATTGAAAAAGAAAGAAAAACTGTTTATTTCCAAAAAGGTTGATACATGACATGTATAACACATTGGATTTTGAATATTTCTCAATATATGTAAAGGTTAGTGAATCAGCAATTTAATCAAAGTGAACATCTGTTTAGAAAGGTCCTTAATTGATAGACAAGTCATGCGAGGCGTACTATAGCCGTGTCGGGGCTAATTTTGTTATTGAGAGAAAGAGTGGAAATATCATCTCTTGGATATTTTATACGAGTCGTATAATTTCATGCATATTCAAATCATTACATTTTCCGGGTCCCTTCCTTTACTTAAAAATCGATTCTAGTTTCCCTGTTCAACGATATAAGAACTTATTTATCCTTTGCACATACCAGTCAATAAACCAGATGATAATTAAAATTATCGAAACGGCTATGGCTGTCATAAGCGAAAATGTTAAAATGGCCGACATTTTCAACAGATAAAATTTCAACCAAGTTAGGACGAACTTTTCTACAATTACGCACAAAAAAATTTTTTCTACATTTAAAATCCACTGTTACAGTATTACATTTCTATAAAAGCTACCCTCAATTATCTACAGTCGATTAAAAGCTCACTTTAGAACATGATTTTGATAATTAAGGCACATGCATTCATAAGGAACACATAAGTTTGTGCCTTATTATTTGTTAAAGCTTGACAAAGCAACTCCCGAAAAAAAAGGAGACAAGCGAACCTGGATTTAAAAGTACACAAATACATCCTCTACTTGTCCTCTTTATAACTCATGCACATCTAAGTCAATAGAAAGTATCCAAGCTTGTTTATCTGTTGTGTATCCTATTAATAACTTACGCTCATTTAAGTAAATTAAAAGTATACAAATCTCTTATGTGTCCTGTTAATAACTCACGCACATCTAAGTCAATGGAAATTTTCAACTTTATCTGTTAAATGTCTTGTTCATAACTCACGCACATCTAAGTTCACAGGTTTCCAAATTCATCTGTTATGTCTCCTGTCAAATAACTCAGGCACATCTATCAAGAAATTATCCAAATTCATCTATTATGTGTCCTATTAATAACTTACACACAACTATCAAAGAAATTACACAAATTCACCAGTTGCGTGTCCTGTAAATAACTCACACGTACTTTTAAACAGTTAAATTTTCCGCACCACAGGGCATAACACTAAAGCTGATGGGGGGCCCCATATTCCGGGGCTCTGACCTGCTCAGCTCCGTCATCCACGTGGCCTGCCACGACCACAGCCCCTTCAGAAACCTGTGTGTCTTCATCGCCACCACCCTCGTGCCCTACACGAACAAAGGCAACTTTGGCGAGGTGACGGTCTTGGCCATTTATTCTTTATGCAAATAAGTCATAAGTTTCTGTCGTGCGGTCACTGGTAGCTCCATTTTCGTCATTAGTTTCTGTCATGCCTTTGAGGGCCAGAGTTAGCTTCATGTTTGTAATTGTACTCATGCAAAGCTTGTAGACATGAATTGTTTGAATTGCTTGCACCACCCTCGTGCCCTACACGAACAAAGGCAACTTTGGCAAGGTGACGATCTGGGCATTTATTCTTTATGCGAATATGTCGCAAGTTTCTGTCGTGCGGTCAATGGTAGCTCCATTTTTGTATTTGTACTCATGCAAAGTTTGTAGATGTGAATTGCTTGAATTGGTTAAACTTCGGTTGAAATACATGTTTCAACACTCGCATTAGGAGGAGATTGCTTTGGTTGTTTTAATTCAGGGTGACAAACAGCACACTATGCACCCATGACGAGTCATTGAGCAGCGTAATGTTACCTATACTTTCTTCTATGTTCCCGTCAGCAACGCTTGTAACATCAGAGCAAATCGCTGAAACGTCATATTTGATAAGCTATCAGGGGAAGCCTTTATTTACTCATATCGGTGAGTCACTTGCAATTAATCGTGGTTTTCAATTTGTTTGTGAAAGTGACAACAAGAGAGCAATTAAGCTGCTACGTAATACTCCTGGTCACGCTAGTCACTCACTACTAAGAATGACGACGCAGTTTTCATAGCCGTCTATATACGCGACGGTAGCATTATCGTTTATTTCCTCATATGTTATTTCATGTATACATTAATTTTCAATTTTAATTGTTTTGAACTTTTAATTTCAAATTATAGTACTGTTCGCAGCCACATAGAAATCACTTTTACCTGCGAAATAAAAGGTGCCCGGTAGTAACTCTGTACGTACGGCTAAAGAGGCACCTAGCTTAGTATCAACATTTGCGGAAGGATGGCTACATTGAAGCCTCTATTTGCTATTTTGGAATCCGTGCAGAAGGGGAGCAGCTTTCAACACGTTCACTACGTATTGCTACATATGTGTACCACTTGGTAAATTACTCATTTACGCACCAGTAACAATGGCTACCTTTTCACTGATTTCATAACCTTTATTTAAATTAGACTATGGCGAACAAGTTGAAATGTGATCGCGCAATTAGATTTTTCCCGTTGGTTAGAAAGGATAAGAATTTAATCAAGCAGTAAAGATGGCTTTTCAATTCTGCTTCTTCCAACCTGACCAACCCGACCGAAGCAACCACGGAAACGTAGTGGTCGTGTTAAACAGCCTTGCGTCACTTTCACTATGTTTTTTCACCATGTTTCACTTTCACTATGTTCACTATGTCACCTCACCCCCACAGAACGGCTTCTCCATGATGCTCGCAAACTTTTTCTCAGGAGCGTCCGTGAGGGGCCTGGCGCACTTGGCTCAACAGGTGTATGCGCGTGAGTGTTGTCGTGAATGTTGCTTAGAAATTAATTTGGGTAAAAATTAAATCACAGAATAACGTTATTTCTCTTAGTAGACCGATGAATAGCTTGCAAGAATAAATCTAAACCAATGAAGCAACTCTGGGCATCAAGTACCCTGCCTCTTGAAATTTTTTAAATCTTCTAACTCTCCAGAAGTTTTTGAAAAACGCCTTCAGCCTCAGAGGAATGTTGTAAAAATGTAACGATAGTCTTTGCTATGGTAACGATAGGTTAAAAATCCTTCAAGGCTCTTAGAGCGTTTTGAGAGAATTCCTTTAAAGCCCTTAAAATTGCTTTTAAGACTTCTATTTTACCACGCTAAAGACTCCTTGGAAACTGACTTCTAAACTCACAGATCAGATAGACTTACAAGAATTCTAACAAAGACATCAGGATGTCCTGCGATATGTCTGCATAACCCTCGAAATACCACGAAAGAATTCGCCCAAGGCCTTCAGAAACCCATAAAAATGTATATTCGAAGCGCTCAAAACCCCACGATAGAATTCATTCAAGGCTCTCAAAAACCCATAGAAGTATATATTCGGAGCGCTCAAAACCTCACGATAGAATTCGCTCAAGGCCTTCAGAAAGCCCTGAAGGAATGCATTCGAGCCCTCAAGAGTTCTACCAATTCTCGTGGTGAGGTTATTGAGGCGCAACGGTTAAATCCAAGTTAGTCACTTCGAAGACATCGTTATCATGATATCACTTGTTTCCAAGGCTGAAACACTATTTCTGGCCAGAATTACGATGGCTTCGAGGTCGCCTGTCAACTTAATCTAGGATATGAGAAGTGTAGGTTTTACTATTGCAGAAAATGAGAGTTCGTGAAGAGTTTCCAAGAAAATGATAATAAGTTTACGTATATTAATGTTCATTCGTATATTTTTCTGCGGTACTTCAGTTTATTCATCTGTTAGCAGTTTATGTTTATGAACGAATGAAAAAACTGCATCTATTGTGTTTAGATCAATGAATTACCATCAGTGTTTTTAAAACTTGAAACATAAACTTGTAATCTAAAATCTGCGTCAATCATTATTAAGTTTAACGGGGAACCTGAGCTCATCAACAAATATCATCTCATCCTTAAGGGATCACTTGAGCATTAAGTACCTTTGATATTACACTTGAAGATATAGCCCCTCGACTTATATATCCTGAAGGAAAGCATAGCCAAATATTTTTTATGTGGCATTAGAAAAAGGAATTGAAGAAATCAATAGATGGTATACTTTCTAATGCATGGGAATACACACAACACAACACAATACTTTTGTTTATAATAGGAATTTCCTTGTAAAATAATTGTTCTTGCAAAATATAGCAAAGAGAGTATAAGGAATACAGATGTTTATTTGACGTATATACACACCTACGTTCACAATCACTTCATAGTTAAGTTAGTGAACTTTGAATACAAATTTTCCTATCATACACGCTAATCTAATCCTATAATTTACACATGACTAAAAGCATCAAATTGTTCATATCAACTAAAGAATAAGCACCCGGTACCATTTAGGGCGTTTCCTCTTCACGTGATCGCAAGAACGCCCCCTGGACCAAATGACGTTTGAACTTGTGATGCGAAGTTCACATTGACGAGCAAAGGCTCCTATTTATTATTTTGCTCACTGATATGCAAATTGCTCCACGTACTATCGAGCTCATGTAACCTAAGCTCACACCCTGACACCGGACTCATGGTTTTAGTAAAATAACTTCAATATGTAGTTTTTATTTCAGCTTTCAAAAAGAAAAAAATATGTAACAGCACCTAAGTAACATTGAAGACGTATAAGATATAAATCTTGGTCATTAGCCTGACAATAGCCATGAGTGCATATTAACTTTTCATTCTTTTGTACTAAATGCTACTTGGTTCAAGGGCAACTGCTGCGTAGACAATTATGTTGAGGACAATTGTAACTCGGATAATTGCCCCCTGGGAATTCGTTGTTCTCCTGAAGCAGTCATATGCCGAGCAGCTATCCAGGGCGGATAACCAGAGGTAAACATCCAGTTTTTGAACGTTTTGTGAAATTTTTATAATTGAAATGTCCCAGCCACCATGATTTCGATTGTACTTCGGAGCTATTTCTTTTAATAAATGTGAGTATCGCTTGTTATCTCCCACAGTATCTATGCTAACGTTTACCTTCCCCTCAGCGGGTATTCAAATGTACGACTACGGTTCAAGGGCGGCAAACCGCGTCCGGTACGGTTCTCCTACACCGCCGCTGTACAACTTGTCAGACGTGACCGCGCCGGTTGTCATATGCACTGCCCCTAATGACGGGGTCATGTCACAAGAGGTGAGAGGAGAGAAATCGACTCACCAAAATCAAGGTTGAACACTTACGCATTTGGAGTCACTTCCTCGTGCCAAAGAGCAATGCTACTTGCAATATCGGGGCTAAGACAGCCTTATATGTATGAAATGAAATCTCTTGGTTGGAAAAAATAATCATGGCTCTTATTTGTCTTCTGTTAAATGGCGCTCATCTGCCGAAGAGTTTATAATTGAAAAAGACTAAAGCATTGACGAAATTTTTTCACAAATGGCGTATAACTCTGATGTTTTAGATTAAAGATTTTTGTTCCTGAAAGGCAAGTATCTTCATGGTTTTACGCATGTCTTGATTTTGTGTTGAAGAATTACTTCAGCAATGAAATAAGTTCAAGCCCGATCATCAAGATGCTGAAATCCTCGGAAATCAAAGAATATTTTATAAATTTTCAAATGATAATATTCTTTAGATACCGATGAAAGTCTAATAATTCTAAGTAAACATTCTTTCATTGCAGGACGTGCGTCTCTCGATGAAAGATCTACCACATTTCGTGAAGAGGATAATGGCTTCTCAACGAGACTTCGGCCATTTTGATCTAATTTTCGCCAAGAATGCTAGAGAACTAATTTATGATGAACTTTTAGAAACTATGAAACAATACTAACTGTTTATTCCCCGAGATGAAAAGCATCCCACTGAATCCATTCGTACACATGCACAACACAGCGGCGCGAAGCAGTGGGTTTCCTGTCTGAACACTTAAAAAACTTTTAGTATTAAAAGCATCACACAAAATTATGCTTTGGATAAAATATAGACATGAGATTTTGAAGTTCTTTGGTTACTTTGCGGTTTTGAAAAGAGTCAGTAGGATGCCAAAAATTATTAGGATAAGTAAAGATATTTTTAACTATTAAGGAATATTATTAAGGAATATATTTTCATAGGGAGACAGCGGGTGCAAATTTCTAAAAGTTAAGCGTAGAGATTGTTACTGTAGAGCAAATGAATAATAACGAAACCACTAAAAAAAATTTGTCTCTCATCTACCTTGGTGTTTCATTTCTTTGACATTTGGGCTGTTGCAAGAAGAATTTGTCACTACTCATATCACAAATTTCGTCCTTTTCCTATTCATTTCAGTGACTGTATTTTGAGGTTTAGTCCAATGTTGGTTTATTATAACATATATATTCTGAAGCACGTTCGCACACACTATTGACCATTTAGCTCACATGATGAAAATAAATTAAAGATTCTAGTTGAAAAAGAATTTGACCTCTAAGGAAAAGAGGTAACTTATTTTTGAGAATGCAACGTTAAATTTTATTAATATTACAATTTGAAAATTCTAAGCCGCTAGAAACACCGTAATAGGGAACAATATAGTTAAGGCATGCTTGAAAAGTTGACAGAAAAAAAATATAAACGATTCTTTTAGCTAGCTTACACTACGCTTGAAATGATTCATGAATATTGGGGCAACAAAAATGTGATATATAGATAAAGCACAACTATAAAATAAATACTAATAAAAAAGAGATTATCGAGTGTTGAAAAATTGAAAGTAGATCCCGAAACAGAATTGACAAAGCTGAAAGAATTTTCAATGAGATGCAATGTTGTATATTATTCATACACAAGACATATTCATATTTTCAAGAGGACCGGAGACGGAGTTTCTACACTTCGATACGCTGGACATCAGCTGGGCTAGTACTCAAATTTTTTTAAACGTGGGCCTAGTTTTATTCTTTATAAATGAACATCGATTTAAATTTTCATGCGAAACTGTTTCAATTTCATTTCTATAGATACCGTATCTTTATCTGTGGAAGCTCCTTAGAATACATATAAAGGCTTGCCATTATATTTACTTTACACTTTAGACTGAAAATAGAAACCCTTTCAAATTTATGCTTGGAAATCATGCAAAATCGATTTGTGTAATTTCACATGGAGTCTAGTATGATTTTTAGACAATAACGCTAGCTACTGCGTCTTGTGTTTACGGTAATTCAATTGTGCATTCAAAGATTTTAATTTTGTTGCTAGGATACATTCACAGAATCGGTATGCATCAGTTTTCCAAAATCTTGAGTAACTGACTTAAAGTAAAATTTTTACCTAACTTCAGTAAAATTCTACTTACCATATTAAAATAACTGCGCCCTGCTCAATTGATTAGGGGAATTATACTATTAGCATATTTGAAAGGCATAGATATATGAAAAAATGTATGACAACTTTTTAAAATTAATGTTGCAACAAATGCCTAATACATAAATTTCGGAATTCAGGTTGAACATGAAGTATATGTCATATATTTTCAGTTATGTTGAAGGATATTTTATGGAATATTTTGTTTTCATTTTTATTAATTTGTCTGACTGGTCCACTTGATATCCAACTAACACGTGCATTCCACGGACTTCCACTCAAGTAAGTATTGTATTTATAAAATGTATTATAAATTTATAATCTATTTTATATTATCACTGTACAGTTGTTGATAAAATTTAGATGTATAACAGTAAAACTTAGCAAATTAGATCTATAAATGTGCATAATAGATGTCTGCAATAAAAAAACAAGCTTTTGTAAAAAGTTTGAGTTATTTAGGGAAAATGATATTTCAATTATTTTGAAAAATTTATAAGTTATCATTTTTTCAATTAAACTTCATATGAACTCTTTTTCTAGAATTTCATGTCTAAAATTTTGCTTCTAACTTAAGAAATATCTGCTACTGTTCTAAATTCATTAAAGCTAGACAAATTTAGATTATTAAGCTAGACAGCGAAATGATCAAGCATTAGTGTTGTGTTTGGTCTCTAATGCTTGAAAATATAGAATGAAAAAATTCTTTTCACTGTTCTTTTTTCTTTTCTTTGTTTTTTTTGAGTAGTATCTCACCTTTTCTATAATGTGGATTGTAGAGTTATAAAAAATTGCAAATTTTTCAATTTAAAATTCAATGTTAGTGATTGTTGATATCATTTGCAAAACATAACAAATTTATTACTGGTATCTTCCTTTGATCATTATTCCATCAGTTCAAATTGAACAAATTTATTCCTCAGTTTGTGGTTAGAGTGAACTGATAGTTATGGTACTTTCTCTTTTTACAGATCAGTGTTGAGGAGTTGGGACAGTCTCTACCATGGCATCATAGGAGCAGTCTCATGGGGCCAGGTTATGCTGCTTGCTCCTGCCTTGATGATTCCTCCGTTCTTCCATTTCTGCAAAAGTGTATGTAAAATAATTCACAGACTAAATGTATATTACAAATTGCTTTTGTATATTGCTATGGGATTAGTTTATTTGTAACTGGTTCATTTTAAATTTTACAAATTTCTATGTTCCAATTTTTTTTTCATCATTAACTTTAATAAAACTTAACTGGGGTTATCTCTTTAAAAGATGGAAATTGTTTGTATAATTTATATTCAAATTTGTAATAGTTGATTGGTGCTGCTTTAAATTTTTTATTACAATAGGCAAAGCATTTACAGTGCCTTATGGAGAGTTGCACATGAAAAATTTTAATGAAGAAAATGCATATCTAATCTTGCATGAAATACTGTTAGTAATGCCTTTAAGCTTGGAAACTTTCATTTGAGTTTCAGCATGAATTCCTTAGAAAACATTTTTTAGTGTCTTTTTGAGTGCTACTTTGGAATCAAATTTTGGCTCAATGCATTATTTTTGATTATGTTAATTGTGACGAAGTTAAAAATTAGATGCTATATTGATAAAATTTTCATAGTTTGCAGGGAACTGCGCTCTGAATGCAGTTTTTGCCTTCATTTTGTCGACTGTTGTGGATGTCGACCATGTTCTTCCCTTCTTGAATAGTTTACTGGTAATTCTAAATTTATAATTTTACTGCAGTGAAATCATTTTAGTACTAATTAGAGTTAATTTTAATTTCTGTACTTTGTGAATATTTATTTAGTGTTGTGTTAAATTTAAACCACTGTGTTGAAAGTACCATGTATAAATTGGAGAAATTTAATCGTAGATTTGTGATACCTTCAAAATTTTTGAGGATAGTATGCATTAATTCAGGTAGGGCCAAAAATTGTTCACTTCTATAATTTAAACTTCTTAGGTCAGATGATGATTTTTAAATTGGACGTTAATTATTCTAAGATCTAAATTCAATCATTTAGCTTGAAAATATTCAATATTTTTTCCCGATTCATTAGCTGACTGTTATCACAAATTAAAGTACTGCATAATAAGTACATTTTTATTTCTTTCCAGGTTGATAATTCAACTGGCCAATGGAGAAGAGGATATTTTCATTTTTCATTTCCCTTTCTAATCCCATCTATCTTATCCATCACAATTTTCTTGTACAAAAACTTGATAGCTTGCGTTTCCAAAGACCCTTTACTACCGACTGTCATTTCTTCTAGCTTGAGCCCAAATCCTGTACCTTTTCCCTATGTTCCAATATCAGCTCTTTTGCTCGTGAGTGGCGGCAGTCACCACATCAGAGATGCTGTCCGTCATGGCATGTGGCTGCACCCTATCGTTGCCACGGCGCCCATCAGTTCCGTGCAGTATTCCTTTGCTATTGTGATGTTGCCTTATCTCACTGCTGCCATTATGGGCTTTGTTGTGCAGTGATTATAAAGTTTTAACTCTCATTTAATGCAGGGGTCAAATGAGACCAAATTGTAGATTTGGTCTCTAATGCTTGATAATCAGCTATAGAGGCATTTGTTGTAAAAGTTTGTACTACTTTGGAGAAGTTAGCCAAGCATTAGTGTGTCTCATATTTATTACTGGGTGTAGAAATCAGCCAGTCCCGTAGTTAATGTTTTTTTCCTTTTTTCATTCCCATCTGGGGGATACAACTATTGTATCTAGGGGAATTAGCACTCCCAGGGGGAAATGTGTGAGGGCCCCAGCTGAGAGTTAGGTAGGCCTTCTTTTTGTTGAAGTAAAATGTTTTCATTTTGTTATGATAAGGATCACTTTTTTCAGTTCACTGCTGTCCTGTTTTTCAGCACCTACTACTTTCTTTTTCAACTTTGATCTTGTTTCACGAACTTCTTTCTCAACTTTGTTTCTATGCCCTTTCTGCATAGATTCCACATTCCCTTAACTCCATACTAAATGGTTCCTTCCTCTCTTTGATACGCTCTTTTGTAGCAGTTAGGGAGGCTTAAACTAACATTTAATCTAATCTATAATCTAATGTCTCTTATTGGCTACAGTGTCTATGCTATTTCTTGCTTATTTCAATTCAAGTTCTTGATAACCCATGATATACGAACTAAGTTGAATCAGTCAAACATTGTACTGTTCTTATTGTTTATACAGAAAGAATTTCTTTGCAGTGACCCACAAACTACCTGAATTCATTTTGCTGTCAAATAATTAGATACATGCATTCCAACATGCTGAAATTGTGCTATTCAATATTTGTAATATTGTAATATCTGAAATTAATTGCTTTGACGTCCCTGCCTTCTAGATGTCACTGAAGTAATATTGTCCTTCTATTTCGAAATATTTAAGAATATTTTAATATATAGTAATTTTAGTATTTTTATTTAAAAACATTTTAATACCACATTTATGGTCTTTTCCTAAATACTGTATGACATAAATGAAATATATATCTTAATTTTTAATTTCTCTTTGAAGTTTTGCTATCAAGTGAGTTACATACTAGTACAAAATACCGTATTTGTTTTTCAAGTATTTGGTATTTATGCAGAACTAGATTTCTTTTTTTTGTTCACAAAACTTCGTTGCGCAAACCATGAATCATGCTCCTTTATCTGATATAGCGTATCTAGTATTGTTCCTGTTTCTTAATCATTTTTATCTAGCATATCTGCGCGTGTGTGGCGCGATTTTATTGATAACATTTGTTTATAAATTTTTTTTTCTTTCCTAGGTATTGTGTAATTAATATTATGTGTATGGTATTCATAAATTTATCTATTGGTTTGGTATAGTCTTCACAAAAAATTAATCACCTATGTGTACGTCACACAGTTATTAACTTATCCCTTGCATCTCTGCGACCCCTGAAGCCTGACCTTTGAGTGGATATTTTA